>JAQLOL010000012.1:26982982-26994971 GCA_029783665.1 Naso thynnoides | reverse complement strand
TCTCATCTTCAAATAAAGCATTGTTGTTGTTTTTTTTGCGTCGTTTGTGAACTAAGCAGACAGCTTTACCACCAATCTCAGCAAAAATTGCTTCGCAGTCCATGACTTAACAAACAATCTACATTCTGCAGTAACCTTGTGCTCTTTATTGGTCATTTGTAGCAGAGGATTCCAAATTAAGCCTCCATCGACTATGTTGGATGAGCAAAGTACAATCGTGTCTCAGCCGCCTCAGCAGATGATGCTATGAGTTCAAACATCACTCACATAAAAAGGAAAAGACATTCATGGTGCGGTTCATTTTAGACCTCGGGGACCAGGGAGAACCATCATGCAGGCCAGTTTCAAGCTGCACAATGCCATAAACTATGGTCATTTCCATGGTGATGAGCCACCAAGATAATCTTAAAGTCGACATCTATGATACTAAATCCACAGCTTGGTTAACCAGTACTCTTTAAGTATTTAATCAAGCTATTCCTCAAGGTGAGGTCCTGATTTCCCTGTCTTTGAAACAAAACAAAACAAAAAAAATCTTGCATCACTTTATTGAAATTTACGATCTTTTTGATCATGTCACAATGCGGTCAACTAAGACAAAACTTGTCTTTTGTCTTTGTTTTGCCTGAATTGAATGTAACTGCCAATAAAGCACTGAACAATTGAGCAATTCAAATAAGAAAAGGCTTACATTCAGGCTAATAATTTTTTCTGAAAGCAGTGCTCATGATGAAAGCACTAGACGTGTACCGTATATGCCACAGTTGTCTGAGTCCCATGTCATTACAGTGTGTCCGAATCTGCTCCTGAGCAGAGAGCTGGTCCACTGGGCTTTGAGCAAGATGGAACTAATATGTCTAGGAGGTAATCCAGGGATGTTTCAGACACTGAGCAGCTGTGGATCTTTTCTCTGGCAGCAGCTCCAACATGGTCAGGAGGAATGAGCTGAACTGCTCAGCTTCCTCTTGCGGCCATTCATATTTATCCACAAGGATCTCAAACAAGCTCCAGGGCTTCAGCTTTGAGATGTGTCGTAGTTGTCCTGCACCAGGAGAAAAATAGGCTTATGCACTGTTTTTGTCCACTGAAAATTGCTGAATATTGTTTAAGCAAAGAAATTTTTAACATTAGATTTTTCATGTATCTCAAAATTCAGTGCAGTTACACACATGATTTGGTCACATTTTGAACAAGTACACATTTTTTAAATATTGCTGTACTTGTAATGATTTAGTACATTTTTACCTTTTCGGTTGAAGTATCTTTTGGAATTCCTCCCTGAGAGGGCAAACTGGGATGGGATGGATCCCAGCAGCTCAATGATGTGGGCAATGTGATCTGAGAGAACCCATGCAGATACTTTATTATAAGCTCATTTAGTTGACTCGCGAACAAAGAGGATTTAGTGAACAACAACAAACCTTCCTCGCGGGAGAAAGTGGCTCCTGATTGGGGGTCGAACAGATAATCCCCTGTGGCCAGCTCAAAAGCCTACAGTACACATGAAGGGACAAAAATTACGTTTGTGACGCTTCTAGAAATCGCTATGGAATGAGAGAGCCACACATCTTTTTTTTTAAACACACATCCATGCATGTGCTCTGCTCACCATGCAAGCTGTGCTCCAGATGTCAGCCGGTGTGTCGTAGTCAGCACCGATCAGAACCTCAACAGAGCGGTACTGACACGTTTGGATGTCCTCAGTGAAGTGCTTGTGCTGGTGACAATAGAGATAAGATTTTAAGATTCTACTGTTATTTGTCACATCAGAATATTGCTTTTATTTAATATTGCATAGTTTTCATTAGTGAGGGTATTTTGGTCCGCCAGAGTCAGAAAACCCTCTCAAAACAAACATGGAGTGCAAGGGCAAAGATGAGGGGTAAACAGTTTGTAGTTCTTCCTGGAACCAGTGACGTCACTGGTTCCAGGAAGAACAAGAGATTTTGAAGCTGCGTCCTAGAGACACAGAGAACACTGAAAAAAAATATTGTTGGGTTTCACATTACATCCCTAATTCAGGTAGATAGAGATAAGGTTGTTAAGGCTGATAAGGCAGCGTTGCCCTTTAATGCTTTATTGGCTACTATAAGTGAAAATTAACGACAATTCATTTAACCTTTGCCAAAATATATTGATATCAGATGGTACAGGGTCTCTTAAAAGTTATTATATGTACTATGTTACTGAAATGTGCCTTTAATGACTAAAAAAACTGTTTTTTGATAACAAGACTTAAAAACTACTTGCATGATTGTGATGTGGTACTGCTGCACAAAAGTACTTTGAGATAAAAGCTAACACTGACAAGCTAACATTCCGACAATGACAATGCTAATATACTAATATACTGCTCAGCATAGTATTATGTTCACTAGCTTAGTTTAGCATGTTGGCATGATAGCATATGGATGAGGCTGATGGAACTACCACTAGTTGTGCATACTTTAACCACAATATCAAACAACCAGATGAAGGAACTAGAAGGTAAGTCATTAATGACACCATCATATTTTTTAAAATTCATCCCGAGGGGCACATGAATGTTTGTACCAAATGTCACAGCAATTAATTTGATCATTATTGAGATGCTGTCAGGGTTTGTAAAAGGGACCCAAGAGCAAAACACAAAAATAGCACTTTGAGGAAACAAAAAGAGAGATTTAATAACATAAAACAGGTACAAATTTACAAAAACTAGCAGGTAATGAAAACTGAAAAGATATGTCAAAAACTGAAAGGAGCACAAACAAGCAAAGGCACAAGGAGCACAGACAGCGATACTGATGAGACACAAAGAGCAAATGCTGGACAGGGAACAGACGCTGGACAGGTTGAATTCATCATAAGTTGAAAAAGACTAGAAATGCAACCAAGACAGGAAGGAGAACCAAGCATGACACATGAGGGGAAAACTTACAAAATAAAAAAGGAAAAAGACTAAAGTAAAATGAAAACCATGACAGATATTTTTTTCCGCCAGCTCTCTCTCTCTCTCTTCCTCTCTCTCTCTCTCTCTCTCTTTCTCTTTCTCTTTCTCTCTCTTAACCCAACTGGTAGACGCAGATGGCTGCCCACTTGGAGCCCGGTTCTGCTCGAGGAGTTTTTCCTCACCACTTTTGCCAAGTGTTCATTCACAGTGTGAATTGTTTTGTCCCTGCAAATAATATTATAAAAAGTACAGTCTAGAGCTGCCTCTAGAACCCAGATAAAACTAGAGGGGCACACAGAGAGCACCAATACTCCACTCCTTTACAATATGCAAATCTGCAGGTGCAGCAACTGTGTATTTGTTCAAAACTCTTTCAATCTTTTCAAAATATGGTTTTGCCTGAAGCCCTCTGATTTCAGCTGTGCATTTAATCAATACTTTTAGAGAAAAAATTTACATATTTAACAAATATTTCTGTACATACAATAAATATCAAATAACTACTCTGAAATAATGTCATGTACATTAAGGCTTGTTCTAAAAAGAAGTTGTTACAAAAACCGTATGTGCACATGGAAAACATTACTTCAACGTAAATATAGTTGCTTATTTTAATTTTAACATAAAGGTCAAAGTTATTATCCAAAATATCTCTGGGAATGTTTTTTTTCAGACACCTTGCATGTGATGTAAGTAAGAGTATTTTTAGTTGCATGATTATTATATTTACATAACCACACATTAGCGTGAGAGAAACGTGTTACAGTTGGGATGATGTTAGAACCGTCTCTGACTGTTCCCAAGAGCTCCACCTTTTTTCTGCATTACGTTTTAGCAGCAGCATGTGTCTGCTACCACAGCAGATCATTGGTTCCCTTGAATGTTGACTGTAATATGAAGTCATTAAATTTCTATAACTAGCTATGTTTTGCCACAAATTAACTTAAATATCATCTACTGGCAGAGATGTTATTGTCTGTTTGCTGCATGAGGACTATAGATCAGATCTGGCTTATAGCTAATGGTACTTGCCAAAGAGCTGTGTATTGTCCCTGTCAAATGAAAAAATAAAATGTAAAAAAAATACATAAATAAAATAAAATAAATACTGGATTTTAAGTTTTGTGGCATTTATTCTGCCAAGGCCAACTGCACTATCTTACAATGCTGACTTAAGTGAAAAATAATTTGTGTATTCACCCTGTGATACGGACTCGCTCCAGAACTTAATTGTTTGTTTTTTGGCTTATGCTTCACCCTTCCACCAGTTTTCAGGGCCTTTAGTTTTTTCATAAACTTGCTGACCAAAAAACAAACAAACTGAATAAAGATTCCTGATTAAATGGCAGGGGTAGGCAGCTGACAACTGACAGCTTTCCAGCTTAAAGATTAAATTATTTATTTGTAATTCTACAGATTGTTTATTTTGCTTATTAATTAATTACTCACCACCCAACAGGCATTGCCCAGGTCAGCAATCTTGATGCAGATTTTATCAGCATTCTGGGGCTTGAGCAGGTCTAAAAGTGCACCTGATTCACCGATACCTAAAACACATGGAAAAAAAACAACAATATAACAGAAAAGAAGATCACACAAGGATAAACTTTAAATGTCTTAATGACGTGAGGTAAGTTATATCATAACATACTGTGTCAATATTTGCATTAACACTCCACAAATCCACCAGTTTTTGTCAAATTGTAAACATTAACTTTCCAAAGCGGAAGAATGATTTACTGAAATCATAGTTTAGAAAAGAACACAAACGTCATGAGACTGACCACGAGGAGAGGATGGTGAAGGTAGTGGCGGCTCTTTGTCTGCAGTCTGGTGTGATAACGCTGATCTAGAACCAGAGAAAGGAGCATCTATGTTGAAGTCAGGCCACGAGCAGATGGAGCTCCTGTGGTTGTGTGGCGCCGAGTTCACTCCATCATCAAACAGCAGAGTGTGCCTCCGTAACTTAAGGTTAGAACCTGAGAGCTTAGAGTGACAGGTGGAGCTCGTCTGTGTGCTTGAAGAAGCAGCGGCATTAGAGGACACCACATGAGGTTTGCCTTTGTTGTTGTGGTCAGTTGCACTTTCCTGTCCTCGTCGAGTCCAGTCTTTCCTTGTCAGTCGCTTAATGGGGCTCCTGGAGACCTTGCTGGACTGCAGGAGAGCAATTAGTTGTGGGAAACAATCAGAGGTGAGTATTTAGTTAGAGAGAGAGAAACTGAAAAGTGCTCAATGGCATTATATAATTTTGAGAGAAGAGAAAAACATTTACAACAAAGCCACCATGTGTAGAAAATAAAAAAACTAAAAAATAAAACGCGAGGGACGAATGCATCTCATTTCAAGCAGCCACCATAAGGTCTCCTCATGTCTGGAAGAGACTCTAACCAATCTAGCTCCTCATGCCTACACCTAACCAACCCAGCTAATGAAGCTAACACTTATTATTCGGTCAAAGCCAGAACAGGCTGACTTCATGACTTCACCAACCTGAAAAAAAATGTTGTAATGTAGGGGATGGTGAGGTAAGTGGTATTTAGTTTGTTGCAATGCGCAACCTCACTGCCAGATGCCACCAAATCCTGCCGATTCATTATTTCATTTATCCATAGTTGTAGGAGTCATTAAAATTTCAGAAAAAACGTTCATATTTTGTTCCTGTTATCTGTTTGTTTTAAATATTGACATTTATTATCGTATGACTGCAGTAATTATTGAGAGCTGCACCTGTTCACCTGTGTGAGGGAGTGGGACAGAGGGTCAGTATGTCATCATGTGTTTTGTTGAATTTTCTTTTAATCTTTTTGTTCACCTTATAATAAGATGAATCCTTTAATTAATAAAAGTTTTTTTTTACTTGTTTTTGGGGGAACTTGTTAATGACACAATAATACAAAAGAGATTTTTTTTTTTATTCAGCACAACACATGACACAATGCAAATTGTAATCAGGGACTATTTCATGCGACAGCTATATAAAATAGTTTATTGTGAAATATAAAAAAGCTGTCCAGTTTAATGTATTGAGAGATTTTCACTCCTCTTGTTATGGTCAAAGTGTGATAGCAACAAAAGCACAGCAGAGTCAGTCTGGTGAGCACTATGGGTGAAAGTAGGCTGGTACGGTACAGTCTGGTCCGGTACTGCGTACTACTAAAAGTTTCAGTGGTGATGCGCAGTACTGGAAAGAGGGGAAAGGAGCTGCCTGTCAAAAACCACATTCAAAACCAGTCACAGTCGCACATTTGACAAGAAAACGCATCTGTTAACCTTATAACAACTTAAACATGTTATCTCCTTATCATTTGCCTTTAAGTCATTCTCAATTGCTTATGGGACATCCATGCTGTGTTTTAGTCCATGCTGGATGGAGCCCAGCTGCCTTTTATCAGCTAACATTAGTGCAAGCTTCTGCTGCCATGCTGCAGCTGACTGATATCCAGCGCTGTGGGGTTTTGGCAGGAGGGTGTTTGTTGCAAAATCTCCCAAGTAAAATGTGTAGCAGAAAGAGTTCTGACGTTTTATGATATTCTGTTTTATTCCCACGACACAGACAGCAGCTCAGACAAGCTGTGTGTCAGGTGATGATCAGGGACTCCTCTGTAAGTTAACAGCACACTACTGTGTGCCTTTACTTCCTAAACTCAGCGCCTGTGAAAGGGTGTTTATTGTCGTGGGATGTTTGATTTCTTCCACACCCAGACCACGGACTTTAATGATGCCGTGTGCACCAGGACAGGACGATTAATAATGGAATCCAGCAAAATTCCAAACATTCTTGAGTTTGGCTGACACGCTGTCAACATGTTTTAAATATCAGCTGTTATAGACAAATTTAGCTGTAATTTTTAAAATGAAACAAGCTGAGACAATTTACTCATAATCATTTGTTCTCTTATTTATTTATGTGACATTTTTATGTCTGAAAGACCAAAGACAGAGACTTATTAACTGTTATGGTGTTAAATTAAATTAAGCTGTTATAAATTAAAACAAAACAAATTATGGGTATTTTGACAGTTTTGAAAGTTGCACTTTAACCATTAAAACAAATATTTTGCTATGAAAAGTCAAGTATTTCTAATTTCATTCTACTCCATACAGGTTTTAAAATATTGAAACTTTTTTGTCAAGGATGCATTAAGCTGAGGAGAATTGAACAATAAGAAGCAACAAAGGTTGTGGTAGCAGTACCAGCAAAACTTTAAAACTACTTTCACCCCTGGTGAGCACCTATGTCCTACTTTTTCCCTGTACTTCCCTGTACATATAGATCAAAATTCAACCTCCCAAACCAATTTTATTAACTATTTTGTGGCTTGCTTCTTTGGTGAGACAATATGTCTTTTACCCAAAAATTATTTTTAAAATTATTTATTTTGCAAGCGTAACTGCAGTGGGGTGAAACTCCTGTATTATTAACATCAATAGATGTGTATAAAACTCGGGATCCAAACCTGTTCGATCTTGAGCATGTCATGTTTGTATCAAGCAAAACCATCAGAAATGTTAATGCAGTGTGCTTACCTGGGACTGTATCTAGCAAAGTCAGTTAGTACATGTCTGACACCCAGCGTTTTCATGTTTTCACACGTCCTATAGTGAGCTCCAGATTCTAGATGTTATCAAGACGCAATAAGGAGGCACAAGCACTGAAGCAGAACACATCTGTCTTACCCACTCCCCGAGAGTCTGGAAAACTCCAGTCAGCTTCCCCAACAAGCTGGATAAACTCTAAGGAAGTCGCAGCAGAAATGCACAGGTTACAAAGCAATTACAACAAGATACAAACAAATGTAATAAAAAAGTGAAATATTAATGAACAGAAGAATAAATGTTGGGCTGCACACCTGTTTTTGTCTGGAGCTTCTGTTCACTGGCAGAGGTGAAAATATGAGCAGCAATGAGACACACAGAAGGAGAACATATGTGAGAGAAGCAACAGCAACAAGCATCCGACATCTCCATCAGCCTAGAACCCCCACAGATTCCTTTTTAATTGATCATCAGAACATATATTTGATCGATAATGCAGCATCACTAACCTGAAGAGCTGCTGAAAGCAGAGGACATTGGCAGCTGCCACAGCTTGGTGTCGGCCGCCAGATTCTGTATATAAGCCTCATCCACTCTCAGGAGGATGTTTTCTGGCTTGATGTCTGTGTGGATAATCTTGCATTTAGTGTGCAAGTAATCTAAACCCTGCAGAACCTGTGATATGAGATGGAAATGTAGTCACCAAACTCCACATTTTAATAATAATCTGTTAAAAAAAAAAAAGGGCTCAGTCAGTGGCAGAAGATAGGAGGATGATTTAAGATGGAATACAGGGTTGCGCAGCACCTGTCTGAGGATGCTCTTAACGCAGGGCAGGGGGAGGCCAGTGTAATTGGATTTAATGATCCACCTCAGCAGTTGATGGCCCAGCACCTCCAGAACCATGCACACATCTGGTGAGCATTTAAGGACTTTGTTTCTTACTTTGCAGCATGAGTAATTAGAATTTCTTGGTTATTTGAAAAAGACAAAAATACTTAAGAACAGTGTTTTTGGCTTAAAGTCTAAGATGTCACCATTGTGGCATCTTTTTGTCTGTGTACGCACACTTGTACACAGCAGGATTTAAGAACATTACTTAAGAAATAAGCCACACCTTCTCCACAACTGACAGAGAAAGTGGTTCCATGTGACTGTAAAGGATACGCTCGCCGTTTTCTCCCGTGATCCTGAAATCATCAATAAGATTCACAATTCTCTCACGTTTTGGATCCTTGGGGTCACTGTCCCTTACCTGAAGGTCATGAACATATATATCGTGAACATATTATAATAGAACAAAGACGTACTGTGATCAAGTGACCTCTTAACTCAATGCGATGCAATACCACGTCAACTGTTTTTATTCAGTTAAAAAAATAGAAGCCACAGTGAAAGATGTTGGTGGTACTAAGGCTTAGAGCTCTTAATGCAATGTAATCACAATACTTGTGCTATGACATGCAATTTTTAAAATTTAAAATACTCCATTCAGTCTTGCTCTCTCTCTCTCTCTCTCTCTCTCTCTCTCACACACACACACACACACACACACGCACATCGTGTACGGTGCATCAATTTTTCTTTTCACCAGTGATAACACTATCAAAATGATCAAAGATCATCTTCTCTCCATGAGCGTTACCTTATTAGTATCCATATCAGATACAACCTCAGACCTCTGTCTCTTCCTTTGCTACCAGAAATTGCATTTTATGACATCCTTATCAGCTTCACATGTTCTTGCTGCCTGACACAGCAGGGACATTATTTTTTTGTGTTGAAGGAAAAGTTTGGTTTCTTGCACAATAAGCCTTATAAAAAGGATATTGACGATCATATACAATATTCTACAGCATTATTATGACAAATGGTGCTGTCATGAGAGCTGGAGCTCATTGCTGATGTCACCACAAGATGAAAACGATGGTGGTGCAGGGGCATATCAAGTGCTTCAACAATCCGTCAAAAAAGGTTGTTTTAAAAGATGAGATCGTCGCCGAATGTTTAGTGGCATCTTTTCATGTTCTGACTCTAAAACACAGAGTTAAACAGCGGCTAATGAGCCGAAAAAGGCTGTTTGTTTGTCTCCTGAAGCAGCTGAAACAGCTGTTTTCAGGTTATAAGCTGTTGTTCAACTTTGTGTTTTAGTGTTGGAACATTAGAGGACACCACTTAACATTTGCCGATTGTCTTGTCTTTTAAAACAACCTGTTTTGACAGATTGTCAAAGTACTTGAAATGCCCATTCACCACTGATGTTTTTAACTAGCAGTGACATCAGCAGGGAGCTCCAGCTCTAGTGATTGCACCATTTTTCATAGTAATGCTGCAAATCATATATATGATCATAAATAAACTTACTATGAGGCTTAATGTGCCAAGAAACAAACTTCTCCTTTGACCTGACACTTGCATTTCACCAGGACTCTTGCAATATATAAGTATTAGACTTGTATATTTTTATATCAGCTGAGGACGCATGTTCAACAAAAGTGATGTGGTCACACTGACACACTTCAGAAGTTTGATCTCATCCAGTGCCGTCTCTGTGTACGTCTGAGCACTCTTCACCACCTTCAGAGCCACAAAACTCCCCTTCCTACAAGGCAGACAATTATGGCAGTCAGCTGCTACAATGTTTTTAAATTATATATTCTATCACGATATTATGTTATGTTAAACAAAAGGTCAAACCTGTACTTACACCATATCCCAGCAGAGCCACACAGTAGAGAAGTGACCCCATCCCAACTTTTTTACCACTTGGTAACGGTCGACAAAAATCTCCCCGATCTCTACGTGGAAATAACCACCTGCAAAACAATGTAGAGCCTGCATCAAAGAGAAGATCTGAACCAGTGTGCTGGAGTGTGATGTTAGAGTGCTGCCTACCAATGCAATAGTCTGCAGGGTTCTCCTGTTGCTCTTCATATAATCCCAAGGGGTCAGGCGGAGGAGAATGTATCTGTGCAGCTGGAGGGCGGAGGGCAGATTTACTGGACGAGGGGGGAGGTTTAGGATCTCTTGCTGTGTTTGGGGAGGGGTGAGGGCTGGGTTTGATGGGTGGATTCAAAGAGCTGGCTGTGAGGAGGGCTGATATAGCAGCAGCATATGAAGATGACATTTTTGTACTGGAGCTTAGAGACTTGCAACTCAGCTGAAGATGGATCCAGATTGCAGTAGCACTGAGAAAAAAAAGCTACAAGAAAAATGCATTTACTTTCAAAAGCAGAAAATCAAAAAATGAAGTTATTCAATCAGGGTTTCATCTCTTAAAAATGTTCATTAGTTTGTCTTCGGCAGCTTGTTTGTGCTTTTAGCCACTTATTAAAGGAGGACATTTGCAATGACATTTCAAATGGGCCAGTGAATGTGTATGTTTATTTTTAGCCAGATGAATGGCATGTCAGCGTAAATAGTGACTGACACTGGCTCAGCTGCAACTGAACTCTTCCTGATTTTGCATAGAAGACTGCAGCATGGGCGCCACAGTTGTAAACACGAAAGGCTGGCAATTGAATTAATTTATGGTCTTTCAAGGGATGTCTGGCTAGAGCAATTATTTTGTTGGGGCAGCAATGTGATTAGAGAAATACAGTGTTTCAGCTCGCACTGCACTCAATAGTTGGTAAGTTGGGCTTATATTTCTGCTGGTACACAATGAGTCACAGAAATTTCAGGAAGCACCGACGTCTACAAGAGATCAGGTCATCGGGTATTAATTAAAAAATGGGGGGAATGCCAAGTGTTAATTGTACCTGAAATTAAAGTCACGTTTGTTGCAGCGGTACATCAGCCTTTGTTGGCCTAATAAATCCTGAGAGAGACTGTAATATCCTGTGCAGTGTAAAAACAATGTGCAGCAGCACTAAAGAGTTTGTTTGCATAATCTAAGCTTTACAGGTCAAAAATGCTACATATGGACTTGTTGCAACTTTTTTGCTATTGTTCCTTTTTAACATGCTGTTTTATTCTTAGAATTTAGTTAATTAGAAATTCAAACTTGTGTTTCAAGAACAAAACAGTCAAGTTAGCAGAGATCATACTATCCTAGGGGGGAAGATCCAGCAGTAAGGTGCACCTCCAGCAATATTCCAAGTTTAGCTGAACCTCCAATAATAACATGCTTTTCTTCTCTTCACATGGCAGTTGCTTTGACGAGCTTTTTTAAATTATTATTATTTAATTTGTATTCCTTCACTCCTTATGCACGTGCTTAGTTAAACCTAAAATTAATGTTCAGTAACCCGACGCAGTACATAGGCAAATATATAATTTACCAGTGGCTGAGGTAGCCTACAATAATAATACATGCATTTCTTCTTTTTACATGGCAGTTGCTTTGACAAGCGTTTTTATTATTATTATTTATTTGTATTCCTTCACTCAGTATGCACTTACTCTACTGAGTAGCCTAACTGATGACTTGATACTCAGTTGTCTAGCAGCTTTGAAAACAGATTGAGGGCTTCTAGACAATTTAGTAATCAGTAATAAGTAACATATAGGCCTAATAAT
>JAQLOL010000012.1:26918715-26930627 GCA_029783665.1 Naso thynnoides | reverse complement strand
AGGTTACTGAAGGACACATCTGTGATTAAGTCTGCATTCTTGATCGCCTGCTTCTGAAATATGACGTGAAAGGTGAGTGCAGTATCTTTTTAATAAAAATCTGATTTTACAGAGAGCCATATGAAGCGATAAACACAGAAGCTCCTGTGAAGTCCTGTCTATTACAACAAAGAGTGAGAAAAAGGTGTTCATGATTAATGGCTATTGAGTCCTGTCATCAGATGAACTAAATAAACATTTATTGAATGCAAATAATTTTGAATGGACTTTCTTTACTTGGCACACTAATAGCCTACATAATATCAACTTCCATCCCTTGTTTACCTAAAATAAGCTAACTGTAAGAAATAGCTTCAAATGTATGTACAATATAGGAAGGTGAGCTAAATGTGTTTTCTTCTGTTTTATTTGGGAAAACCACACAAGCTAAATATTAAAGACATG
The DNA here is from genome assembly GCA_029783665.1 of Naso thynnoides. Taxonomy (NCBI): domain Eukaryota; kingdom Metazoa; phylum Chordata; class Actinopteri; order Acanthuriformes; family Acanthuridae; genus Naso; species Naso thynnoides. The sequence goes on along the minus strand of JAQLOL010000012.1, from coordinate 26,930,183 downwards.
AATTATTAATGAATAGCAAGTCAAGATTCTGCATTCTCATATACAGTAGCTGTCAGAATATCTGTGTGCAGCCTTTCATCTACATTATAAATGTCTCTAAAATGGTTATTAATAATAGATTAACTTCTCTGCAATTTCAAAGATGTCCACTCACCACTAACAGCTATGAAACCACAGCTACAGATCCAATCTCTGGGTCAACTGTATAGACATGTCCAGGTTTATCATTTTAATATTTCTTCATCTCCCCAATAAATCTAGTAGGTTGTTGTTCAGTTTAACAAGAGCACGTGTCATATCTACACAAGTGGAAGCCACGATGGAGCCCAAACTGGACTCTACAGATGTGGATGAAAAGATCAATGATGGAAATGGCAACAAACCAACATTGAAGGTCTCACCAACCCCTGCATCAGCGTCGCCCGTTATACCTGACAACTCTGTCACAAGTCCAACAGGTATGTAGGCAGATCATGAAGAAATACAGGGCAGTAGTTAAAAAATAGTGAACCTTTTTGTCTTGTCTAACAGGATCTTTTGCTAAAGTCAGTTATTCAGAGCAAATCTCCGTTGATGACCCTGGATCATCTTCAGCTGACATCTCTGTGAATGTATCCCCCCAAAAAACAACAGGTATCTTGATCTATCAGTAGAAATCAATCAGCATATTTCCTATAAAAGCAGTTTTTGTAAGGATTTGTTTTTTTGTTCATACTTATGTCCGGTGCAGAAGCATCGCTCAAACCAACTTGCATGATAACTCAATAGATGCAGCGAGCGGAGCAGCATCCATCTGTAGTCCATGCTCTGTGGAGAAAGTTCAGCCAAAGCCTCTATGTGCCGTTCTGCCATCAACTGTGGAGGCCTGCACAGTCTATGAAGTGAGTCAGACATTCACAACAATCAGCAAGAGTCCACGAAGTGTCAAAACCACTACGATCAACACTGAGCCAGATGGTAACGGTAAGGAAAGCAAAGTCTTCCTTCATGATCTCCTCCTTCTTAAATGAAAACTGCACTTTTAGGGGGGTTTAGCCTATCATCCACAGTCCCTATGTAAGACAAGAACGTAGATGCCTTTCTCTTCTCTTTGTGTTCAGTAGTAGTGGGTATACACCATTACTGCCCTCTAAAGCCCCTAAAACACACAGATAATCTCCAACACACTCCATCCACATGTTGTGATCTGCGTATTGACTAGTCACATTGTTACTGTGGGAGCAAATGCCAAAGAACTACTTTTCTGGGCGTAGTGACACAGCGCCTCAGTTAGTCAAGGTTGTTACCAATGTTAATGTGGCGGTCACCACATGGTCACAGCGTGTAGATGGAGCGTTTTGGAGATTTTCAGACATTTTAAAGGGCTTTAGAGGGTGGTAATGGTGTATCTACTACTATCACTACTTCCACTGAACGTGCAAAATTGCCACCACGAGGCAGCTATCCGCCGACCTTCTGAGAAGGGAAAGGCATCTATGTCTTTGTCTTACATAGGGGTTGTGGATGATAGGCTAACAGTTAGCTAACAGCAATTTTCCTCTAAAGGCTTTCTTCTCTCACGTTACCTCTTCTCTTACTCACCCTTCTTTCCTTGAGACCTTTGTGCTGCAATCCTGTTGGCCTGTCTCTTCTGTCACCCGCTGGACTGTTTACTTGCCACGATGAGAGGGTGTAACCAGTGCGTTTGGTCACTGTGCTCGTCCCTGTGTGGTTGCAAGCCCACCACCCTGCAGCCACTCCTGGACATCATCCACCGCTGTGATGTCTGCGGGTGTCTGGGTGTTCGCTGCTTCTTGTGTGACTTCCCCGCCTGTGACATCTGCATTCAGACCACAGAGTGCCTGGACCTCGCTATGGAGATCTCACAAATGCTTTACCACTAATGTTGGCGGCCAGCAAATGATCACGTCCAGACATGAGCCAATAGGAATCATTTTATTTGTTAAAATCTTCCAAAAGCCAATTTGCAGGGACAAGATACAAATGCTACTGGTTTATAGTTAACAGTCAGTGTTAGCACTCAGATATATGTCAGGGTAAAACAAGGTTAATCTTGTGAATGTGAGGGAAAAAAAAACAAAACTGACCATAGGTACTTCTTATGGGACAACAGCATCGGCAGAACTGAACTGCTTTTAACTAAAAAACAAAGATGTTAAAATTTTCAGCTAGTGTCACTGCTTTTCTGAAGAATCAGTCAACTGACCCTGGTGCAGTGAGAGATTTCAACATCTGGATCTAGGCTGATGTGAGTTCTGAATGGTCACTGTAGCTACCAAAAGGTGCAGATGTGTTTGGCTGGTTCAACTAAGCTTGTTTTTATATTACGACAGCTCTAAAAATAGTCTCTACAATTTAAGTATGTCAATAACTCAGAGGTTGTCGGAGAAAAAAAAAACTGTCAGTGTTAAAAATCAAAACAACTACACTTATGCAGATACTTTTCCAAACACACATTAACTGTACATAAGGTTGCGTTAAGCATCTGACACATTAAATGCCCTGATAAAGTTTGTGGCTATTTTACAGAATAATAATCGCATTGCAGGTTTCACACATCAAACAGTTATGCCTTATCATTACAGAGGTGAGGCCCATGTTGGTTAGTTTAAAAGGAGGTCAAAGCCATCTGAATTTATCCTACAATGAGCTGTAATGCGTTATTAGATGTGTGTTTTGATAGTCCAAAAACAAACAAACAAAAAAAAACAAACAAAAAACATATGATCATGCCAATTGGTAAAATCACTCAGTGACCACCAAGGTTAAAGGACACATTCCCAATGACACGGATATTAGTTAGGAGAAATTACTTAAACGTAGCAAAATATACATTATGTAATTAACTACAGTACTCTGGTAAAAGGATAAAATTGTTCTGCATTTCTCGTAATGTCTTGCATTTCCATTGAGTGAGTGAATATATTCAAAAATAAAAAACACTGATTCGAAATGAGTAGCTACTCTGGAAGAAGTCCTGCTTTGGCTAACTAGCTGCAACAGCGAGTGATTTTCCGCTGCTTTAAGGTTTATTACAAATACATGCAACCTGGGCATTAGCTGTCCATTGTGTTTAATAGTTATAAAAACAGACAAAAGCTCTCATAAAATGCATAGACTGTCATAAAACAAGGTGCAATAAATTGCTCAAAATAAAATATTCTTATATACAATATGCAGTAAATGTCTCACAATGTGCCAATTCACTTTACAAAGATCCCTTCTTCAGCTGCTGGTGAAACAACCCAACATGGATCAGCGTGCGACTGCTATGAACAAACCCTGATTCCAGTCAGTTGAAAACAAACAAACAAATAGTTTGTGCATTGGCATCTCTAAATGTGTTATGCCAATGTTGTTGTGAAAAAACAATTTTTTTCCCTCACAGCTTTCTTCCCTTAAATCAGCACATAACAAATTCAAGCAAACTCTAGATCCCTCTTTAATCTTTTGAACTATTTAAGAATGTTTTATTTCTGAATGCTAATCCATGCCCCTATAATACATTATTCCATTTGAATAAGATGGCATTTCGAAACCCAGACAAAATCATCCGACCAGCTCCATATAGGAACAATAATAATTAGGTCTGTATGGCAAACAAATTCAAGATACGACATTTATGTTAATTTTGATCTTAATGTTAGCTATCTCTGCTAAGTTCAAATTCTATACATACAGTCCTATAAACAGACTCACATTATTTAAGGATAGACTGCACGTCCTGACATTCTTGTCCCTACAGACAGTTTTGACCGCCACGCACAGCTCATTACAAGTCCTCGTCCATTTCAAGGCTGCTCCTGCGACTGCTGGTTTTAGAGGCACCTGGTGACAGAGGAGAAAACAGCGGCTCCACCATCCTGTCGGGAGACAGGGTGCACCCATCGTCCATGAGAATGTCTCCCAAGCCCACCTCAGGGTAGAGCGCTGAGGCAGAGGTGTCGTCTAGCTCGGCAAAACTCAGGCTGCCCAGGTCCAAGGGGCTGCTGATGGTGACTCCAGCAGGGGAGTCGGAGGAAGGTGGTGACAGGAAGGAGGCCGGCAGAGACTGTCCAATGGCTGCAGCACCCAGACTGAGGAGGTGTTGGGAGGAGGCTCCTCCCACACTGGGAGGCAGAGACTGGCCGCTCTGTTGGACCTGCTGCTGCTGGAGCATGGAGGGATCGGAGCTAAGAGCAGGGGAGATGCTGCTGGGGGTGGAGATGCCGTGGGCCCGCGCCTGCATTTCCAGCTCCTGAGAAGAGCGGAAGCACATTTACATTCACATACCACGTCCTAGCACGAGTTACAACGTTACTGTTTCACAATACGTATTGCATTTTGCATGAGACTAGTAATCAAAACACATGATCTTAAAAAAAGTACATTTTATCTTTTTGTTCCTTTATATTCTACATTTTTAAAAATGAACAAACTGTTTATCAGCTAATGATCTTTTTAAAATTATTATTTCATCCTTGTTGGCAGACTGCAGTCAGATGGAAATTACTGTGACCAACGGTCAATACAGGGGAATGCATGACTGTCATACCACATTTTCATCAAAATAAATAAATAAATAAATAAATAATTAATTTGCCAACAGATATGCAGCAATTTGACCCGCAGGACTAACTTTTACTCTGAGATGTAAGTGAAAGTGAAATGTTTTAAAAGAATTAAAGGGGACATTTCATGCTTTTTTGTCCCTTTCAACCTATAAATGATGTTGCAAAGTCACTCTGCCATTCTAAATGATGCCAAAGTTTGAAATAATGAGGTAGGAGAATGCAGCAGTGGGCTGTTTCTAATGGCTCTGAACGCGCCGTTCTCATCTGTTTTTTTTTTTTTTTTTAATCTCAGACCACTAGTGTGCTGTGCTTCTCTATAGGGACAACTGGAAGGTGTGTGTTTAAAATGGCTAATCAGAGCAGAGTAAGCCTTTAAAGGCGGGGCAGGAGTTCAAGTACAACGTCTCAGACAGAGGCAAAAATCCTGGAAAAAACAGGGCTGCTACAGTCAGCTGCATGAAAGCATCAAAGCCTGTAAACCTGCTTTAGCAGTAACCAAGAATAAAATATGGACCCCAAAAAACATGGCCTCTTTGAAGACAACATTAACATGTACAGTCTGCATTACAGGCAGGCTTGGCTGCACGCTACCTTTAGCTATATGTTAAAACAAATCTTTACGGTACATTTGCTTTATACTGACCTGGATGCGTAACATTAGGCTGCGGTTTGCCTGCTCCAGCTTTTTCTGACGCATCTCGATGTCCTTGGCTCTGTGCTGCTCTTTCTGCAACTTTCTGATGTAATCTACAGAAGCTTTCAGAATGGTGCCTTTATTCCAACGCATCTCACTGTCATCAATGTTGTAGCAGTAAACATATATTGTAGAAGAAAGACAACGACAGCAACAGAAAACAGAATTACATTTTTACAGTAGCAGTGATTCACGTAATTTGACATTTATTAAATGATTCAGAGAAGGAAATTAGTATTCTGAAGCATCAGACTTACGGGTCATTTGACTTGGGTATCAGAGTACCCAGTTCCTTTATTCGGTCATTAATGTTAAATCTCCGCCTCCTCTCAACTGTAGACAAGCAACAATAGCAAAGCAGAAAAGGAAGCAAAACACTTAATTTTATGGTCAAAAACAACATTATTTGACATACTTGGGCACTAGCAGACCTCAGATAGGAAGGTGGAGCTGGGAAGTGTGACTTTAAGCATATCACAGTTGCTCAGGATGTCTGAAATAAAGCTCGACTTACTGAGGTTATGGTTGTCTTTCTTCTGTCTTTCCTTCATTAGTGCTTTGGCATCTGAATCTACAGGAGAAATCCAAAATGTTTTAAAGAAGGAGACGTTATCAACCTTAAAAGTTTGCCTGAACATGAAAATGAAGACAAAAACATGTTTGAAAACGTTGCTGTACCAGTAATTTCCCTTTTAATTTTTGGAAGATCAGCAGGGCAGGAGTTGCTGACAGTGAGCGTAGGTGCTGCCATTCCGGGGCTGTGGTACACATCCAACAGATTTCCTGGGAGCTGTAATGTGACAAATGTAAACAATGTTAAATGTCCTTTTATAAACAGGGCTTAACAATACGCATCACCCATGACAAGTAAAATACAAGTGATAAAAAAGAATTCAACGCATTTTTTTCCAGATCTAAGCAGCTAAGGAGTGGGTCATCACGGTTCCTTCTCATCTCTGCTGACGGGTTCAAACATGTACAGTGCTGATCAGCTACTTGAGAGAAAAATGGCGGCAAGCATGGACATTTATGAGCTAAAGCATAGGAGTTTAGCTGGGTGACCTCGGAAGATGAGGCAAAATTCAAACGATGTACAGTACAGTTGAGAGCAAGGAGGATAAAACGGACCCGTTTTTTTTAATGGCATGTCAAGTTTCCAAAAAAAATTGCTGGAGTCTCATTACAAGAGCCAACAGCATCTTGCTTGCTTCACAGCTACGAAGGTTACCAACAGTTGTAAAGAAATAAAACAATCTGAATTACTATATATACAAATATATTTTAAATCTTGATAGATGGAGACTGAATTCTACAAACTTAGAAGAAAATATGTGAACAGGACATCTCAGTTTCCAGTTAAAGTTTCTGCTTAAACTTTAAACCAGTTCCTTGAGTTTAAAACAGAAAGTAAGCTGGTTTCTGTGTCACCACATTTTACACTCTGAAACTGTGCAATAAAGAAAAGCAGAAGTTACAATACTATTTTACAGCTACAAGCTTTCTAGACTGTGTTTAAAGCTGAAGCGCAAAATCAAACATTTATATTACAGTCTTGCATATTAAAGATGAACAACACCTGGTGCTGCTTCAAAAATCATGAAAGGCCTTTACCTCACTGTGCTTCTTTTTCTTTTCCTCTACCAGCATAACCATAATCCTCATTTTCTGTTTCCAGTCCAGCCCAGTTTTGGCAGGCTCTTTCTATTTGCCAAATTAGTTTGTTAACCTGGCAACTACAATGTACTTTTTAAGAGCACAATCCACTTTGTCTTGCTTCTCCCGGTTTTGTATCTTCTGACAGCTTTGCCCCGCCCAGGCAGCACTTTTGTGACGAATAGTGACTGAGTGCTAAAAGTGTATATTTACTCCTACGACTTAAGCATTCCACACATTAAAGAGACGTCCATTCATGGAAAAAAAAAAGGTTTTAAAACGTTAGAGGGCAAGATCTGTCTGAAATCTATTGTATTCATATCATTGCACATATAAAGAAGAAACCATGAAAAATATATACATCGTTCTTCATACCGTGCTAGGCAACTGAAGACCTGAGTCAATCAATGTAATGATGTCGTCATTAAAACTGGATTCAAGACTAATGATGTCGTCGATCACATCGTCAATCTAGATAAAGCAGATGAGAGAACATATCAGTGTTACCAAGTCAGTAAAGCCCTAATGGTTAAACGTGCAAGAGTGGTTTGTTTTGTAATCTGAAACAGTCTTAAGATTATTCTGCTGAATGCCAACAAGAAACACTGAACCAACGAAACAGTTCAAAAGACCTCTGATTCAAAGGGAGAGGTGTGTGCAAGAGAAGTGCTGGCAAGGTTAAACTGTAGGTGCAGTATTTAACATCTTATTGTGACAACAGGCCAACAAGGGTACGATGACAAAAAGCATGCATCATCACAGTGGGACCTTCGGGCAAATCGCTGCAGAGCAAACAAAAAGTAATTAAGCTAGAAGTGAGTAGAGGGTCAGACATTTAACTTCTCCAAAACTGCAGTCTAAGTATGCGGAGAGACGACTACAGGCAGGGTTGTGCAATCTGCTATAGTGGCAGACTGAAGCCACACACACAAGAAGTCAAACCACAAATCAAAGCAGGAACTTCCCATACTTCCTCCTTGTTGGATCCGATGTTCAACAGAGCCATGGGGCTGTTGGGGGCACTGCTGGCAGTGGGAGCAACTTCAGGGGCTGAACTGGACTGTGGCACGGGGGACACACCCAGGTTCTGAGTGACCGCCATGTTGCCCAGAGTGGTGGAGAGGTACTGCTTCACCTGTTGCCTCTGTGCCTGCTGGATGTGGTACTTGGTAGGGTTCTCCAAGTGGGTCTGCACCTGATCATTTAAAGATTTTTAGGGTCATAAAGGGTTTGGACATACTCGGACAACACTAAATAAAGAAGGTAAGAGATGAAAATAGAAACAGGAAGCGCTTACCTTCAGCACCTCCACGGGCACCTGTGCTGGAGGGGGGCGGGCAGCATTTGGTGGCAGTGTGACAGAGATGGCTGGAGTGGAGTCAGAGGCCCGGAGCTGAGAGGCAGAGGCCTGCTGCTGGGCCTCACGTCTCTCCTGCTCCTGGGCTTGTTCTCGCATCAGCTGCTGCCGCAGCAGCACACGTGACGACATGGCTGAAGAGCGATATCAGATCTAGTGATGGAGCTGGAAAACAAACAGAATTGACAAATTTAATATGTGAGTGTGTATGTATATATATTACACAAACACATTTTCATATCATTAAAATCATGTTTTCGTATTCCAGTGATAATGATTTGGAGGGCTATTCACATGTTACTTCCACCATAAGGTCATTCAAAAAAATTTAAATAATAAATTTCAAAATTTCAGATGGAAATTTCAAATTTGATTTACTTACTGTAGGTAAAAAAAAATATTTTTTTTTTACAAGGCTTAATAAGCCTAAACAAAAATGGGTTGAGAATGTACCATCCCAAACAAAATTTCAACTGGCTGGTCCTGATTAAAAGTTCAAAATAAATAATAGGGGTGTAACGATACATTGATGTATTGATAAAATCGATTTAAATTGCTACTATCAAACTACACCGATGGGAAAACGGTAAATTGATCATCTCGTATGACATCCTTAAATCTAAAATCCTTTTTCAAAAAAGTTGACTGCATCATTACTAAGGATTAGTGTCTGCATACTGTGTCAGCAGTGTTGCTCAGATAATATCGGATCATGGCAGGGAGGCACCGGGAGAACAGAGAATGTGAGATTTTCAGTCTGTTTGCGGTCCACACAAACTGAATAGAGGCCTTGCACTATATGTTACTGCAGCTCAGTGTATCAAATGTTTGCAGTGTTCTACCTCCTCTACCTCTGCATAGAAAAAGTCATTTTCAGTTCCTCAATTTTTTTGGTAAAAAAAAAGGTTACTGTATCAAATTCTAGTCATTGAACTGCATCATATCATATCGCTCTCAAAAAGCCCATATTGTTCTCGTATCCTATCGCCAACCATATGTCGTAAAATGCATCGTATTATTGTTAAAGCATTATGTTTTACCCCTAACAAATAATAACAAATAAACTGTATCCACAGTGCTTTCACACAGACATTAGTATTCAGCCCATTTACTCATATCTTTGTTGAAGCACCTTTGGCAGCCATGCTCATTATTTTGAAGTGCTACAAAAGTGTCTTTAGCCATTCTGCCCGCAATAACTTAATCCACGCCCCCTTTGTTTTCTGCAGCCATACAGGGCTTGTTAAGCTGTAAAGTGCTGAAAATAAACATATAATTCCTGTAAGTCACTTTACTAATTGCTGACAAGCAAGGTAACACAAAGAAAATGACATAACAGTGGTAGGAATATCTCAAAAGCGATTAAACATTTATATTATCTGCAAAATAAGCAGCCATACATATATGAACGCTAACCAAGACAGGAAATAAAACAAAACTTACCATCATTATACTTATAATCTAAAAATTCTCTGAGGAAAATAGTACAATTGAGTTTATTGAATTCTTTTCCATATCTTCCTACCACATGCAGCAAATGTTTCTGGCTGTACTCGTAGCCTTGAAGAAAATGTTTCCGACAATTATCTATCCCTTTAGAGGGCGATCCTGACTGATTATCATGACCAACTAATACTTTTCTATTTTTGAACAAAATAAGGCAAGCCAGGAAGCTCTTTCAGATTTAAAGTCACTACAGCTAATTTTCTTCTGCATAAATTGTGAAACTATCAGAAAAAAGATTTGAAAATGTAGTGACCGTTCGCTCCAAAATGCAGATTGACGCATCCAGAGTCTGTGATGCTCTAATGTTGGTTGTACAAGGTAATTACCGCTGGTGACAAAGGACAATTTATATTATCAGGTATTTATTGTTTGGATCGCAAATGCTCTCAAAAATGCAAGTTACCGCGATGCTGATAAGAGATGTAACTCGGAATACTTAAGAAAGTTGTTACTTCCACCTGTTATATGAACATTCATGTGCAGTGCTTCATTGTTCATATCTCATATTGGTTATCTTATCGGCCATGAGAAGCAAGTAATGATTAGTAATTAGAACTAGATGAAAAAAAATCTGTATCTTGCATCTGTGTCTTATCAATATTTTCCCTGCGTTATTTGAATTTGAGACTTTTGAGAACATGACAGTGTTAAGTTAAACATGTCACTGTGTAAGGGCTAAACAACGCTCACTTTAAAATGGCTTCGCATACCAACTCCTCTACTAATCCTCAAGCTGCCTGAAAACCAAAATGAGGTGAATAATGTGATCATGTGGGATTATTGACATCTCCTGGCAGACATGACCATGTCCTCCGCCCAGAGGGCTGCTCTCTTTATCAAACAGACTGGACACTATGTCCAATCATTCAGATATAGATTTCTGATTTAATTGTTTTTTAATTATGCTATGTTAATCTGATATTGACAAGACCACCCAATCAATACTTAACTGCCCAATGCCTTAGAAAGAACATGCAGCAGAGTAGAACAAGTTGGACATCCATCCAGTAAACTGCAGCTTCATTATTGTACATTTGATGATTTCTTAATTCAATCTAGCACTGAAGCTAGCCGGGCGGGAGGCCATTTTTCTTTATTTTCTGCCAACCAGTACAAGGAATCTTGCCCAGCACCATATATATCCATTTGTCAAGTCTTTACCAGACACTTTCTCAGATTCTGAATGTGGACAAAATCAAATCGGCTCTGTCAGCAAAACTGATCACACCACTCAAACCGATTACAAAAACATGCTCTTGGAAACACCTTTTGTAACAGCAACTACAACAGGAGTGTTTTTAGTACTTTGACAAGTGTTTGTATATGTGTGGACAGACTTTGTCAATGGGATAACTTGCGCATGACGTATTCATGCAATTTTACAGGTGTGTAGGATGGATGTGGTGCTAGGAAGGGCGCCAGAAGTAGAGGAGCAAGAGGGAGGTCTCCCCCACTTTATGCCCTTCATTAACATTGGGTCACTAAATCACAGTTTAAACACCCCTGAAACAAGTGAGTCTGGCAAAGCAGGTTGACTGCCATTATTAAATATGCCCAACGATCCTCTCATGGTCAACTTTTAACTCGTGTTAATACTGACACGTGTAGATGCCTCTGGAATTCAAGGGATTTAAAGCTGCAGTAGGTAGGAATTATTAACAATTATTCAGTCATATTTGCTGGAACTGTCACTATATTCTGATAG
>JAQLOL010000012.1:26891597-26918615 GCA_029783665.1 Naso thynnoides | reverse complement strand
CCCCCCACACACACACACACGCAGACACACGCAGACACACACAAGAAGAGTGTGTTTCATGGTGAGAGAGACGCAGTATTGTTTTGGAGTCTCTGGTTGTTACGGATACGGTACGTCTTCTGTGGGTGCGTTATGGCTGCTTTGTGTGTGTGCGTGTGTGTGTGTGTGTGTCTGTGTGTGTGTGTGTGTGTGTCTGTGTGTGTGTGTGGTGCTTGGCAGAGGTTCATAAAGGGATTTGGTGTGTATTGTGTTGAAATTTCGGATCAAGTCGCGAGTTTACTTTCACTTTCGCAAAGTTACCTACTGGGGCTTTAACAAAATCAGCTTTTAAGGATTTTTGTATGTTTTTCAGCCAGCTGTAGTCTATTGCCTCGTTATTTCATGTTACGTAGATAGAAGGAGTTGATTTTGAATTCTGAATCTGTTTCTGGTAGCTGGTCCTTGGAACTCCAAAGAGGTCCACAGAGGTGTCCGTGCATCAACAACACAAACCTCAATTGTCAAACATTGCTGTTACAGTGTTATGGCATGGGCATGTATGGCTGCCAATGGAACTGGGTCCCTGGTGTTCATTGATGATGCTGGATGAATTCTGTCATGCATGTGGCTATGCTATCTGCTCAGATTCAGCCAGATGCTGCAAAACTCATAGGACCGTGCTTCACCGTCAGGGTTGGGAGTAATGTGTAATGGAAACATATTACTTTTAAGCAATAACATAGTAATATAACGCATTTCTAATACATTTTGGTTATATTATCAGTTACTGTGTCCAGTAACATGTTACCACTTGAAATTAAATGTTCACTGATGTTTTTGCCGAATGTTTGTTTGGGAATTTGCTGCAACATCTTCAGAGATGCACGGATCAGCTCTGGTATCATCCACAGGACGACCATCCGAATTAATTAATTCCTCTGATTTGAAGAGCCGCAATGTGGCTCCACATTTCAACATGGTTGAAATGTGGAGCCACATTTGGACATTTCAACATGGGCTGGTTCTTTTTAAGTTAAGTCAGGCAGCTCCAGCTTTTAATGTAATTTCTTTATTGTACTGATGTATGAGTGAATTTTCTAACAATTTCCTTTCAAGATTAAAGAAGCTGCTTTCAGTAATATTAATGTCCACAGTAATATCACCGCAGCAAGCGGCCTCTAGACCTGTATTCATAAACAGAGGAAACTCTCCAGGTGAAACAGAATTAAACTTTTAGCTTCTGAAATATTTTAGTGAACTTTTGGATGTCTGGGAGAACAAAGAACATTAGATCCTGACAAATCACATCAGTGTGTCTGAAGAATTAGGCTAAATAATATAAGTTACACCACATACAAAGTGAACACCCCTGCAGTGTTAGACAGAGAAAAAGTATATAACACACATTCAAAACATTTTTAACGCATAGTCATTCTTCTGTGGTTATTTTGGTGAAAGTAACGCAAAAGTAGTGCAATCAGTAACTTATTACTCTACACAGAGAGCTATATTCGAGGATAACATTACTTTCAAATGAAAGTAACTAGTAACATCTAATATACTACATTTTGGAGGTAACTCGCCCAGCACTGTTTACAGTACAGATGGATGATGACTAGGGATGCACAAAACTGGATTATTTGCCAACATCTGATTGCCGATATTTTACAACCCATTTGGCTGAGAACTGATATCAATATACATGTAGATTTTTTCCCCAAACCTAATTGCAGAGATCATCAAGTCTCTTCTGTAGTGGAATTTACAGACAGTATGAATATGCATACTCTTACTGTGTTGGCCCGCCGGAAAATGCAGCCATAAAATACAGAGCTTAAAATGATGTAATATTCACTCCTTGTGCAAAGGAAGAAAAATATTTGAACTTACACTTGTAAAACATGTCACATTTATCTATGACACTTGCTTTTAGAAAAAACAAGTAAGATACATCCAACATGAAGCTGGATGATGCTCTCCCTGAGACAATCATGACAAAACCCACAACCAGGGCAAATTTGGCCTGTTTCACAAGTGACAAAGTATATAAACATAACGTCTGCCCACAGGGAACATGTGGAACATGGTGTCAACTCGGGGGTTTAATTAAGAAAACAGCAGCCTATTATTTTATCAGTGTATGTATCTGCCAATATCGGCATGCTGGCTGATATCCAATAGTTCATATTAAAGCCAATATTGACTGATACTGATAAAGTGCCGATAATATCATGCATCCCTGATGATGACCCAAAACATGCTGTGAAAGCAACCCAAGACTTTCTCAAGGCAAAGAAATGGAGTGTTCTTAAAAGGCTAAGTAAGTTTTCTGATGATGTTAAACAAAATGTTTTTTGTTAAACCCATCGAGTTTAAGGTGAAAGCCTACACTTCAACCACACCTTGACTGCTTCATTTGTTTCAAATCCATCCGAAAGATGTGAAGAGGCGAAATTATAAAATTGCGTCATTGTCCAAATACTTTCAGACTTGACTGCATGTTTGTTTGTAAACAGATTTTGTCAATGCTATGGTGTTACAACCGCTTTAGGACGCAGTCAGGAAACTCATCATCAATTATGAGTACATGTGCCTTTTATATGGTTCAAATCATTGACTGAGATATGCTGTGAACTCATAAATACCTCTTCAAGCTTGAACCCGGAGCTGTTACCCACAGACCAGCCTTTACACTTGCCTCCACAAATATTACAGATAACCCCCCACCCCTTTCAGTGTACAGACTTGTGTTAGAAATGTCCATACACAATTCTTGTGGCCTCTGGTGTCTCTGAGCGCTCAAAATTCTCAAGTTCCCAAAATAACTCAAAATCAGTGGTTATAAGTTCAGTATATTTCAGAGTGCAGTTCATCCTGTGGCTCATTTGTGTAAAATTAAGCTGACAGTCATTATGTAAACAGAGATCCTCACCACACAGACAGCAAATCATAGAAAGGCTGACTGACTTAATAGTATAACTATTTTTTTATTGTTTAATAAGACATTCAAGCAGGAAAATCGCCTGGTTATACAGCTTGCTTTTAGTTGTTCACGTAATCTGTATTTTTGGCGAGCTCTAAATAAGCGTCATGAGTTAACGTTTAGCAGAGCTCACTTGACAGCTCGGTGATGCTAAGGGGCCCGTACTAGTTTGGCCAAACACAGCCAATAACGACACTGACACCACCAATAACGTTACTACACGGTGGCTTTTCGTTAGCTACCGAACACCAACCGGGAGGTTAAACGTTAGCTGTTGTGTTGAAATCAGCGGTGAGTCATTACGTTACTTAACACAGGCGCGACAAAGTGGAAATAGGAAGTTGTAGCTTAGCTCGCTAGCGTTAGCTAGCTAGCAGTCGATAGCTGCCAAATGCTAACGATACCTAGCTAAATAACGCACTTTTAAGTAAGGATGAAACATACTGTGGCAATGGATTTGCTTGACGTAATCAGAGCCATAAATAGTCGAGGTCCTCCGTTTTCTTTGCCATTTTAGAGTCGATGAATAAGGTGACAAGCTCCCCGGGCAGCCACTAGCCACTGCCCTGACTGTCTTGTTTATCTCGGGCCAACGGGCTGAGGTCATCTAACGCATATTACCCGGAACTTGTTGACAGCTGTCAAGTTTCTAAATTCTCAAAACGGTCTTTAGAGTACCGGTTTACCTGAGGTACAGGCATATTAAAAAAAAAAAAAAAAGTCGGATTTAAATGCAAACCAGTGTTACTGGGATGTATTTTTGTTTTATTTATATAGCTCTTTAATAAGGAAGTTTTAGGGTACCTGCAAGCGCATACTGCACAAAAACAATCTATATTTTATTCCAAAGACAAAACGCTTGTAATGGTTGTTGGGACATTTGCTGAAAAGGAACAAAACTATCAAGATAGAAAGAATTATGTAATAGATGAAGAAAGGATCAAGGGTCGAGGAAGGTGTGGCAGATGGATTACAACATCTTTTTACATCCATGAGAATACTGCTGTTGTATCCAAGAAGGACAAAACACTGATAATGTATTCTTTAAATCTTTTATTTTGATATATTAAATCAGCTATCTGAAAAGGAGAAGTCCATTGCAGCTGTCAAGGTGTCTGAGAGTTTGGTGGCAATTTTATCTGCAGAAGGGAAGAAGACAGAAACACATCAATTTATTTGCATGATTAATTAGAATCTGTGTCAGGTCAAAAGACATTATTCCTGACAGAGGCTGGCCGTGAAAATATGTGTAATTAAATGCTAATACACCTTTTGAGAGGGCAAAGGGGGTAAAATATCCCCAATAAGAAAAATGAAGCCATACTGATATATATACTTTGATTTAATAGAAAACTGAAAAATAGAAATGAGAAAAAATAAGGCCTGTTTTATGACAACACCATCCAACATTGGTTGGTGTGAAAAGAGTTTGAAGAAATCATAACATGAACACACTATACCAACCATAAAATGGTAAGTAATACACTGAGAGTAATATTTAGACAAACCAGCTCTTTTCTGTTGCTTCTTCCTCTTCTTGTTGGCTGCCAGGAGCGCCTGGCCCTGCTGTAAAGGATCTACCGTCAAGATATCCTTTAAATCCGGAGCCTTCAATGCAGCATCATCTGCAGGTAAGTATGTCTTTGACTTCTGAGATTTTATCTCCACTGTCATCGGTCCAAACTATTTTCAGAGGGACAGACAGTTGAGTTAAATAACATTTCAAATATGTTAACTGTACAACATCCTATTATTAAAGTCTGCACTTAAGTTGTAAGGGACTGCACGGTTTCACACCTCTGCGTCCTGCTCTTCCTCCATAGATTCAGTCTCATCTTTCAAATCTGGCACTTCCAAAGATCCTCCCATCATTTCCAGGTCAGAGGAATGTTCACCCTGACCACCATGTGTCATTCCAGTCGTCTCCATGCAGAATCCCATTTGTACGTCAGGACAAGATGACTCTGAAACACAGAAAAAAAAGTCTACCTTTGGAGCAACTACTGCTTCTTTTGAGTATTGTAACTATGCAAGCCAGATAATCTGACAAGACCAAGGTGATCTCAGAGCCCCCCACCACTTCTCAGTTGAATGTAATGGTGTCTGGACATGCTCAAAGCTTTAGATTTATTTTGGGGGTTTTGGGCTCTATTTTCCTGCCTGCGCAAGTCTAGTCTCAGCGCAGTGTCAATAAAAATCCACCTGGTGCAGTGTCATTTTCATGTCTGACGCTGCACTGCAATTACGCCTGCTCAGACCACGTCTAAGTTCAGTGCAGCCAGTCTAAGAACAGTTTTGGTGGATCTGGGCAGGTGCGCACACGACAGACCTGCCCCAAACCCCGCAGACAGGTTTGGTGGATGTCTGACGTATTTCATCACAAAACCATAAAAAGTTAAAACAACAGTTATTAAATGCAACCCTCTGAATCATTTATTAAATATATATGTTATCTTGACTCTTGTCCATTGCATCTGATGTCAATCAGAGGCAGATGGCATGCATCATGACGCAGCAACCACCACAGATATAAAGCAGGAGTGGACATAACAGGAGCTGTATTTAACAGACAAGAGTCAGTATTGTTTTTGTGATTAAAAAGATGGCATTCAATCAGTCATTTTGATTATTTTTTCCCTTGTTCAAATAAACTTTTCACCCTTTTTTCATACTGTCGTTTCTCTGGTCTCAATCAATCAACTTGGGAGAGCAATAAACTTTGAGACCAGAGTGAAAATGTTGCTTTTTTTGAGGGAAAACACCAACAATATGGGTTGAAGCAGAATTTTTTTGTAAGATAAACATATCTTATGAATTTTGGAAATTATTTGATCCACATCTTTTCTATAAATTTTGACTTTTTCAATTTTAAACACTGAAGTTATGAGACATGCTTGGATCACACCACACAAACGGCTCAGCTTCGATGTTGGATTCCTACAACAGCAGGGCGCGAGGCTACTCATATCTTATAAATCATTTTTTACTTTAAGACTCAGTGTGGGACAGATGGAACACACGCATGATCTCTAGTCTGGATTCAACCATGAAGAGCTCTAAAAACAAGGTTTTTCTCGGATCGGGAAAGGACGAGTTCTGTGAGGTTCGTAGGTTTTTATTTATCTACATGAGCTGTTAGGTGTGTGATCGGTGTTGCTGTGTGATAAAAGGCCTAACATTATCTGTGAGGTTTGCAGATATGAGGCACCTAAACTGATCTGGAATGTTTCTGCTTTTTACACCACAACATCAGTGACGTTACGAGCACACTGGTCTTCATCAGTGATGTTATAAATTAATCACACTTCCCAGAAAACAGTCTCTGCCAGTTTCCTCCTGTGTAAAGTTTGTCTGTCATCTGTCTGCAACTGATTTGACTGGCCATGACTGAAGTCAGCTGTGATCACACCAACACACGAGCATCCCTCCTACTTCTCCGCTGCGCCAAAGGCACAGCTTGCGCCTGGTTCACCAAACTGCCAAAAAAGATTTTGCCACACCTACTTGCGGTGTCTAGCGCAGCTACGCCTACGCTGCGCCAGATTTATGAAAATAGAGCCCTTTGACTTACCTGTCAGGGAAACTACTTTTTGACCAAGAAAGTAGCTGAATAAAAACCATTTATGATGATCCTTTAGAGTCTCCTGATTAACAAGGACACTGTTTCTAGATACCAACAGAAGTATAGAAAGGAAGATGTCCGCAATTTAGTGATATAAGCTTTATTTTTACCTGCAAGAACCTCTTGATTTCCTTTTTCCAGCTCGTCCCAGTCAAAAGCTTTACCCATCTCTGCAACAATCTCAGCACTGACGTGTGTGGGAAGAGTGTGTGTTTCTGGAGGGTGCGTGAAGTAGCTGATCCTTCCACTAAATAACAGAAATTAACATACTGATATGAACACTGATTGTCATTTGTAAACTGCAAATTTTTTATTTTTACCCACCCTGTCCAGTCCATTAACACACTCTTAGCTGCTTTGTCAGTGTCAGGCAGTCCTCCCTTCCTTAGTTTCCCTTGACGTCGAGCAAGCAATGACAAGAACTCCAAAGCTGTGTGAAAGTCAGGAACTCCATAGTGCTCCGTGATCTAAACATCGAGCAACATTATTTTAATAGCAGTATAACACAATCGAGTTGCACACAAAAAGGTTGTAAAGATGACATGACGTGCCTGCTCCTTGTTGCAGCGTCGTAGGATGGCTTCAACGGGTGGAAGAGGATCCACAAGCTGTTCGATTTTCACGCAGTTACGAAGAATCATTGCAGCATCAGTCGTCGAAGTTGCCATGACAATGCCGGGGCAGTCTAGAAGCTTAATGTGTTTGTCCAAGTGCACCTCTTGAAGGCACCTGAAATTCATCAAACCCTTCAGGAGCACTGCTGGCAAACAAGATTTCGCAGGAATGCAGGATCGACAGTTTATGGTAAACTCACTTGGTGACGCCAGGAGTGGCTCCAACGTTACACGCTCGTGCCCGTTTCAAACTGTTGATCAAACTACTCTTTCCCACGTTAGGAAAACCTACAAAACAGGAGTGAGATTAGTCTGAAATTATTTCACTTTGCGCAAAATTGCTAAACAAACAGTCAAACACAGAAATAAGCTGGTGTATTTCTGGATGTGGCGCTTACCTACAACACCAACAGTGATGGCCGTCTTTATGTCAAGGTTGCGACAGTAGTTGCCGAGCAGCTTCATCAGGCAGTCTGCACCTACACAAGCACTGCTACCGAGCAGCTCTTTAGTGGCTTGTGTCACTGGTACATTACTGCGTTTCTGTCCATCAAACGAGACAGAGGAAGAAATTGTTCAGCTTGTAGGTAAAATTATGTTGTTTTTTTAACTTCAATTATTTAAATCTCGATTTAATTATTTAGCTGCATACCAAGTTCTTGGTCTGTTGCTGGGTAGATGCTTTGAAGGCAACAGTTGGAAACTCATTACGAAGATACTTAATCCACTTTTCCACAATTTCCTTTGATACCAGATCTGTACTCAAAAACAAAAGCATCTCAGTCGAGAGCTACATTATCAAATATTTCACACAATAAATAAAACACTTTGTTATCCAATCATATTTACACAAATACAGACAATTCCTAAAGGCACTTTTACATCAACATCGCTACCTTACCAATTTTATTCAGCACCAAAACTATCTTCTTGTTTGTTCCACTCTGAATGACTGCCTGCTCCACCTGGGGGCATCTGCAGCCAAGAGGGTCACGTGCATCCAAAACTTCCAAAATCACATCTGAAGCCTCCACTACCTATAACAATGGTTAAAAAACAACAACAACAAAAAAACCCCACTGTTAATGTGCAAAAGTCCTTTCCACAATAATTCCAAAATCAATCATCTGAGTCAGATTCTCAACATATACGCAGTTGTTGCTGCGCACTGCATTCACCAGCGAGACCCAATCCACTGGTCAGTCTGACACAGACGTCTGTTACTTTGATTCAGAGGGACACATGAAAAAAAATTCCTCTAATACACCAGTGTTTTTGTGCTTGAACTTCAGCATCCAAAAAAGTTTAATGATGGATTAACACATATGTCACATCACACAGATAAATAAAAGTGCTTTCCCACCACAGATACTGACATAAGGCAAATAAACGCTACAGTTTGAACATAAGTTTAAAGTTTTAATTGACTGATGGATTTTGGAGTCCTCTTAAAAAAAAGCACTACTTCACTCTGTGACTTTTTTGCCGTAAAAAAAAAAAACCTAAACAAACAGACAAACAAACAAAAACAAAAAAAATGTGTGTTGGTGCTTCTAAAAGTGTCAGACAGGAGCACCAGTGCTAACAGTTTAAAAAGTAAGCCTGGGGGCCTGCACGCACCTTTTTAAATTCTCTGTAATACGCCTTTCTTGAATTCTCATTTTCAAAATTAACATGTTTCTCCAAACTTTGCATCTCCATTTCCTGTCAACAAAAAGAAGAAAACATAAATTACTTCAAAGGAACTTTGTACAGTATGCAGTTGTTCTGATAAACACTAGACAGGCTGGTAGTCACCCTCTGCTCAAACTCTCTCTGTCGCCGAAGGATGTCATTTTGAAAGCTTTGTAAGTTCCTCCTCTTCATCAGCTCTCGCTCTCTAGAGATTTTCTGCTTTTCCTGGAGGTCCTGAAGCTAATAAGAAAAGACAGGAATTAAGAAAATGGTTTAACTCAAGAAAGCATCAGCAACTAACCTCAAACATGAGTGCAGCCGAGGTAAATGTTCACCCTTTGATTCCTGATTTCCTCTGGGTTTCTGTGGGCTTTGGCATGCTGCACAGAGGACTGCTGGGAATTCTTTTTCTGCCCCAACGCATCGCCCTTCCGTCCATCTGTAGACTATAGACAGGAAAACCTGCTAATACATTTTACAATAGTTTATTTCTAAGTTCAACATAAGGCACCACACATCCACACCTGCCCAGCTTTGTAATGAAATAAGAGGCTTACACGTTTTACTGGTCAGACAATTTAATTTATAATGAAGTCTAAAGGTATTTTTTCATACCACATTCGATATATGATTTTAATCAGATTCATTTTTAACTACAAAAGACAAAGAGATCATTTAAAATATGTGTTGTTGTTTTTTTAAAAAAATTTATGAAGGTTTGATCAAGCAAACGTCAAATTTGGGATTAATAAAGTGCCAGCCTAACTTAACTTTCACCAAATTTCATTTATATATTAAAAAAAACTAAAACCAAGAGCACACTCAACCCAGAGCTGAGAGAGAGCGTAAGCTACCGTATTGACCCTAGCTAAAGGGAAAACAGATTTTCACAATTTTCATTTTTTAACATCGTCCATACAAATTAATTCGAATTTCGATTTAAACTCGATTTCTTGCCCAGCACTAAAATGTCGTGCAAAAGATCTGTTTGAAGCAAATGACTCACTCAACATTCATCTTTCGCGAGCGCTTCTCTGTTAGTGTTGCTGCGTGTTTGCCGTAGCATGTGATACGTCACTGACACTGTGCATTTCTCTGTACAGTTGTTTGTTACTTGGAGCTCGGATCTGTGTGCTGCCATTAATAACGTTAACTTGAGAGGATCCGACTGGCTTGACAACAGACTTTAAACCTTTACACGACTGTTAAGGGAGGTTTGGGCATCTGCTACACTGTTTTAATTCTGTCGGACACAAAAAATACACCAATGACTCGCAGCTTCAGCACAACAGTTAGCCACAGACAAAGTTAGCTGGATAGCTCTTACCTTGAATTTACCGAGAAAGCCGAGACGTTTGGCTCGTTTTTGTTCTGGAAAATGTAAGAAACGACAAAATCCATTTCAAAGCATCCATGTACATTTACCGAGCAAAAACATTTAGTCGATGCCGATGAAATACGTACTAGCTTTGGACATATCTTCACCCTGGTCCTGTCTCTGACTTCACGTGTGTGGCAAGGGGGCGGACATGCGCACACAACTACGTCACCCACAACATCCGTCTAAATTTCAAAATAATTGTACAATTGTAAATTGTTATTTTGATGCCTGGTGTGTATCATGTTTTGATACAGTTTGTATCTAAATAATAAATAATAAATAAATAAATAAAGTTTGGTTAAAAAAAAACTGTGCAGTCGCAGGAAGGCCATAAAAAGACTGATTTAAAATAGTAAGAAAAAATATAAATCAAGAAAATTCTGTAGATTATCAAAGACAGAGAACTAATGCCATTAAAGTTGTTGAGACAGCAAAGAGAAATGCTTACAAGCGATTCTGCTCAAGTATGGGGGACAAATCAAACAAAATGAGGTATGGACAATGATAAGAAAAATGAGTGTGAAAACATCTGCACAACTTCCTGTTCTGTTAGACGTTAATGATATAGCTTAGAGATGATAACTAACAAGGCAAGGCCAATTTACTGAGCAAAAGACAGAACATTAAGAGAAAATACAGAATTATCCAAGTCTGGATTTAGACTTTAAAAACTCTGAGTTGAAACGGGCACTAGATGGCAGTGGTTACTCTGCTCCAGAACAATATGATGTTTGTAAAGCAATTCTTTAACACTTACCTTATAATATTGTCAATATTAGGCTATTTGTACAGCTGAATATTAGACTTATATTAGACATTCAGTGTTGAAGTGGGATCAGACTTGTCAAATTAAATTAAAATAATAAAATACTGAATTCCTCGAGGAGGTGTAGTTTGCCCATTCCTTTTAAAATATCATAATAAATGATATATTTTGACATGTGAGTGGAGATAGGTAGGTGAAATCTGGAAAAGAGGAAGGAATATCAACAATGTGATTAAAAGGATTTTGAAGGCATTACAGCTGGTGGGAAGCTGGTCATGGTCATGATCCAGTGGACAGAGTGAAGTAAAGCCTCAGTTGTTCTAATGAAGGAGCAGCACTAATGAGGTTTGACCAAAAAACACAGTGACAGAGAATTCCATATTAAAACTCAAGTTGCAAAGGATCCACTTTTTGGGGTCCCTGCTCATATAGGTGTTAAAGAAAATAAATAAGCAGATCACTTAGCAGATTTTTCTCCTGTTGATCCCACTAAAGTGATTACAGTGGTATATAATGGCAAAGAGGTAAAATCTTTAATTTTTAAATCTCTAAGAACAGCTGTGATGAACGCCTGGCAGAGTGAATGGGATTCAGATTTTATTATGATTTACAGAAGTCAGTGACACAGTTTAAAGCACGATATAGTCACCGCAAAGAGGAGGTAATTATACCATGACTTAAGAGCATGCAGGTTTCAGTTCCACCCTACATTTATTGTGGAAAAGTCCGTCAAACAAGTGTCAATGGTGTAATGTCTTGGAGAATGTAGAGTACATTATCAGGTACTGTGATAAATAAAACTCAGAGAGACGCAAAGACATACAGTATAGTAAATAAAACAGGACAAATATGGAGCTTAAAATCAAAAACTGAGCACAGATTTTAGGGAATTCAAGGGAGGGTTAGTAGGCTTTACAGTGCAGGTGTTTACTTCATTTGCCTCTTTACCTTTTGCCTTTGTCCCACCTACCAAGGATGGATGAAGAGACACAAGGAAGCCATGTGTACATGAGGACATATGATTTGATTTAAAAAAGACATCCTTTCCTCTGGAACGTCGCGTTACACGACATCCATTTCTGATGATGGCGGCAGTTGATCTCAGCTGGATCAGCGGTCAGTCTGCTTTAACAGCTGTATGGACCTTTGATGGAGTTTGTCTGCACACATGTGCCCTGAGCAAACAATGTTAAGAGCACATTGGTTTGGCAGAAGGTCAGATGCTTTTGATGCATAATGACAAAAGAAACAGCCCAGCATTACCCTGGAGCAACCCACCAAACACAAACTGACAGACTATCAAAAATGAACACAGGTGCTGATTACAGTAACAAAGTAATGGACAATCAACAACGATCAGGTAGGTGTTTGCTCACCAGGAAAAGAGAGACACAACTGATGTCAGACAAGAACCAACACCAACGGTCACTGAGAAGTGTAACAATGT
Source organism: Naso thynnoides (assembly GCA_029783665.1). Classification (NCBI taxonomy): domain Eukaryota; kingdom Metazoa; phylum Chordata; class Actinopteri; order Acanthuriformes; family Acanthuridae; genus Naso; species Naso thynnoides. The sequence goes on along the minus strand of JAQLOL010000012.1, from coordinate 26,906,149 downwards.
ACTAACTATTAAAATTATAAAGAGAGGGTAAGGATTTTTTTTAGAAAAGCTACACTTGCAAATATTGAGAATAAAAACCTGTCTCCTCATTGAAAAACCAAATGACATAAATGGCCTTTGAAAGATTTTTTTCTTTAAAAAAAAGGGCCACACGGTGTAGATTTTTATAGGCTGCCAATTTTTAAAGGTCTGAAAAAACTGTCAACACCATTTTTAAAGGACCTACATTGGAAGTGTACCCCAGAAGTATTGCTATCCCCTGACAGTAACCAAAATATGGAAAAATGTGTTGCCTGTGTTTTTAGAGATCACTTGATGGCATCACTACAAAATCTTCAAGGGCTTTTTTTAACTCTGTTTGCAAGGCCTTCTCCCTTCTTTACTGTCCTCTTCATGTATTGTGGTCTGGACAGAAGCTAATTTTTAACATCAAAATGCGTGGCAAAACTAATGAAAGACAGATGACACAACCATGGTAGGGCTGATCACTGAGGACGAAAGTCAGCCTACACAGAGGAGGAACAGAGGCTCATGGTGCTTGGAAAACAACCACTTACATCTAAAACACAAAGAGCTGATCATAAACTCTAGGAAAAAGCATGAAAACGAGTAGAGGCTCCAGTTTTAAGTCCCCGACTATTCAAATCTCAGAAAACCTCATCTGGACAACCAACATCAACTCTTTGGTTAGGAAGACACGACAGCAGCTCTGAAAGCTGAAGCTCCAAAGACAGCTGTTGGTAAGCAACATAGCCTGAGAGTACAGCGAGATCTCTGTTCTCCCATGCCTCTGAATTCAGTATTGGTCAAAATCCGATCGCTCCCTATCTGCCCAGTCAGTGATGCTCTCTGTATTCTCTGTCCTAATTGGCCAGTCAATGCCGCACTTTTAAGCGACAGGTGATGTCAGTATTAGCTGATTAGCTGTTCGTGCCTTGCGCTCTGCCGTGTCTCTGCCAGAGGTGAGTAGTAACGCATTACATTTACTCCATGGCATTTACTTGCGTAACTTTTTGGATAAATTGTACTTGTTAGAGTAGTTTTAATGCAACATACTTTTTACTTTTACGAGAGTATGTTTGTTAAAAAAGAAACACTACTTTTACTCCATTACGTTGGGCTATGTTCCACTCATTACTTTTATTTTTACCCTTTTTTTTTTCAGAGAGAGAGAGAGAGAACAAAGCAGCACAATGCAGCAAGAGCGAGCAGTGTTAATAGGAAGCCGGTGATTCACAGAAATAAAATGTTATTTTCTGATAGTTTCACAGCAGTTTAGTAGCCTACAAATAAACCATTAGACCTCCGCACTGTAGTTTATTTTGATTGGCTATGTGTGGCACCTGAGCTGATGCTGATATGTGTGTGCTGGTTTATGAATTTTGATGATTGATTTGAAGATTGATGCAATGGTTGCTGTCTTTCTGATGCCATGTGTGGTTTTTACATTAATTATGATAATGTTTGATATTTTCTGACTGTTTAATGAGCATCCAGCCCAAGCTTTAAAGAGTACTTGACACATCAGTGCTCAGTAAACAAGACACAGACACAGAAACAACATTAAATATTCAGTTCATTTTCAGAATAAAACACTCTGCATTGACACCAGATTGTGTTTCACTTCACAACATCAATAAAATGTCACAATGTGTGAAGCTAGCCCAAAAGTCATCAGGTCAGAAGTTTTCAGAGGCCATTTAGCACCATGGACGAAGAAAACCTGTATCATAACTCATCTGCTGCGCAGCTGCTCTCTTAAACACAGACGGTGGATGCTACCGAACAAGGGAGTAAGGAGAAAAACTGCAGCGAAGCCATTCTGCAGCGCAAACATGACCAGTGGAATAATAAGTGAACGGTTGATGTGCAGCTTTTTTCTTCTTTTCACCCCATCAATGATATAGTGAGTACACCAGATACATGTTGTACTGGTATCACTACTGATAAGTAGGTAGCCTCATCTGCCATCACTGACATACTTTAAGTAAAACATATGTAATGCTTCCTGCACACTTTTTTTTCTCAGGTGCCATTCCTCGTCAAAACCCAAAAGATTTTGTGAATGTATTTTTGACATGGACAGTCCCTTGTTGTGTGCTATATGTGTAAAAGGACAGCACTGTACAATGTCCAGATGTGGCTTTGTTGACATTTTCCAGAGTTTATATGTTAAAAGTCAATAGAGTCAAACATTTAGGACTAGGTTTGCTTAACAGTGACATCAGCAAAAAGATTCTAGCCCTGAATTTATTATGAGACTCACCAGAGGAAAATTTTCCATATGTTTACATTTTTTATGTACATCTGAAAAAAGACCAGTAACACAATCACATTATTTGCCTTATGTATTTTTTTTTTGTTTTTACATTTGCCAGAAAGCTATATTAACTACTAATAATAATGATAATAACAATTACATAAATATTTACTATGCAATGCACAAAATGGTTCTCAGTTTGTCTTCCAAAACATTAAGGTTTATGCAGGAGCCACAGAGGAGACCTCTGTCTTTGATGTGGATACTTCAGAGCCATCGTCCTCGTCTTTGCCAAAGAGCTTCATGATGCATACACGGAACTGATGGAAAAAAGTATTTTAAACATGTAAACCACACATATGAGATTTAGACAAAAGTGATTTGATCAGTGTAGCAGTGACTCCCCACCTGTCGGTTCATGAAGACATAAATAATTGGGTTGTAGATGGTGGCGCTCTTTGCAAAGTATGCAGGCATGGCAGCAGCCAGAGGATGGAAGGCGTATCCGGGATTAGCCGCAGCAAAACAGGCAAAGAAGGTGTAAGGTCCCCAGCAGAGACAATATGCCAGGATCATGACAACGACCATCCTGGATACTTCTTTCTCAGCTTTCTGGGTTGACTCTGATTCCTTCTGCTGCAAGGCGACCTGTGATTGACAAACAACACAGAATGAGACTCTGCCCGACTGATCTACCTTATATAAATCATATACTCCAAGTAAGATAACTTACAGCCCGGATAGCCAACCAGACTGCAAGGTAGCACAAGATGATGACAGCCAGTGGAATTAGACAGCAAGTAATCATGAGAACAATCATGTAAGACTGGACTCCAGGGTCCTCACTTCCACTGAATACATCAGGTCCACAGGAAGTCTTCAGTCCATGAGGCCAGTACCTGATGCAACAAGATGTTCAGTTTACATTTTCACTTACGATTTAAAACTTTTTCAAGTTTAATACAAGGCTACCTGCTCCATCCAAAGACGGGGGGAGCACACCACACTGCTGACCAGACCCAGGAAAACACGATCCCGGCTGTGGCCCATTTGGCATCAAACTTGACGTTTCCAAAAGGTTTGCACACAACTACCCATCTCTCCCAGGAGATGATAGTCAGGGACCAGAGAGCAGTAATGCCTGTTTAAGAATATAAGATACTCATTATTCACCTCACAGCCTGTTAACAAATGTATCAGAAATGATCTTTTCCACCTTTCCACCATACCACAAGTTGAGACAATATAGCCCTCAAAGATGCACATAGGGTGTCCCAGAATGAAGTAACCAAAAAACTGGTTGCATACACTTATAGTGCTGGCAAAAACTGTCTCTCCAAGATCAGCAACTGCAAGATTGACCAAGATCCAGTTCAGAGGGTGACGGAGTTTCTTGAACTTTGCTGTGGCAACCAAGACAAGACCATTGGTGAACACTGACAAGACGACCACGAAAAACATCCAGACTGTTGCAACATTGTAAACCCAGCGAGGAGCAATGTGGTAATTAGGACCCTCAAAGGGATCTGGGTGGGGGAAAAAAACAGTTTAGACTTTCAAGTAATCAAACAAGCCCACAATATCTTATTTTCTGATTTATAGTTTTTGAGACGGCATAAATTTATATATTTAATGTTACATATATTGTGTATAAAAATTGCATGTAAAACACACAATCTATATAGTAATAAGAATAAGGTAAATGTCTATTTTTTGTCATTTTGGACAGTGTTGTATGTAATATATCTATTCCTCATCAAAGCAAACTGACAAACTCTTGTCAAATAGAAATAAACAATAATTAAATTTTAATTAGATTGTACTGAACATGCATGAAGCATTGGTTAGAAATGTGGTAAATAGGAAAAAAAATACAAAGGTCTCAGGTGAGGAGACTACTAAAATTTTTAACTACAGTGGTAATTACACCGACTACAATACAAGTCTCTAATCAATATAAAGAGATGATTCTCTGACATTGTGCAACAGCCTCAGCAAACTGTCAAGCTCTCTTTAAAGAACAAAAACAAAATTAATTAACACAGCCACTGAATTACTAAAAAAAAACAACAAAAAAAAACATAGTACCTCTGGTATGATTGCTGTTTGTGTAAACAAAAGCAGATCCCCTTGTTGTTTCTTCATGGTATCGCTGGGCTTTAAATGTCTGTTTTCTCCACTCTTCTGCCATTCTGATCTCACAAGCAGGTCCCCAACAGTTATCTCGTCTCGCCACTTGTAGCCTCCTTAAGTGAGTGGTGCAACACATCTGATTTTAGCTTTTATACGTGACCTTTGAAGAGGATTAGGTCATGATCATATTACAGCCGTTGTGTACTGCTTGGCAGTGAAACCCAGCGTCAACACCAACATAAACTTAAATTCAACTGTAATTAAAACTTATCCCATTAGGTTAAGGCACAAACTGCCTCAATAATCTTGTTTGAAGCGGATTTCTTTCCACCCTGTTGAAATGGGGATTAGGTGCAAGACCTTTGCCTGGCATGTAATCCCCTGTAGAAGCCAATTTTGCCAATTTCCTACAAGTATAACACTGCAGAAATGAATGAATAATAAAGCCACATTGAATATAATGAGTAACAAATGTCAACTTAAACTTTAAAACATTTTTTAATTTCTTATGCTTTTGGCTGAGGAAGAATTTAACATTTAGACGCTAAATATCATGAATTGCATTTGTTTATTACATGGTGTTTACATTAATCTGTAAAAATAAAACAAACATACTGTGCATGTCAGCCTAATTTTATGCTGAGTATGACATGGGGTCATGAAGATTTTTAATATTTGGGCCTGGGTGGGCATGAGTAAATGGACATGTTTAATGCAGCTTAGTTAAACAAATGGAGATCAAAACCACAAAACTGTAAAAATAGTCACAGTTGTCGTTGTGCCAGAGAAATAAAAAACCTTAATCCCTCTGGAAAGAACTCAGAGTTCACATCAGAACATAGGATTTTCCACACACCTTTGATCCCAAGACTCAGGTCATTGCCCATCAGCAAGATGAAAAGGAGGGTGTAGAGTACAAAATTATTAACCAGAAATCAAGACAGTGTGGTGTAAAAACCAGTGTGGTATCATAAAAAGACACAAAAATAATTTTTAAAAAAGCTATTTGTATGTTAATCAGATGCATCTTAGATGGACTAAGCCAGAACAAAAGTGAAGCAGTGCAACTCTCTGACACAAAAAACCTGCTACCAACCCTACTTGATTGGCCAGATATGTTCAAGTGTGGAATTAAGCAGAATTTCTCACGTCTCTTATAGTCGGAAAGTATTCACAAGTATCCCTATTTGCGTTCTTCATCAAGCAGAGACTTCGAGGACATACGAAAGAAACAAAACGGTGGAAGGAGTGGGATCAGATTAGGGAGGCGGTGCCAGGAGGAGGCTATACTGGCAAGCTTTTCACTCGCCTAAGATGCTGCCACTGGGAAAAGGCGCTATACGGTGAGGCATATGTACTAAAATTAGGACTGGTTGTCATAATTTGAGAATCATCTTTGCTTAATAAATGAAACATTCATTAAGTGGTTTTCTGAGTGAACTTTTTTATACCCACAAAAAAAAAAAAAATAGGGCTGATGTAGGGCTGGGCAGTAAATCAATAATGTATCGTATCGTAATATGAGATGAGATATTGTGACAGATTTCTAAAAAATGTTATATAGTGATATGGCGTAAGTTTTGTCTCTTTCTGGTTGAAATGGCTTCATTACAGTAAAGTGATGTGATTTTCTGAACTTACCAGATTGTCCTTGTTGTTCTTTTATTTACCTTTACTCACTTATCCACATTACTGATGATTATTTATCAAAAAATGTCACTGGGTAAATATTTTGTGAAATCACCAGTTGTCATTCTTACAATGATGTCTCAGTATCGAGGTATTAAGTCTGAAATATTGTGATATTTACTAATTTTATCACCTTAGCCACTCCCATGCACAAGTCATCAGTCACAACCTACATGATCAATGATTATCAGTATTGACCAATGACAGGTTTTTCAGCTGGTGCCTAGGCTGATGATATGTACAACAGTGAGTTTTAAAAATGTTGTGTTGATATAAAAATATACATATGATAAAATCAAGGCTCTTTCTTTCCATTCATACTTTGTAATAGTGGGTGGTAGTAACGCTCCTTATGATTACAGACTCTTTCTCCACCTCCCTACATTGATATTATTTGCCACAAAAAAAGACATAGCAGCCAATAAACAAAATTTAAGGTAGATCAAAATACTCTTTTGGCCAAGACTATCGTGTGAGACGGATGAGAAGAAATAACAACCAAACCTGTAAATAACTTACATCTAAGATAACTTACATGAGAGAAATGGATTGATTTGTAACACACACAGTGAAAAAGGAAGTGTTACGATAACCTGTCCAAAAGTGTTTACCCCCCCTCCCCTCCACCTACCTGTGTGAGTGTACCTGTGCAGATTTTCTGCTTTGACCATGATTAAAATTAAGTACCACTTATATTTGTTTCTGTTCACAATGCATCCCCGCATCAGCTGCCTTTGCACAAGACACAAAAAACTCAGTTTCCACTGAAGAAGTTGTGAAGAAAAGATTGCCAACAGCATATGGAGAGCGTATGAGAAAAAAAATGGATCTGAGAGTGTGTTCAAATAATGTTTTTAAATGAGATGAACATGTTGGAATGTTAAAATGATGGCACACATTTAAAATATTTTTAAAAGCTATTTAGAACAGATGGTTTAAAATATTCCAAAACGTCAACAGAAGAATGTGTTTAAAAATATGTTTTTGTTCTTAAAATGATTTATCATTTTTTTCATTAAATCAAGAATGTTGTATTCATACTTAAATAATCAACATCATTTTATGCTCTATGGGGGGAGGCAAACAGTTTCAGAGTCAGAAAACCCCCCGGGACTAAACCCCCGGTGTAGCGACAGCATGGTATTATAACCAACACACAGGTTGGAAATTCCGTATTCATTTTAAATAGTCTACATGTCTTTGGAATGTATAACATGAAAAATTTGTGAGGGATAGTGACTTTATTTAACATTCCCCAAAGCTCCAGTATTATGGAGCCACCAAAGTCTTTCCAACACACAAAGGTAACCACTTGCTGAGAGTTCATACCAAGGTTATTATCATTAACGAAAACCAACAAAACTATGAATGAACTAGAATAGAAGAAGCATTTAAGTTGACTGAAATAAAAAATTAAAATTAAAATGAGGCTTTCCAAAAAAATGGAAAACTTACTAAAACTGTATTGCAAGTTTACAAAACTATAGGAAAATATTGTTAGTTATCATTCTTGTCATGGTATTTTGGGTGGATATTGAATCAACCTTTCAAGATCTGTGTAGAACAGGGGTTCCCAAATTTTCCAGGCCACGACCCCCAAAACGATGGTGCCAGGGACTGGGGACCCCTCATCTACGGTCATAGCTCGATTAAGCCATTTAATTGGATGACTGTCCTTGTCCCAGTATACATGATGGAGAATCCATTTATTGTCTGACTCCACTATGTTAGGCGGCGATATGCCCTGTTCATCTGGTTGCTATCTGACTCTCTCCCGGTTAGCCAAGCAAGTTACAAACAAGTTAGCAAGCAGCTAGCAAAATCCTTGCCAAATGGAAAAAACATGTACAACTTTACAGCGCTGTACACTTCATATTTACACTTTACTTTGGTACAAATTCAGAGCACGCTTTCCCCCGATGCTTACGGGATTTTTGTTTTCAGGCTTTCTTCTGCAAATTTATGAGTATGAGTCCTGTTGAAGCGTGTACATGCAGGAGTGATTCAACTTCCAGTCCCATTATCTGGGTGTGTTAGCTCAACTTTGAGAGATTCAATTTAGTACAATCTTAGCACTAACTGACACTAAATTGGGACAATAAATTGATTTGTCTAACCTCATGTGAATGTACTGCACAAAAGCACTATTAGGCCTAAACAGGCACCAATAGGCAGGCTACAACACAAAAGAACAACAGCCTGACAGTCACAATATTCTTTTTAAGTAATTTAATAGAGAACATAACCAGAAAAATGATAATTAAACAAAATAATTAAGCAATATCAGGTTTAATATGCATTTTTTTCCCTCAAAATTGTTTTTTGGAAGGCTTTTTGCGGCCCCCCCTCTCTATGTCTCATGACCTCCCAGAGGGCCTCTGCCCCTACTTTGGAAACCACTGATGTTGAATATAGAATGGGCTGTAGAAGTTGTTTCCTCGCATCTGAGTGTGTCAAGTTGAAGAAGGAAAAGTGGACCCCAAACAACTACCTTGGAACTCTCCTTTGACTTAGATCTGTATGTAGCAGGCCCCTAATGCAGGCCACACCTCATTTTTACCGGCTAGCCCTGTCATTTTTACCTGACTGGTCACCGCCTCACCGGCGTTCCTTCACGTCCTAATAAGGCAAGCTTCCGCTACCGCTTGCCATATTAGGAACACGGCACACGCTAAGTCAATTACCCGGTCTTTTCAGACTCGGTTTAAATACACCGCGGACCTCAGAGTGAAAAGCTCAGCTGCAGTGTCACCGCTGCTGCAGAGCCTTAACTCTGATGGTGGATAAGAGTGTGATTTTGCTATCTAAGGTATGTGTAACCTTTGTTTGTGTAGTGTCAAATCCTCAGTCACCCGTGTATTAATAAAAAACCTAATACTACACAGCCTTCACAACATTGTGGTGGTACCTGCGATGGAAGATAGGAGGGTGATTTCCCTATCTGAGGTATGTTTACCTGTGTCAAATCGTCATGACGTGTGTATTTATATTACAACCTGCGAATATCAGGTACAGAAATCCCAGGAGCTGAATGGTGTTGTGAGAGGAGTTATAACCCACCTGCACAGGTAGGCTCTGTTTTGTTATAACTTGAATTATTATTATTATTATTATTATTATTATTATTATTATTCATTTTACAGCTGTTTCTGACTGTGCCTAGGTGCACACTGAGGGATTACTGAGCTTTGCCATTTTGGCTGCTGTGACATTTTAAGGATAGTTTGCTACTGTTTTGCTTATTTGACTGAATCATTGATAGTATTGTGCTTGGACATTCCATGTATTCCGCCTCTTTGCCTCTTTATATGGTGTGACTCACAGCCAAATGTGGTTTTAGCTGTGGTAGCAGAAATTCATTTGGGTTGTGTGAGGCGAACTCACTTTCTTTTTTTCTTTATCCTAGTGCTTTAGTGCTGTCTCTGTGCTTCTCTTTTAGCTTTTATCCCCAATGCACTCTTGGTTGGCTGGTTTGCTGTGCACTTGCATGCAGATAAGTATTGCACTACACTGTTAGTTTGCAGTGAGTGAGTGTGAGAGTGTCAGGGGGACATGATTAAAGGGGACCCACTGGTGAAATTGATTTAGATAGCTAGCCTCTTGCAATCAGTTTGTTTGTTGAATTACACATTTCATATTTTTATAGTTTTTAGTAACTGTATTTTGTTGTCTTTTTCAGTACCACGGCCCAGAGCCAGCATGGCATTTTGGGACCACTCACTGCCATTTTAAACCTATTTGAATTCAACAGAAAGTGTTACGTTTTTTTTCCACATCTGTTCAATAAACCTTTGTGTAATTGAGCTTGAAGTCTTGTTTCTGACAAATTTCTGTACACTTATCTGTATGTAGACCTGTATTTCTTGGGGGACCCAGTTTAAGATTTGAATTTACTGTCTTATCTTTCATATAAATTAGGTCACATATAAATTCAAGCAATTGATCACGGTTGAATTCTAACAGGAATGTGTGAAGGTTATCCTATTCTGTGTTTTAAAACTCAAAGACTTCCCCTGTAAAGAAATCAAAAATCAGTTGGCATCAATAATGGGATGAAGTTGTATGTGTGTAAGGGCTGCACATAAGAAAATAAATGAGTGTCCCTGTTCCAAAACCCTGAAGGATGAATATTAATCGCGCCTTGCTGTGCTTACTGTGGCAGTCCTGAGAGCTAGCCAACTCCCCTGACTGCATAGCTAGTTGGTGCTACATGTAAGAAACTCATTCAGTACACAGAAATAGTGTAAAAACCCTACCAAGCTGTTGTCTAGCAGTGTCCAGTTTAGCTTGCCATTTACAGGCCAAACTACCAACTTCTGCTCATAAGGCTGGTGCAGCCATGTATCTTATAATGACATGACAGTAAATCGTACATCAGCCTACTGAATTTACTTTCATGCAGAAATGATTTTGAAAAAGTAGCTGTCAGGCGGAGAAGCATCATTTAGTTTCCTGCATCGTCAAGAGCCTCAGTGCTGCCAAACATTAATCAAACTAACACAATATGAATTTCCCTTGTTAAAGATTCTCTCCACTCATTTATGGATTTTGTGCACTTCCCTAAAATCCAAAGTTCAAACGTAACTCGGTCAAGCTTGATTTGGTACGACAAATTTTAAAAGGCTACTTGCGAGCAAAGAAACCTAAAACCTCTAGCGCAGTTTACTTTTTTATATGAAGACTGAGATTTTGCGTTAGCACAACAACTAACGCTGTGTCAACCTTTGCATGTTGCAAGCTAACAAACAACATAACAGAAGACGGTTATTAAACTTAATGTTTAGATATGTCTTCTCGCGACAGATTTTGGTGCACAACAGACTCCTCATCTGAGTCCCATAAATGTTTGTGCTTCAGTTTCAAACATCGAGCATGCAGCTGAATTTCTCCAATGTTTCCTTTAGCTAGCCATCTTGGCATGCACAGCTTTATCACTAGTCAAGCTGATGCAGCGGTGGTGAGCAGAGCATAATGTCTGTGACCCATAGATCAAGAATTTATCAGTGAGGCAGAAAGAGGAGATGTGCCTCCAGACGCTTTTTTTTTTACAGCTTTTTATACAACACAATGCTGAGCAAAAATGTAATTCATGTCAGAGTATTTTTATGTACTTTTAAAAGTGTCTGGAGGGGAACTTTAGAGCATTGCACGGCAGCAGAGGTCGTTTCTTCCTCCTCTGTGTTGAACCCACGGGTGTAGTTTTGGGTAGGGACGTTTATCAAGCAATTTTTTGATCGATAGTAAAGATATGTTCTGTTCGTCAGACAACTTGTCTTTTTTCATAAATTTGCTTAATTCCAATTGACACCGTATGTGTAAATCAGCCGCAATGTAAAGCAAAAGTTAATGATTTATGTGCTCACACTGTACAGTCCGATCGTCAACCACGACCTGAGCTCACCCTGTACATGTGAAAACAGCCCGTCAGCTCCTGTTGACCGTCCTGGCAACTGACAGTCGTCAATACAGAATTATTTGAATGCTCAGGTTTGTTTATTACCAACAATGCTAACCAGGAAGAAGCGTGCTGCCTTTGTCATTTGTGCCATCCTATGTGCCAAATCCTCAAAAAAGAAGAGGAGTTGGCGCACCTGGACATGAGCATGGCATGGAAGATATGGCCAGTATGGCTTGTCAATTTTACAGAAAGAATGGAGGTAATGTTAAGCTGGATATTATTTATTACTATTAATGATTTGATAACTAATGTTAGCTATGCTAAAGGTCCCTGCTGTGCAGCTTCTATCAGCCATGAACCGCACTTTCTACAGTTTGACTACTTGTTGCTTGTTGCATATTGTCTATCCGGAGTCATATAGCCATCGGTGTTCAGACGCTCTGCTTGTCACCTGGCGCAGTGAGAAAAAAATGTACTGACGTTGGGAAGTCCACTCGTTGCTCTGCTTCAACTGTGCAAGAGCCCAAGTCGGTCAACCGAAATTTCCAGCATGTCAGAAATTCATCCAACTGTCAAAAGGCCGTTCAGGAGCAGATAATCAGCCCTGTACACTGCACAGTAAACAACGCCTGAGCGGCCAAAAAAAGCCAAAATTTGGCCCAACTCTAAAATGAGTTGTACAGCTCTATAATCGGGTCAAAAACGGGCATAAAAAATGCAGCGTATGCCAAAATATGTCTTCATAATGGTAAATGCTACCGGTACATTTTCTGCTTTTACCAATTTTATAGTTATGTTAGAGGAAAAAGTCTACCCCCCAACCCACCCTCACACACACACACACACACACACACACCCTAATTGAACCAGACTCTATTTATCATTTCACAGCACAAAAACACACCTGCTGGTGGAGTTTACAGTGATCATATGCCAAATAGTTGCATAAATAGTTGCAAATAAATAAAGTAGCTCTCTCAATCACGGCTCTCACTCTCTCTCTCGAGACGTGGAGGAAGGGGATAGGCTATTGAATGTGTGTTCTCTCCTGAACCTCGACCACATAGCTGCTCTCGTGACAGATTGAGTCTTTCTGCTTACTGAAAGGGGAGTGAATGGGTGGATTAGGACAGATGAAAATTGGGCAGAGCACGATTGTGAAATAAACAGAACGGTTCGCAAGCAAGACTCAGATCCCTTTGTTCTCCTTTGAGAGCCGTTCAATAGAATCGGATCGGTCGCAAACATCACAACACTACAGGTGACTATTTCTCATGTCCCAGGAGACCAAATCAGATTATATGGACAACTCAGGTTCTTCCTCAAAATAGACTAACACAGAGTAATTACGTCTGGCATGCTTACTCCATTACCCTTTAATCTTTCCGGAACAACAGTTCACTTCAGGAGAAAGCAGAGGTTAACAAAAGCAGCTATGTTGGTTTATTTAATCCGCTGATTCTGTGTTCTTCTTGAGTGCACTTCTTGCACAGGTAACTTGCTTACAGACTCCATGGAACAAGGACTGCAAATCAAGAAGATGATGGATCCTGAAACGAGAAATCAGTAAACTCTTCATTTCTTTTCCTTTAATTGCAGATGTTTCTTTTCATAAGTATCGAATTATCGAATTTTCACTAGTTATTTTTAACTGTGTCACTATTTTCACTATTTTTGCAATCATGAGGTAATTTTGCTTGAACTAGCTTTAATGCTATATTTGCCAAAAAACTGAAGAGATTTTTTAAAAATCTAAGTTTTACTGGTGTCTTAGGAACAAATATTTTACTTTCAGTATCTTGTTCTAAATTTAGACATCATCTAAGAGGTGGAGTTGGTGTTCTTTGCCCCTCTTGACTGCGACTTCCATGTGATGCTGTGATGTTTCGAGGGTAGATCTTGAATTCCGCTAGTTCTGAACTATTCGTGTTTTGTAAAAGTTCACTACTAGCAGAACTCGGATTTGCTCCCGACTACCGACGAGAATCTCCATGTCCCCGATTGACCAGGGGACAAGCGGTTTATACAGTCACTGTTTAAGTAGCAGGTGGTCTGCATGTGTAGTGACAGTAACCGACTGTGAATGATTACACTGGTGTGAAGTGAACACAGTCCACCTTTGCTACACATATGGTCTTGTGTTCACTTCACATCAGGGAATAATACTAAACTCAGATTTGTGTGCATATGTTATTGAGTTAACAGTTAGAATGCTGAGGCTGGTCTTTCTGAGCAAGTCACATTTTTCTGTGACATGTTTGAAACAGCTGCTTTTACATGAATATAGAAATGAAAACAATATTATTCAGAGTCACTATGCATTTTCCTCTTTACTGTAGAGATAATGATCATTGCCAACACAGGGACATGGAGAGTGCCTACACAGAGGTTATCAAAGAGGTTATTAGTTAATCCTATTCAGCTAACCCTCTTTAGCTCATTGTGTCTGAAAACAGTAATTGCCTCTATTATTAACTTTGATATATCATAATAATGATAAATTGTATTTCTGTAGCAAGTATTATGATTCATTGTTGATTTATTATCAATTGGATGCAAAATGGCAATACTTCTTGCTTGCGTTGCATTAAAATATGTGTTTGTTCATTCATTCATTTATTATCTGTAACTGCTTATCCTTTGCAGCCAATCCCAAGAGTTTGTTTGCCTGCTAATTTATCTGTTGAACTCTGCAGGGTAAAGCCTTTAAGTCTCTGCTTGGTAAGTAAACTAGTGAACCACATACCAGCAACATTGAAGGCAGCAGGCAAGAATGATGCGGTTAAAGTTAACTTCAAGATGTGCAGAGACAGCACATGTGGTGCCTATGAGATATATAGTATATATATATATACACTATAGTATATACATATAGTAGTGTATGTGAGAGGGTATGATAGTAAGTGTGTGTGACTATGATAGTAAATGTGCGTGACTATAGTAGTGTATGTGAGAGGGTATGATGGTAAGTGTGCGTGACTATAGTAGTGTATGAGAGAGTATGATAGTAAGTGTGCGTGACTATGATAGTAAGTGTGTGTGACTATACTAGTGTATGTGAGAGAGTATGAT
>JAQLOL010000012.1:26853297-26878483 GCA_029783665.1 Naso thynnoides | reverse complement strand
ATGGCAAAGAATCAATATGAAAAGGTGGCAGCGCATCCTTTTGTTTTTGTATTGTGTTTTAAAATGCTATGAAAACATAAAGGCCACTGTTAAATTTCCACACAGATCATTGGTTCATCACTTAATAGTCTCTGGGGTGATAGTTTAAGGAGCCAGAGGGGCTGCAGCAAACAGGCAGATTTCACTTGCACACTGAGCTTCCTTGAAGGTCCTGAAAACTTAATGACTGATATAGAAACAGCGTTATTAGGATAAACTGACTACATATTTGGAATCAACATGGTAACATTCTCGCCTGAAAAAAAAAATTAAGCTTACTGAAGTTATTTATGAACAGTTATATGACAACACTCAACAAAACAGCCTTTTGCCTGCTTGCAGTCAATGGACTGCAGTGTGTGTATTTCCATCCTTTTGGAACCCTTTTAGACCGCTTGGTACTCCGACGAAAGGGTGACCAAAATAGTTCCGATATGGTAGGGTAGGCTTATTTAGGACCCTCTGGCACCCGTTTGACATTGGAAACACAAGTAATTGCGTACTGAGCAGACCAAACCGAACTGTAGTGCTCAGTAGAAACAGGGCTCTAGAGTCCCTCACTTTTAAGGAGGATAAAAAAATCATATTCTGACAACAATGTGTGTGAATTTGCCTCATTTGTGGTGCTTTCAGTTGAATACATTGTCTAACGTTCTCCTGCTGCACGCTGTCTTCAGATACCCTGACATGGAACAAACCGTCGGTAAGCGGGACAGCACCGCTTCCCAGAAGTCTTCACTCTGCCACCACCATCACAAACAAGTGAGAGAACCACTGCTTCTGCACCTGAGTGGGAACTAACTGAATGCTGTTTTAATCTGACCTTGGTTGCAATATTTCACTGTGGTGTGATTTGCTCTATATATAGGATGTACGTTTTTGGAGGATGGGTTCCTTTGGTTATGGACGATGTCAAAGTGGCCACACACGAGAAGGAGTGGAAGTGCACGAACACTCTTGCCTGCCTAAATCTTGGTTTGTGTAGTTCTGGATTTGTTATATTTGGATATATACTTAAATTTAAGTTTTGAGTAAAATGAGCTTCATATTAACTGTTGTGCCCTGTGTTTATCTGTAGACTCTATGTGTTGGGAGACTGTGTTGATGGATACTCTTGAAGACAACATCCCCAGGGCCCGTGCTGGCCACTGTGCTGTGGCCATTAATTCCAGACTTTATGTTTGGAGTGGCCGTGACGGATATCGTAAAGCTTGGAACAACCAAGTCTGTTGTAAAGACCTCTGGTACCTGGAAACAGGTAAGTGAGCTTTGGTAGGATTTTGTCATTTCGTCTGACTGAAGTGACTCAGCTTGTAAAAAAGTGTTATTGTTGTTAATTATCTCTCTCTCCCTTTTTTTTTTTTTTCAATGCCTCCCCAGAGCGACCACACGCCCCTGCGAGGGTGCAGTTAGTCCGTGCCAACACAAACTCGCTTGAGGTGAGCTGGGGCGCTGTCTCAACTGCTGACACCTACTTATTGCAGCTGCAGAAATACGACATCCCTGCAACCCCAGCTGCAGCCTCACCAGCCATGAGTGCAACCCCGTCACAGCCTGTGAACTCTCCAAAAAGCCCTGCACCAGCTGCTGCAGCACCCTCTGCTCAGAGCCTACCACAGACAGGTATTACAGTAATGACATTTATTATTCTTGTAACTTTCATGTCCTGACTGAAACCTAACTCATCCTAAAAACTGCAAACATCTAGTCACTGGTTCAATTGTGTTGCAGCTGTTTTGAAGGTTGCAGCTCAGCAGTCTGCCACAGGAGCGTCTGTTGTCACAGTCCGCCCCAGCCAGCCTGGGAAATCCCCTGTCACAGTGACATCTCTTCCTCCAGGTGTTCGAATGGTAGTGCCCGCCCAGACCACTCAAGGATCGGTAAAAGCAACTTTGCACTGCGTTTTATTTTATTTTTATTTTTATATATCTTTTAATTTATTTGTTTTTTGCATGGAGTATTAATCATTGTCACGTGCACAAGTTTTTTAAACAGTTGTTTATTATTTCTGGTTTTAGCCAATTGGCAGTAGCCCTCAGATGAGTGGCATGGCAGCTTTAGCTGCAGCAGCTGCAGCAACACAGAAGATCCCGCCCTCCTCTGCAGGCACTGTCCTCAATGTTCCTGCAGGTGCCACCATTCTCAAGACAGTAGCTGTTTCTCCTGGCACAACCACGGTGAAAGTTGCTTCTCCAGTCATGGTAGAGATCCCACTTAACATTCTTTTTTTCTGACACAGTGGGGATTTTGTTTATCACAGGTTAAATTCTTTGAATATTGTTGTGTTTGTAGGTCAGTAACCCAGCCACCCGAATGCTGAAGACTGCTGCTGCCCAGGTGGGCACAGCAACTGCGTCCTCTCCCACCACCACCACCAGACCCATCATCACTGTGCACAAGTCTGGTGCTGTCACAGTGGCCCAGCAGGCCCAGGTGGTAACCACAGTAGTGGGAGGAGTCACCAAGACCATTACCCTGGTCAAAAGTCCCCTCACCATGGGCAGCAGTGGCACTCTGGTAAGAAAACTGGACTCTATCGAAATTTTGTGGCACAGTATAACACAATATTACTCTGAGAGCACCCTTTGGTGCATTCCCATGCATGCTTTTTGTAAATACTTGTAGGTTCTATAAAAGAAAAAAAAATCACACCTGGTGTATGTGTTCTGTTTATGTTTTGTCACAAAATGGTGACAGCATTCACTGAGCTTGAATCAGTAGGGGAGGGAGTAAAGGTTGGCCACAGTGACTGTTGGAGAACTCTGCTAAGAAAACAGGGAGCATGATGTTAATGATCTGCATGACTGTAGGTCAGTTAGGGTTAGAAAGATTCATAGAGCCACCAGTTTGGTGGTCCACCTTCCCTGTGCTGTCCGATGTTTTCTGGTGACTCATGAACTTGAGTCTCTCTCCTATGTCGGCAGATCTCCAACCTTGGCAAGATGATGTCTGTGGTACAAACCAAGCCAGTGCAGACATCAGCTGTCACAGGCCAGGCTTCCACTAACCCTCTCACACAGATCATACAGGTCAGCTATCTGCATGAGTGCAGGAAAAACAGGAGATCGCTTAAAACTCCTGAGACAGGCACCAGATGTCTTTCTCCAGACGGTTTGCATAACATGTGCCTCTCTCCCCAGACAAAGGGTCCCCTCCCAGCCGGCACCATCCTGAAGCTGGTGACCTCCGCAGATGGCAAGCCCACAACCATCATCACCACGTCCCAGGCAGGAGGCACAGGAAACAAGCCCACTATTCTCAACATCAGCGGCGTCTCTCCAACCACCACTAAGCAGGGCACTACCATCATTAAAACCATCCCTATGTCAGCCATCATGACCCAGCCTGGAGCTACAGGTCAGTTTCACAACTGCCTAACAGCCTATACATTAATACAAAATGATAAATTTTCATACAATGCCCCAGGTTTAAATGAAACTTTCACCAAAGAAACATCTAGATCTGTGTGTTTTGTCACCTGGATGAATTTTCAGATGAGTGGTGATGACATCTCAAGATTGATTGTTTAAAATACTGTAATACTTGAACATTTTGGCCATAATGGGGAATAAAAACAAAAGCTAAGAATTACTTGCAGTTGTAAATTAACCAAGGTCTGGTGTAAGGGAATGCTTCCATTGAAGTAAATATGATTTTCATGCTTCTGTTTTTGCAGGTGTAACAAGCAGTGCAGGCATGAAAACGCCTATCACAATCCTTACTACAAAGGTGATGACCACTGGAACTCCTGGTAAAATCATCACTGCTGTACCCAAACTTGCAACTGCAGCTGGCCAACAGGGACTGACACAGGTAAACTGACTCTGTTTGTGCAGTAGTGTGTGCAGAGATCATCTCTTATGTGCACCTGAGGAACTAATTCTGAATTGTGTCTCTAGGTGGTGTTGAAGGGTGCTCCTGGACAACCTGGCACTATTTTGCGCACTGTGCCCATGAGTACAGTGGGTGGTGTTCGACTTGTTACACCAGTGACAGTGTCTTCAGTTAAGCCCACTGTCACAACTCTGGTTGTCAAGGGGACAACTGGTATGAGTAACAGTTTTGTGATAACTTGTTAATAATGTATTTTTTGATGACATTTAGTTTTAATCACAGATTTTGGAACCCTTTGTCTTCATTTGTTAATGCCACTTATCTTTCATCCAGGTGTCACCACTCTTGGAACGGTCACTGGCACTGTCTCCACTAGCCTGGCAGGAGGCACTGTGGACAGTTCCAACGCCTCTCTGGTTACCCCCATCACCACACTGGGAACCATTGCTACGTTGTCCAGCCAGGTCATCAGCCCGTCTGCCATTACTGTGTCAACTGCGCAGACCAGCCTAACTTCTGCCTCCACACTTCCCTCCTCTACCATCACAGTGCAGGTAAGAACCTGCAGATTGTTGTCCTCAGTATTTATCATTTTAGTCCATATAATATTGCACCATGGAAGCAGAATGTGCCATAACCTTCAATTTCTACATTACATTCTAAGAATATGACAGTAAACATTAGGGCCTGAATGCTTGAGTTTGTCAATACAAAACGATGACAGTACAACAGGAAAAGACCTTTGGAGAGGGATTTTTTTTTTCCTCAGTATAAATCATGTTGCTTGATTTGAAGATAGTACACATTTCTTCACTGTCTTCTGCCCAGAACCAGCCCACCCAGGTGACTCTAATCACAACCCCCAGTGGCGTAGAAGCTCAACCAGTGCAGGATCTACCAGTGTCCATCCTGGCCTCACCAACCTCTGAGCAGCCCAGCTCAACTGAGGCTGGAGCAGCTGGAGACGGCTCTGGGACCGTCACACTGGTGTGCTCTAACCCGCCCTGTGAGACCCACGAGACCGGAACCACCAACACGGCCACCACCTCTTCTGCCACCATTGGGGCAGGACAGGTCTGTTCTAACCCGCCCTGTGAGACCCACGAGACCGGAACCACCAACACAGCCACCACGTCCTCTGCTACGATTGGACCAGGACAGGTGTGCTCTAACCCGCCCTGTGAGACCCACGAAACGGGCACCACCAACACAGCCACAACTGCGTCTTCAAACATGTCTGCGCTGCGTGTGTGCTCCAACCCACCATGTGAGACCCACGAAACTGGGACAACTAACACAGCTACCACAGCGTCGTCTAACATGGGAGGAGTCCAGCAGGTGTGCTCCAACCCGCCCTGTGAGACCCACGTTACAGGAACCACCAACACAGCTACTCAGGCGTCGTCTAACATGAACACAAGTCAGACGAACACCGTGCAGGGGGCGTGCTCCAACCCGCCCTGTGAAACGCACGAGACCGGGACCACAAACACCCCGTCCACAGCCACCTCCAGCATGGGAGGTGATCAGACCAGCACAGCGACAGGCCTGGTCCAGAGGGTTTGCTCCAACCCCCCCTGTGAAACACATGAGACCGGGACCACCAACACAGCCACCACAGCCACCTGCAGTATGGAAACGAACGAAGAAACAGGTATTGCCGCATGCTGTGATTGTGTCGGCTCACTAAAATATGAGTCCTTTCTTGTTTTTCATTGTCATCATTTTGAATTTCAGTGTCTATTATCTCATAATTTTTGCCTTTGTAGTTAAAAAAAATAAATCAATCAATCCAAAAAGGTTTTACATTCAGAAGTGCTTACTTTGGGAGATGCCATGTGTAATAATTTACTGGGTACCACTGTACTGAAAGCATCCATTTGTAATGCATTATGAACATATAATGTGTTAAAATGCGCCTGTAACACTGTGTAATTATAGTCACAAGTAAGATTCGGGTTAACTATAACTATAACCACATATAATGCATTATAAGTGTATTCGTAGTAATAATAATGTCATATAATGTGTTATATATGTTCATAATGCATTATAGAGGCAGGCTTCATAGAAAGTGTTACCATTCATTTTTATGGAGTCAAACTTAAATTATGTTTTGTGTTTATTAGCAGCCCAACAGACAGAGGAGGGAGCAGAAGAAACCAGCAGCACAGAAGCAGCCTCCACCACTACTGCAGCAAGTGGCACAGCTACCACCACACAAGGCCGGGCCATCACTACTGTCACTCAGTCAACACCGGCCCCCGGACCCTCTGTGCCTGTAAGAATTATACTGATTTACTGGCAGTGGTTGTAACAACAAAGTCTGACCCTGATGGCTTTATGTGAAAAACATATCTATTTCGACATTTTATTTTTTCAGTTCTGCCTATTTTGCATGTTTTATCTTTGTTTGTCTCCAGTCGATCTCATCGATCACAGAGGGTGTGAGTACTGCCACCAGCTCCACTGAGGAACCCATGCAGACCGATGAGACAGCATCAGCTGAAGCTGCACCTGCCGAGGAGGGTGCCACCGCTATGGAGACACAACCAGAGGTAAATACAGCACAGAATCGCAGGAAATCTCTGTTAATATGACAGTTTTTAAGTCCACTAAATTAAACACCTATTCATTGTGTATATGACCTGCAATGTTTTCTTCAGGGAGAAGCAGCTGCAGCGACAGCCTTGAATCTGCCCTCAGAGCTGATGTCTGAGGGCCAGGGTGCCACACTCATGGTGACAGGGCTGTCCGATGAGGAGCTTGCCGTGACTGCAGCAGCAGAGGCCGCGGCGCAGGCAGCAGCCACTGAAGAAGCTCAGGCCCTTGCTATCCAGGCTGTCCTCCAGGCAGCCCAGCAAGCCGTAATGAGTGAGTTCAACAACAGTCTTGTTTAGTTCGGTTTCTCATTTGGTTTTTCTTTGAGTTTGAACAGTTGGGTTGCAGATTAAGGTCTGACTGCCTTTGAGGAAGAAATAAATTTCCCATTGAAAGAAATACGGTTAACAGTATGGTTGTCAGCAGAAACCATTGGTTTAGCTATTGTGACTATTAATGATGTTGTCATGGTAGTAGTTTGTATGAAATCCTAAATATTTTATTTTTACAGATGAAGGCGATTCCACTGGAGAGAGCCAGCAACCCACCAACATCCCCATCATGTTGACCCAGCAGGAGCTGGCTGCGCTGGTCCAGCAGCAGCAGCAGCTACAGGAAGCTCAGGCTGCTGCACAGCAGGCCACTGTGGACACAAGCCTACCCACTGAAGGTCTCGCCCCTGCTGACAGCCTAAATGACCCCTCTGTCGAGAGCAATGGGCACAATGAGATGGCTGCTGCAGTCACCAGTGCTGTGGCGTCACTGTTGCCGCGTACCACTGCTGAGAGTAAGGCTTTTTGTTTTTTTTAGATTACTGTGGATGTCTTTTTGTAGGATAAACTAACTTTTTTGTATTGCTCCTTTTACTTCGCAGCACTCGCCCCATCAAGCACATTTGCACCCTCTGTATCTGTGGCAAGTCCAGCCAAACTGCAGGCAGCAGCCGCATTAGCAGAGGTCGCCAATGGCATCGAAGGAGAGGTGATCATTGTAATATTACAGAGCAATCTGGCTGGTTCACCAAAGTCAGTGAGTGAAGAAATCTGACTGTGCATTGTTTGTTTGTCTTACAGAAGCAAGGCCCTCAGCCAACCCCAGTGAAACCTGTTGTAAAGAAGGAGAACCAGTGGTTCGATGTTGGAATTGTGAAAGTGACAAATATGGTTGTCACTCATTTCTATGTGCCAGCAGACGATTCTCAAGGAGATGTAAGTGTCTCAGGAGGCTGAAGGGGGTTTTAAATTTAGATGACTGTATGAGAGTGTGGTCAGTGCTTCACTAATCTCTGGCTTGTGATTGGTAGGATGACTCTGGCATCATGCCAGACTACAGTCAGATGAAGAAAATGGAGCTGCAGCCTGGAACGGCATACAAGTTCCGTGTTGCTGGAATCAACGCTTGTGGTCGTGGAACTTTCTCAGAGATATCTGCTTTCAAGACTTGCCTACCAGGCTTCCCAGGGGCCCCTTGCGCCATTAAAATTAGCAAGGTAAACATACAAGTGAAGCCTCCTCTCTTGTTTTTCCTCTTTTTTATTTTCGGAGTTCAACGTACAGGTTTGTAAAACATGACCAGAAGAGCAGCTGTACACGTGAGTCATGCTTTGAGGCACTGAGGAGTTTTTGTTAACTGTCCCTTGGCAGAGCCCAGATGGTGCCCATCTGACCTGGGAGCCCCCTTCGGTGACGTCAGGAAAGATCATTGAGTACTCCGTGTACCTGGCCATCCAGAGCAACCAGACAGCTGAAGCCAAGGCTTCCACCCCAGCACAGCTTGCCTTCATGCGTGTGTACTGTGGACCCAACCCCTCTTGTTTGGTGCAGTCGTCCAGCCTCTCCAACGCCCACATTGACTACACCACCAAGCCAGCCATCATCTTCCGCATCGCTGCCCGCAATGAGAAGGGCTACGGTCCCGCCACCCAAGTCCGATGGCTCCAAGGTGAGCACATATATTCACAAACTCTTCCAAACAAAGCTGAGTTATTCATTTAAGGACAGATACATCTTGACCATGTGTTTGCTTTGTAGAATCTGGCAAAGATGCTGCCTCTGCAAAACCGGCCCCCAAAAGACCAGGCACCTCTCCTGATACGTAAGTACAGTGTTCGTAGACCTCAGCATGACACTGACCATTCAAACATGCAATGCTTACTTTGGTCTCGTGTGCTCTTGCAGTAAGGCTACTGGTCCAAAGAAAGCAAGGACGGACCAGTGAGGTTGCCCAGAGACCCCTCCCAGTCTTTTGTCTTTCTTCCACTCGCAGTCCGTTTATCAGGATGACTGACCTTCACCCCTCCTCCACCTCCTCATCCTCATCCTAATCTCATCCTCCACCCTCAAGTCTCAGATCAAGACAGCAACGGAGGCAGAACAACCGTATGAAGCCGAGATGAAAGTCAATCTGAGATGTTTTCTGTAGATAAAAACCCTCATTCCTCCTCGTTCTGTTGGTCGTACTATTTTTAGAGCAACACAAACTTAGAAGCACATTATCTTTTTCAGTCACATCCCCTTCCATCGTTTAAGATCTATTTTTGGCTTGTTTCAGTAGTTGAGCAGTATAGAGAAGCATTTACATCTTTCACAACCTGGGAGCCAGCCTGAGCGCAATGTTACTTTTTTTTTTGTCTTTGTATTGTGAATCCTGGGGGGATGTAGAGAGAGACTACATGAAATGATGTACAGTGTTGAAAAAAGGCTGTGGAGGCATCAGTTTAGATGAGAGGAAAAATCGGTATGGAAACAAATAAAGCACTTGTCCTCAATGAAAGAGGACATCAATTTTTTTTCCATTTTCTTTTTTGCTCAAAACCAATTTGCTTCATCAAGAACCAAGTCTGTAGTCATCATACTGGACTCCAGTCTCCTGGTAATGTCATCACTGTGCGCTTTTTACCCCAAGATGAGTACTGGTTGCCGACACTTCAAAGTGGACAAAAAAAAGAATGGCAAAGGAAGAGATTTGTAGAGAATGAACGACAGACTTTGCTAGGACTGAGACTTGCAGCACACACACACACACATACACATACACAAATCTTACAAAATCTTCCCAAAAAATTAGCAAGCAATGACGCAGAAGATCTTTTGTGTAGTTTATTTTTGTATTTTTTAAGCTTTTTTTTCCTCCTGTATGTGTATGTTGTGTGCATTTTTAAAAACATCACTTTTTTTTTTTAACTGTTGTTCATCCCCATAGTTTGTGTTCGTGGGAAGATGGGTGGCTGTGTTGAGGTTGCCACTATATTTTTAAAAAGTCTTCATTTGGTTGTATGTTCTTGTTGTTAACAGATGGTAATGAAAGAGAGAAAGACTTTTGTATTTGTTCCAAGTAGAACCACAGAGGTTATAGGACTGAAGGGAACTTTGAAGTGGACCCAGGGAGAGGAGAGTTTCTACTTTGTTTACTACTCAATGCTTGTGTTGCTTTGTTTGCCAAACATGGAATTTCCTGGGGTATGAGGAAAAGTAACATCCAGTCTTTTCATACCTTCCCCCCAATATCCCGATCAGTTGTCCTACACATTTTATGCTCATGAATGTGGTGTCTCACCTCTTCTTTAATTTTTAGAATGGCAAATTATATTAGTAGACACATTTTCCCTATCCTATTGATGTATGTGAATCCATTTAATAAATTTTAATTTTTTCCTTCCACGGCTCTGTATTTCAGACTACAGATGGTGTGCAAGCTAAGTGTGACGTGTAAACCCGTATGTTTTTGAATGGGGATGTCTTGGGAAGAAAGCTTACATAGCTGGAGTGTACTCACCTGTAAATTAGTTCGTTCATAGAGCAAGAATAAAACAAACAAAAAAAAACATCTTGGCCTTTTATATAATTACCTGTAACAAACAGTTTTTACATGTTGGTCATCTCTTGATTGCCTTTTGTGTCTTTACTTATAAAAGAAACAATATATATATATATATAAATATATATAGTCTCCCTGATTGTTCTAATTTGCTTCTGTCAAGCTGATTTACTGTAGGAGTTTGAATCTTTGCTAGGTTCATTACATCCAAACTTGTACAGGGAGTAGGTTTCTGACTGGACATGAGTGTATATCTACTTTGTAAGGGCGGATTAAGTTGTGATGGTAACAGCCAGAAGATCAGGGCCAAGGTTCTCGCTTGCCGCCTTTTCTCCGGCTGGAACCTTGGTTTCCGTTTGTGGTTTCTCCCAATTTCTTTCTAGAAATGAACTTTCTCTTCATATGCATTCATAATTTTTGTGCGTGTCAGTGTGTCTGTTGAACAAAACTAGACATGCATGCAAAAGCAGTGTATTTTAGTAGTGATGCCTTAAGTTAGACCATAAGCTGAAGGTTCTCAAAAAAAAAAAAGAAAAAACATTTAATGAGTTTGTTCTTCTCTCCATGTGGTATACAATTGTGTCCTTTCCTTCCACAGTACCTTTGCTGGGTCACTATTTTTGCACCCTCGTTAGATAGGTCATCATCAGCAGTGCCGAGGTCTCTCTGAACTTTCCCTCCCACACCGGGACGAGTGCTGCTCTCTGCACTCAAAGGTGTTGCGAGTTTCTCTCGGCTGTTTGCAGGTTATCTGGAAATGTCCTGTATTTTCCAATGTGTGTTTTTTGTACTGTAGGGAGTAATGTATCTTTTATCATCAAAAAATAAACATGTTAAACATAGAGATATTTTGCGTCTTCTTTTCATATCAAAGACGAGAAAAACATGCATCACCTGTTGTGTGTTGCTTTCTGGATCAGCTCGTCGACATCTTGATCCTCTTTTGCGTTTCCTTCAAAGCGTTTTGCTGCTATCTCTTCGCACCGCTGCAGGGCCTGCCTGCCAGACACCTGCAAGGAAACACTACGATCAAAGCATGAACATCAAACAGTGCAGACATGGCAGCACAGAGTGCATCGTGGAATAAAATGGAACAAATTCTATCACATGCTAGGGTTTAAAAAAAAAAAAAACGTAAGCAATATGTTTTGCAGAAATGCTTGTTAAAAGGCAGTGAGCTCCAGCACTGGGAAGTGATTACTTCCACTGTTATGTCAAAGAAACACTAAACATTTGCACATAGTTAAAGCCAAGTATTGTGTTTCACAGACTAAAATCATTATTACCAAGATGTTACACAGGGTGTGACTAAGGCTTCAACAAATATTTCCATTATTCATTTACCAACTTTTTTCTGAAATAATCTGACTCTCGTCTATAGAATGTCAGAACATAATGAAGATGCCTGTTTGTGTCCTAAATCCCAGGCTAATGCATTCAGATATCTCTATTATTATTATTATTTTTATTTATTTATTTATTTATTTATTGTGCAAACTGTCCAAAACACCTAAGACATCCAGTTTGGCATGAAACAGAGAAAAGCATTTGTTCTGACAGTGGACAATCTTAAACCAGTTCTCCATAAATGTTGCTTATTTAAATACCAGCAGCCAGTCACCAAGCATGTTACTGCAGTGTGGCTATAAATGTACTTACTTTTAAACAACGATTTTAATTTGTCTTACATAAGTAGGATGGATGGGAAAAGATTTTTTTAAAAATCACCAGTACTTGAAATTGCTGTCCTATGGTAGAGTACTGCAGCCAGAAAGGCAAAAGTTTTATGACTTATAGTCAAAATATTTTCACTGTATGCCTTACTCTGAAATGTTTTGAGTGATTGTCCTATTTTATTGATGCATTGTCTAAAATGGGACAAAAGTTTAGCTATTGTACTTTTTCTGCTGTGAAACAGGCACGTTACCACTTTCGAGGTATATTGTTGTGAGTCACCACAGACACTTCAGTATTTTTGTCACTTTAAAAATATTACTAAGATAAAGCAGTGATTCAACCACAATAGTCCAGAATTAGTCATCTTTGGAACAAATGCACCCTAGCATGCACGTATGAGTCTGTGCTTATCACACATATGTACAGTAGGCACGGACCCATTAACTGTATGCACACTTGCATGCACCTCTCCCTCTCTCTCACGCACACATGCACAGCCCAGTGGGAGAGGGATTTGTTGCTTTTTTATTTCTTTTTTGCTTGTTTGTTTTGAGAAAAAGGAGTATTTTGGTGGTTAATGCTTTCTTTCCAAGTGCCCTCGGCCACCTGAGATCCACACTTGTAACTTTGCTTTGTCTTTTTCTCTGTTTGTAGTTAGAGTTTTCTCAAACAACCTTTGAAGGCACCATATCACACTTGCTTTGCATGGTTGGCACATTGCTGAACTCTGTCTGGTTTGAGTCAGAAAAGACAAAGCTGATTTCACAATAAAAGTCAACACAGGCCAGAAAGAATCTGACTAAATAAAGCAGGGAACATTAAATGAATACCTCGTGATGCAAACCACATAGATAGATAGATAGATAGATAGATAGATAGATAGATAGATAGATAGATAGATAGATAGATAGATAGATAGATAGATAACAACCACTCAACTCTCTATTCTAAAGTATATTGGTTATTTCTTTATTTACCACTTGGGGGCAGTGTAGGCCTCAGGTGATTCACCTTTCTTCCAGGATTTCCTTTCTGCTGTCAGGCGGTCTTATCCACAACACATCTAGAGATTCACCTTTGTCAACAATCTACTTTTCAACTGACTGGCTGAAAACACAGCACTAACAGTTCAAATACCCGCATGTTTGAGCTTTTCCTCCCTGTCGGAGTAGCACATTCAAATTCATCGACCTTCATTAAATACATTTAACTTACTTTTAAATCCTTAGTTACACACCTCACATAAATCACAATAATGCAAAATTCTCTAGGTTTAATAATAACCATAAGAAAATCTCAACACTCCATCATTGCACATTTGTAATTTGCAGCCAGTGTTTAAATCCACAGTTGAGTGTTTTAAGTTCCTGTGTAAATCTTTAAAAGGTGCCAAACATGACAGGAGAATTGTTGCTATAAAATGATGCAAGTGTCATTTAGAATATTTCTATCTGATGTAATCATGCTGACACATCATGGAGGCATAGGTGTCAAATTTTTACTCAGCATTAACACCATATAGCTTCAGTGGAGAGCTGAAACAAGCTAATAGACAGACATATACAGATTATAATAATGTCAGATTAAAAGGAAGAAAATGGTTTCAACAACCTTAAAGGTACTGAGGGGGAGAAAGTGAAAAACAATACTAGAAGAAGTGGTTAAAACAATATTATAAAGCATAGTAAAATTTAAAAAGTAAAATGATATATATAACAAAGCATGTCCAAATGATTCTAGGGTGGGTGAAAAGCACACAAAAAATATGTAAAATGACACTAATTCAACACACACACAAAAAAAACCAAGCATCTGCACTAAAGACAAATTTAAACTGGAATTTTTAAAAAGCAGGTACAGTTATATAATTCAAAGTAATGCTTTTGCTTATCTGTGTCCTGCTGAGACTGTCAGAGGTGCAACAGACTACTGAGATTACACAAAATCAGCAACATAAAAACCTTTGATATGTCAGCAAATGACACTGGAGAGGCCAGCTTTCTCCACTCAACCACCTGACTTTATTAGTCACAGCATACACACTCATACACTCCTTGATACCAAAACATCACGTGCAGATTGTGCAGATAAAAAATGTGTGCCAAGAAAGCCACGTGGACACTACTTTTTCTTTGTTGACTTTAAAATGTAACTGATGAGGAAAATGGATAAAAGTAAAGAGTGATGGAGAGGACAGTGTGTCAGACCGTGTGTGTGTGTGTATGTGAGAGAGAGAGAGAGAGAGAGAGAGAGAGAGGACTCTCCTGGGTACGTTGCTGAAGCCCTGCATGGCAGAGATAAGACCGCTGCCTACACACAAGCCTGTTTCTTGGGAATTAGAAAGCTGTCCCCAAAGTCCACTGGTGACACACAACACCGTCTGTCAGCAGGCCACAACAGGCTCACACAGTCTCCCAACTGCCCGACAAGACGTTCCAGAGTCAGCTCCCACTGCTTCTGTCCAAATACTGTCAATAGAGCAGCCATGCTGTGTGCATGCGTGTCAGTGTACACAGGCTTATGAGTGACACTGCATGACCACAGACATGCTGCAATGACCCGTGGGTCTGCGCCTACGTCTGTGCTGCTGTGCGGCAGCGAGCAGCAGGCCTGTAATTACTGGCCTCCTCCTTTCATCTTGATAACTCCTTATCAGAGCAGAGCAGCCCGCTCACACAGCAGCAGCCACATCCCTGCCCAGCTGTCCACAAGCTGCCAACACTGAGCGCTCATTGCGCTCTTACTGTCATATTATCCCTCTCATTCACACAGAGCAGCGTGCCCCACGAGCAGTTCAGCTCGATCCCATTCAGACCCTGACAGCAAACTCTGCATAGAGGCAAGCGCAGCAAAGCAAGTGAAAAACACAGCGAAGAGGAGGATGACACAATTAATTGGCATTACTTACTATTTTTCATGTATTTCCGTTTATTTCGCTTAGTCACATGGCAAGCTGGAGCCTATCCAGCATGAACTGGGTGAGAGGCAGGCTACATTCTGCATCAGGTTGCTTTCAATAGTCAGTAAAAACATCAACCAGAGTTCCTCCTCTGTAGTAATAAATTGAAATTACTCATGAAGAGGATGAAGAATAGGGCTTTGGCCGCAATATTAGAAATGCTGTGATCATGAATCCCAGATAAGAATTGAGGGTTTGTTTTGTTTTTGGTTTGGCTGTGTGGTTGGAAAAATGTCTAATCATGCTTTCTGACACACCTTCAATAGTGACTAAATGCCATATTTTTTATTTTCTAAATGTTGCACAAATAGTAAGCACAGACACCCAAACTCCCCAAAAAAGGATATTAATTCTAATCAGTGTTATTATAAGAGAACATGCACCATAGGATCTGACATAAGGGAGCTTAAATTTCAAAACAGAAGCTGATGTAAGCAGTTATCACGGCACGAGCAGACTACTGTTACACCTGATTTAACAGGTTTCTAACCCCCAAATCCCAATCCCCCCAACAGGGGCATGACTTCAGTGTCCTCAACGGCAGGTAGAGGCATGATGAAGAGGAGATTTCTGAGTTTCCTGACGCCCCCTTGCTCAAAACGACTGCTGAATTGTTTAAAACCTGTGACCCCCCCTGACCTTTACTGTGTTTTGCTGTTGGTTTCCATTGGCACACTGACAAATTCATGCCAAGCAACTGCAGAACGAGCGAAACGTTTAGGGAAACAGGCGATTCAGTTACATTTTTTAGTGCCACAGTTTCCATGACCTCTATACTGATTTGCATCTGGCATGACTGATGCTGTTTAACTAACGCTACAATTCATCATTTTAATGGAACAGCTGCAGATTCTTAAAGTAGCAGAAACAGGCCCAATGTTGCATGATTAAAAATAAGCCTCAATTCTTCCCAACTGTTTTTTATCCCCTGATTTCCCTGAAAACTGTAAATGAACAAAGAGAGAGGAAAGTTGGGGAGCTGCTTTGACTATCAAATGACCGGGACAGTGTCGGGCTTGTGCGCAGTCGGGCCGTGTCCAGACCATATCTCTCCCCCATGATTGCAGCTCCTTTCCCGATTTGCATTACTGTGTTCCACTCTAAGCTTTGCTGGACCACAAAGAAATTGAGTCTTTGCATTTTATATTTGCTTTGTTCAAATGTCTGTCGACTCTTTTCCATGTGGGTTCGCTCTTATCAGGGGATGTATGCACATTTCATCAACAGACAAAAAGCAACCATCCTGCATACTCACAGCCCTGCCTGCAAGGGTGTATTTAATATTTTATCCGTGTGTATGTGTGTTAAACTTAGTCTGCTATTTCTATCTACCAGCTATGCCTAATTGTTTGATAATGCTTTTGAGCTGATGTGCTTTTTATATGTGGAGCTTTCTATGTGGAAATCATCAGAGATACCAACATGTTATCAATACTACACTATAAGCACACACAGCCATAAAGGAAGAGGAACCAAGATTTAAAGCAGACACCTTCACCTTTCCCACTTGCTCCAGATGCCAAAAGCCTTTCATAAACCACAAATTATTTGCCCTACTTTATAGATGAATTTCATATTTAGGGTTGTAAATATGTCACATCCGCCCTCATACTCTCTGGACCAAAGAGGTGTGTCTATTAAAAAAAGTTGTCCCCAACCCCTCCCACGGACTGTCTCTTAGCCCTAAACTCCGCTGGTGGTTGGAGAAGTAGTTTTTGTAGCCATCAGCCTATGCTGAGGTAGACACACAGCCACCCTTCACCTGGCTACATAACTTTAACCCCGAGTCCCTCTGCTCACCTCGCTCGGCTGTGACATCCACACAGGTAGGTGACCCCTCAGCTCTTTTTCTCCAGTTGGTCTTGCTCCTCAGTAGAAACCAGTATATCATATCAGTCAATTTAGTGAAGAATAACTGGTTTCTGCAGGCCTGTATGCATTAAAAACTTTCACTGGTTTAATGTCACCTCAGGTCATTACTGCTTGATTGAATGTGACTTACAGAGATATGAGAGAGGACTTAGCTTTAGGTCGATGGAGTTCCCTTCTCGTGAAATGGACGGTTTCTCTCAAGTGCAATTTTTTCATGTAATTTTTAAAAATCTTTTTTTAGATTCATTTTTTTCTGCATATTACTGTGGTTCTATGAAACAAAATGATCAAATTCTGTGCTTTAATCATCAGATAATCATGTTTTTAGGTGATCTGTGGTCAAATGAATTTAGAGGCACTAAAATATCTCCTTCAGTTTCTGTTACACTAATGCACATGTATTAAAAGAAATAACTATACTGAATGCCTACTCCTTAATCTCTCATGTATGATAACAAATAAACCTCAAGGTAATTAAGCTTTTGTGTGAAGCTCATATCTGAAAAGCTGTTTAGTTTAAAGTCATTAAATGTATTTCAGTGTGATTCCTCAGACCAATCTCATTTGATGGCCTCTGCACAACATGCTGTGTCACTCTGCTGTGTTTTTACATTTGTCTCATTTCTAGTTGAACAGATTTCTATTAATCAGATGAGATTAGGGTTGTATTGCATCGGTGGAGCTGGTTATTTTTAGCATTATAATAAGGCTGTCTATCAGATTTTCTCAGACTTTATCAGATACTACCAGCCTCTTCTCTTTCCTGTTACAACCCCTCTCTTAGTGCATTTCCAATTCTCTCACAAGTTTAATTAAGACTTTTAAAGGAGTTTTTAAGTTTTTAAAGAGCAGCAAAAATATTTTTAATCGAAAATGTTTTTCTCCAACATGTATTATTTTTGAATAAAAATAGAATAATTGTGAACAGTACTACTATGGAACAATCACTTGATAAGACACTGCACAAAATCCAAGGCAGCCCACACTTCCACTTAGAGAATCGGCCTGCAAACACAGCTCAGCTGTTTTTGCTCTCAGTTGAAGTGTTGTGCCGTTTGCCCCCTGAGGACATATCTTTTGCATTCTTCTAACTGGCACACCTATTGTTGAAAGGCCACCTAGTAACTGTTTGGTCACTGGCTGCATCATCACAATTATAGAACTATTTATTTTTAGTTTTTACTTTCAGCCACTGTTAAACTTCCTTTTCCTAGAAAAGGAAGTTTGAAGAAGCCTGCTGTCGAGAGATCTTGTCCCTGATAACCTCAAGTTAAACTGGTTGTTGTGAAGTGTTGTGATAATGTATCTGCTTCAATCAAAGTTACAGCAAATCAGAAACTGTTTACTGTGGAATGTATATTTTCATGATGGGCAAAAATACCATCATTTTTATTACATGAGCCAATCCAATCTCAAAGGCACTGTAGATTTCTCACACCCCTCACATACTATGGCCGTGCTGTAGGTCACGGTTTGTTCTGTCAGCATGGAGGATTCGTCAGAGCAGTCCCACTGGGTGTCCCCGGCTCTGCTCAGCTCAGATCCTCTGGCCAGTTTCTCCTCTGAGCCCGGCCTGCTGCCTCCAGGAGATGAGGGAGACGCCTTCTTCTCCAGCCAGGACACCGACTACGCCAGCCTTCCCTCTTTCTTCTCCAACCCGAGCCACAGCCGAGCACCATCCACCTACAGACATGGCTCAGGTCAGTGTTGCCACCCCTGTCAACCACTAAATCCATCTTTCCATTCACTCTAAAAATCATGCTCTGACATTGTTCTGGCCCTCTTTCCAAAGTCCGTCAGGTGTTCACCTCGCCAAGCCTTCTCAGCAACTTCCAGCTGCTGGACGGGCCAGGCAGCCACTCCCTGAGCTCACCCTACAACCCCTCACCCTCCTCATGGAGTAGCAGCCCCCTAAACAAGAACCCGCTGCACTCACACACCCCCACTTCCCTTTACACCCCCGGCATCGCCTCCTCCCTCGCCAGCCCAAGAGACGATTTGTCTCCAGGCAGAGAGGGCAGGGAAAGCCCAAGGCTTCAGGAGGCCCTCAAGGCTGAGCGCCTGAGTCCGCTGGGGGGGTCCGGAGCCAGCAGCAGCTTTCTGAATTTAACCCCTGCTGCTGGGAGTGTGTACACGTCATCGTCCCACTCCCACCCTCACATGCTGAGCCCCTACAGCTCATACATGTCAGGTCCACAGGAGTACAACTCTGCTGCCCTCTACTCCAGCCCTGGATCCTGGATGAACCCCTCATACTCGCCTAAACTCCACAGTAAGATGCGGATATCCACTCCAGGTGAGAATTCACTAAGATGTATCTTATTCTCTGATTTTATTTTGTAGGGTCTCTACTTTGATGACAGATAAGTTTCTATCCTCTAATAGAAACGTTTAAGATTATACATCATTCTTAATCTTGGAAACAGCAGTTGACAAACAGATCTCTCCACAGGGTCCATTTAGAAGCTCTTGAGGAATTTTAATTTATCATGTCATATGTTGCCACAGAAAGGCAGATGGACAAATTACAAAAACATTTTCAGGTTAAGAATAAACTTTCAGTCTCACTTTCGATCCAACATAGATGCAAAGAACTAAACGTACTCACAAAATGAGAAATGTGAACTTGTACAAAACTAAATCTATGAGAAAGATCGTGTGCATTTGGTTTGACTGAAAAGACTGATGAGCAAAAAAAATTAGAACATTTGTTGAGATGGTTTTATAACATATATTTATATATTTGATTTGAAACAGAAGCCAGAGAGTGTGTGAACTGTGGAGCCACAGCTACCCCTCTGTGGCGTCGTGATGGTACAGGCCACTACCTGTGTAATGCCTGTGGACTATACCACAAGATGAACGGCCAAAACAGACCACTAATCCGACCCAAGAAGAGACTGGTATGACCCACTGAAACACACACTGACACACCTTTCTGGTTGGCAAGTGAGAAGATCACAATATTTGTTTATGAAATATTCAACAACTAATCACTGACGAACAGTTAAAAAACCCTGATGATTTCTCCTCTGTGTCAGATTGTCAGCAAGCGGGCCGGCACACTGTGTGCCAACTGTCACACAAGCACAACCACACTGTGGAGACGCAACGCCAATGGAGAGCCTGTGTGTAACGCCTGTGGACTCTACTTTAAACTGCATAATGTGAGTTAGTCATCTGCACAGTACTTGTAAATATATTCTGCAATAACTTCGACGCAACCTAGCATTTACAATCTGCTTGTAGACCAAATTCCGAAAAGCTGATGTCTTTCCTCTCCCAGGTCAACCGACCCCTGACGATGAAGAAGGACGGCATTCAGACACGCAACAGAAAAGTGTCCAGTAAGAACAAGAAGAACAAGAAGGCAGCCATGTTCGAGCCGTACTCAGAGGGGACTCAGCCGTCCTCCCTGGACAGCAATGGTGGACCCTTTTCCCTCGGCCCTGGGACTCTCCTCACCTACAGCCACACATCACACCTCATCCCGTCACCATCACCACTGCACCCCTCTGCCTCCTTACCCTACTCACACCACCTCAACACGGGCATGGTGCCCACACTGGTGTGAAATGACAAAAATGCACCTGAAAGCAGTGAATATTCAGGAATGAGCCTACTTGCTTGCTTGCTAGCTAGCTATTTGTGTGAATTTGTACATAATAATTTCTACACTCATGTGAATGTGAAGGTTTTCTGTTTATTTCCACTGTATTTTAGGGGAAAGCAACAATCCTGTAGATGTTATCTTGAACTAATGCTTATTTAAAGTCAGTTAGAAGATTGTTTCAGCTGTAAATACAGACATAAACTGATTTAACTGCCATATCTGAGTCTTTTTTCCCTTTTCTATTATTAATAATGTGAAAATATGTTAGCTCTGTATTGTGTTTGCCCATTTGATATTACAATATATTGAGACTGGACATATATAATAAAAAATAAAACATGTGACTGATTGTGTTGGAGCGGTGAAGTTTTCTGTTTTTAATGTCATTTGAATTCTCAATTCATCCATGCAGCTCAGTGAACTGACCACAGCAAAGCCTCCTGAGTGGTTTTATTGTATTTCCCCCCTCAGGTACACTGATCTCTTTGTAAAGGCAGTGCTTAACTCTGGCAGTGTAGTTGTACATGTATGCAAATTCTCCATTCTGCAGAAGTGACAAACATTCAAGTAAAGTGTAGCATTCAAAGCCAGGGTTTTATATTTAGCCAGGCCCTGGTTTATGAGCCACTTCAAGTTCTCACAACCACACACAAGTTCATATTTGTTTTTGGTATTACTCATCACTCCCTGCTAATAACAGGGGATTTTTCTTTCACGCAAGAATTTCCACTCTTATGCTTAAATGCAAAGGTCGGAGGCTTAAAGAATGTGCTTAGTCACAAAAAGTCATGCTTAACCTGACAATAAAAAGACTTAAATCATCTAGATTGAGTTAGAACACTGAAGTGAACTGTGTTTATGTCATTGTTCTGATTGCTACAGCTAACTATCAGCTGCAGCAAAATCATACTTAGGTTTAATCAGCAAAATATATTCAAGGTATCAAATGTCTTTGTGATGAAGCAGAATGGCCCATCTCTGATTTTTTTTAAAAAATCAATTAAATGTTAGTTTTTATTAATGAATAAACACGAGAAGAATTTCAGTATTGTAGCTGGTGAAGTTTTTCTTTTACAAGCAGACAGATGCTATGGAAAAATATTATTCTGAAAAGTAACTAGTAAGTACATTTAGAATATTAGGGAGTAAAAAGTAAAATGTTCATTTTGAAATACAGTGGAGTATAAAGTAAACAAATACTCAAACTGACTTTATGAAAAAAATGTTTTTTTCTTTTATCATGCAATCTCTATTTACATAGATGTCAGCATTACTTTAGTTTTGTGGGGCAGACATTTCATTTTCACACACAGTTGCCTCCCGTGATTGTTTATATTCAGCTAATCCCTCAATGAACCTCAGATAACTGTTTCATACTGGTCAAACTTGTGACTGTGCCATAGTAGGTGATTAGATTAGACTATTAATGGAAAGTTCATTGAGAAAATTCTGCCACAAAGGACAACTGAAAATCTTTAGGTGCCAAAAGAAAAACAAAAGCAAACCCAAAAGCATGAAGTTCAAACCTTCATTAAACTGAAAAGTCCTCCTCAGATCACTAAATCTCAATTAAAGGGAGTTCTGGCCAAGAAAGCAGCAATGAAATGTTCTAAACAATAAAAAATGAAAACACATTGAACAAAACATTCAGTATTCACCCGCAATACAGTGACTCAAACAACATGGCCACTCACGTTAAAAAAAAAAAAAAAACGTATGTACAGTTTCTTGGGCTGGGGTTGCGCACTCAGGACATTGGGAGGCCTGATATGTTATCACTGAGGCTACAGACCCCAAACCATCCACCTGCTGCTGGCACCGCCACCTCTCGCTCCCTGTCAGTTATTCAGCGAGGGGCACAGTGAATGCTTTTACACATCACACCAGAAAGACTTAAGACAAACAAAGACGCAAACACAATAAAACCATGGGTGTCATCTGAAGGCATTCCTGTAAGCAGATGAACTCTGTTTGCCCAAAAGAGTTCTCACACAGTCTCAAAGTCAAGGTCATGTTTGGGTGAAATGAATCCCTTTAGATTTCATAATCTGAGGGCATACACACAACGCTTCACTAGAGAGAAATCTATAAACAATCATCACACGGACCACTGCATGTGTTTTCATAGCACATCTGTGACGCTTCACTGCAGACATGAGGGAGAAATAACACTTTCATTTGTGCATTTGGTTTCAGCTTAGCAGGCACAGCCCTGTGAACATCTGGACATGCCACCCACTCGTGACACTGCATGACACACATGGCCACTCTCCTGAGTGTCTTGGGGACACACCGACTCTGAGGTAAGGTATTGATTAAAGGCAGTTTGCCCAGGTAACTTACCAAACCTAAGAAGAGAAACCCATTTAGAAAATGTATACTGCTGCTTCACTACAAAAGTCGTCAGCCATTGTTGTGCCAAACTCAACTCATTCTCCAAGGACCAAACGATAGGATTGCAATGTACTGATTGTCTGTGAGGTTACAATAATGGGGGGGGTTTCCTTCTGAATTCCAGGGTTCCTGCATATTTTCCAAAGTCAAATTCAACATGCATTTTCAATGCACCTTACAGCTGTGGTAAATTACACATGAGCATTCACGAACACTTAAAATAACTATGTCACCTTCGTTTTAGACTAGATGTTAATATTTAACAAAATGGCAAAAGCTTCATTACAGCATTCTAAAAATGGGTGACAAATTAAAGGGAAACAAAAAAAGAGTTTTGTGTCACAAACTGTGTCAGTTGTCTGTAAAATTTCAAGCAGTTTCAAGCATTTCATTCAAAATCCAAACACTTTTAAAATGTTAAAATAACAGCACAAAAAATTGGATTTCCATATGAATTATACCTACAGTATATATATACCTATACCTAAATCTTGTTAAAGCAGATAACCTTTAAAATCAAGTTTTCCCTCCTCAAAAATGTATAGAATAAGTAAAGCATGACAAAAATACAAAAAGTCATGAAATGTGAAAAAAATGAGATGATTTGGCAGGCACATCCATAATTTATACTCTTTTCCTTAACTGTCTCTATCTGCTGTTTATCTGCTGCAGGCGCCAGCTCTGCTCTGGGGAAATGGCAACAAATGCCAGGGATAGATTAGCAACCACAGGCCAGCTCACAAGGCTATCCGTTAGAGGCTTTCTCTCTCTTGCTCTTTTGGTGTTTTTCTCTTCTCTCATTTGGCCTGTTTCATCCTGCAGAGGCGTACAGTGTCGTAAATTGTTCTGAAAACTAATGTAACACGGAGGCTAGTGATT
The DNA here is from genome assembly GCA_029783665.1 of Naso thynnoides. Lineage (NCBI taxonomy): Eukaryota > Metazoa > Chordata > Actinopteri > Acanthuriformes > Acanthuridae > Naso > Naso thynnoides. Next base: position 26,854,799 of record JAQLOL010000012.1, on the reverse strand, counting down.
CGATAATGAGTTGTTTTTATCAATGACAGTCTGGAAGATCCTACTGGATCATCCTTGGACACATTTCAAACAACAGTCCTCCTGAAGGAGGAAACAGATGCATGTCACATGTTAACGCTACACTGTTATATCCACAGTAAGAAATAATCCCTAACTAAATGCAACTACCACAGCCTAAAGTATAATCTGCTCCTTTGGAAACATGTGATACATGAGCGCCCCTGACAGGTAAGAACAACGCACTGCAGTTCCAGTCTCCCCTGCCCTACTGCTCCCCCCAACCAAACTGCCACAGGATGTAAAACCCTGAACACTGCAGTTTAGAGATAACACTTATTTATGTGCATGTGTGTAGTTCATATTGTCATGTCAACTGGGGACACATAACAAGAGCTGAACACAACATGAACAGAGGAATGCTTCACACTTTAAAACGATGACACCGAGAATATTTAAGCCAAGATTAGATAAAACACTCCCTGTAAAGTGATTCTATAAATTTAGACACATTTGTGGGTATTGCTCCTTGTATAGTCTCAAAATTGATATACATGTTTGTTCACAGAAAGAATAAGATGTATGAGTGGGGGTCATGTGATACATTTTTAATGCACTCCATCATGTACAGTAGTTTAACATTTCTCTTCATGTGACATAACTATAAGGGATCAGTTTGTGTTACTAAAGATCTTTTAGATATACTAGATACATCTGATGCATGTATATAGTATAGAAAGACTCATTGATATATACTGCATATGGGTTTGGTAACCATTTTTCAATTATTTAGTGTGACATAAATCTGACTATGATCCAAGCTGCATCCATTTAAGGAAAACTGCGCTTTTGGGGGAATTTCGCTGTTTCATTCGAAATCCCAGCATAAGACAAGAACAAAGATGCCTTTCCCTCCTCTTTTTGTTCAGTAGGTTGCTATATCGCGAGTAGTTTTGCACATTCAATTAAAGTAATGTAACAGAGAGACGCCTTTACTGCCATCTAAAGCCCTCTAAAACACGACGGAGCACGTTGGAGATTTTTGAATGCGTTTTAGAGATATTAGACAGCTGTAAAGGCGTCTCCCTCTTATATTACTTTCATTGAACTTGCAAAACTGCTTGTGCAGGGCGGATATCTGGCAACCTACTGAATGCACAGAGTAAGGAAAGGCATCTGTGTTCTCAACGTACATCAGGATTTTGGAGAAACAGGCCAACTTCCCAAAAAAGTGCCATTTTCCTCTAAAAATAAATATCAAGTTTGGAGTCAACGTGCAGGCATTTCTCTTTTCATCTATGCTGAATATAGACTGATAATGTCATGAAGCATCACAGTTAATCTTAGATCTGATCATGATGTTAGAAAACAAAAGTATTTCCCAATGTATATGAAGCCGTATCTGCTCTTTGAGGTGTAGCAATGTATACACACACACACACACACACACACACACACACACACACACACACACACACACACACACACACACAAAGATCTAGAGA
>JAQLOL010000012.1:26803923-26853221 GCA_029783665.1 Naso thynnoides | reverse complement strand
CACACACACACACACACACACACACACACACACACACACACACACACACACACACACACACACACACACACATAGCTAGCTACACCTCATGGGGACATGTGCATAATACAGGACCTCCTCATTAATTTTGTTTCTTTCTGGTCTCATTCTGTCAGTGTAGGCAGTGGTGATGCACTTTAACAGTAGCTTCTCCCAGACTTAAAACATAAATAATTAGACTTTGATGGACAAAGGTTGACAACATATTTAGATGTATGTATGTATGAGTGTTTTTTACTGACTGTTTAAGATCATCTGTAGACCCAACAAAATAAAGACACAAGAAAAACATAAATATATTTATTTTTTGAAGCATGCCTAAAACTCCAGTACAGCCAACAAAAGGAGCTGAGCATTACACAGTGACAAGGAAATTTAACTTGTATTCTCCTTTCAGCTGTCAGTTTGTAAGTAGTAAAAGTTGGTCACTGGATATGAAGACAGGAGAGATAAAAATAAGCAGTCTCATTAACGCAGCTGAATCTGTGTCACTTTCTCTTAGCTTATCAGGTACCGTTAAAGCACTTTCAGTCTGGAAAGTAACACCTTTTTACAACTAAAATCTCTTCTGTTACCAAAAAAAAAATTTTTTTTTAATTAAAGACCTGGGGCAATGCAGGGTGAGAAGTGTAACAGCTCACCAAGCTACATATTATGGATGCTTCCACAAACTGCTTCTGCTGATCCACATTCTGTCAGTGCACAAGCAGACTGGGCTTTTTGTAAACATCAACATTTTAATTTTAGTTTTGTTGGCGTCACACAGTGTGTGCTGCGCTCAACGAAATGCAGCACCTTCACGCTTTCTTAGCGATGAGAACACCGACAACAACTCCCATCAGCAGTGCCACTCCAACCAGCAGCCATCTACTCAGAGTCTCCCGGGATCTCCTCGCTTCAGCGGCAGCGTCTCGGCCAAAAATCTCAGCAAAGCAGTCCTGGAGTCAAAAAATGGATACAGACAAATCAAAGGGGGGAATGATTTTGTTATTAGACAATCTCTTGGTTTCTCTCAATACATATTAAAGCAATTTCAGAAATTTACAGTGGCCAAAGACACTGGTTCTTCTAAAAGAGTTTTGTTACCGACAGTCTTCAAATGTTGAGATAATCATTTTTGCTATCTTTTTTTTTTTTTTAGTGACGTACACATACACCAATCAGCCACAACATTAAAGCTACTGGCAGGTGAAGTGAAGAACATTTGTCATCTCATTAGAATGCAATGTTCTGCTAGGAAGCCTTGTGTCCTGGGATTTATGTGGACATCATTTTGACACGCACAACCCGCCCAAACGTTGTTGCAGACCAAACAGACACCCCATGGCGAGTTCAAGGTGTTGACTTGGCCTCCAGTTTCCTCAGATCTCAATCCAGTCGAGCATCTGTGGGACATGCTGGATGAAGTCAGATCAACAGAGGTCTCACCTCACAACTCAGAGGACTTCAAGGATCTGATCTGCTGCTAAGGGCATTGTTTTGACAGGTCGGAGCTGTTTGGTAGGAAGAGGGGGATTGATACAATATGAGGCAGGCAATTTTAAACGTGTAAATATTTATAAATATATATAAATATGTATATTAAATATAAACTTACTTTAAATGTATGTGTGAGACTGCAAATGTAATTTCCTTTTTAAGCCTTTTCCTATTATGCATTTTTAAAAGTTCTCTAAGGGTTTCCCACTCTAATATATAAACTGAGATAAACTCAATATATTATTCACACACTTACAACATGTTATGTAAATGATCCCAACAACTTCTTTAACCACTCCTGCAATATAGTGTGCCCTGCTGCAGTTGATTTCTGTACTCGTGCTTAAGAGCAAAAGGTAAAAGGTTCTTTTAATACTCTATATAATAGGATTTCAAAAATGTAAGATACTGGCTCTTGTTTAGCTGCTAATTAAAAAAAATTAATTGGTATTTTTTAAATGCAACAATTTTCTGTTATATTTATTTGTGTCGTTACTCTGAGTCACCTACACACAGTTTTTAATAGCTGCGACTCGAAGCTGACTGCCGCAGCCCTCTATTAAAATTACGGTACAAACTCCTCGGAGCCACATTTCAAGTATCTGAGTATTTCATACTCAATAAAGGCAGATATTCGGTAAAGTTTTCATTTTAAATTGTGTGAACAGTCAGGAATGCACTGATACAACCATATTATCACTTCAACTCACAGTATCTGCTCATACCAAGTGCTGGTTTACTGGTACTGTGGTTTTTCCCCAACAGTTAAAATCTGTTTTCCTCACTGCATGGAACTCTTATGAACAGTAAGATGAGGTCAGGACTTGCTGTGGAACTAAAAACTTTTTATGATAACATTCACCAAATTTTTACTGTATAGGTCACATCCCTGCCATGACCCAATCATAGGGTAAATAAAAATGGGGTCACTATTTGCACAGATACTGATCTGTATTTGATCGACATGTCCCTCTTCACGGCAACGCAAACAAAGATGCATACAGCGTTCATCCCAAGCCGACTCACCCATCCACCTTGGCTCTGGATCCACGGATCAATGTGCTCATCCAGGTACATGGTCATCCAGTCTGCGATGCGGGAAACCAGCTCGCTCGCATCCTTCTCAGCACAATCCAAACACAGCACACCACCAAATGCAAACAGGCCCACTATACGTCCCCAGTTGACTCCATCCTTGAACACCTCATCCATCACACTCTTAAAGCTGTGATAGGCTGTGTCGGGAGTGATGTCAAGCTGCGAGGAGAGGTCACTAAACGCTTGCGTGAACAGCAGTTCAAACTCTTCTGCTGAGTCCCGAAGAGCTGCCTTAACAGCCTCCATGCCAGCACCTGACGGTGAGGATGTCTCTGACGGGCCACCCCCATTCCTGCTGTTGACCAGCAGGCCGTTTCTGGCAGCAAAGCTGGCCTTGTCTCCCTCAGCCCTTTCACCATCCCAACCCTCTGGCCTTAGAAGAGAGGTGGGGTAGTTCCTTTGAGACAGTTTGTGGCTTATAAAGAACTCCACTAGCTCTCTGTTACTGTACGACATTATTTCCACACCGCGAGCCTCTACACACAGCCAGCCTAATCACGCCCTGCCGTTTCTTCTGCCATGTCTCTAAGTCTGTCAGTTGTCACAACAGAGCATCCTCACTTTATGTTGCAGCTATAGCATCCTGGAAGAATACTGAAATGAGAAAAGTGACAATACTTTCTGTAAGCAAATATTTTGTAACCCGTGGACTCTATTCATTTCTGTACAATATGAAATTCATATTGTTGCTATTGACATTGTCATTGCTAAACGAAGGTTTAACTTACCTGCAGATTAATTAGACATATCTGCACTGCATTAGCACACAATAATGTGTAAAATATTCACTTCATAATTTTCAGCAAACTGGTTACAGTTTTTCCTTTAGACTCATAAATAAACTAAAATTACTGCACAGCTAAAACATTTAAGTGCTTCCAATAACTAACACTAGGGCAAACATTTGAAAATAAATATGGGCTAAAAACAGCAGCTCAGCAACAGATTTGCAGGCTAAACAATATAAAATCCTGCACCATTTAGCCTTTCTGATGCATATGAACACGAATACATGCGTCAAAATGTGCCGAGCTGCCACCGCTGACAGCTCAACATACGTTGGCTATCAGTTTTAGCTTCAGGTGCTAACTAGCTGTTTGTAAACAGTCCATAAAAACGCGTCAAAAAACAAACTACGAACTACAGCCACGGGGCTGATTTGCGGTTAATGTGATTGACGGTCATACTTACGTCTGCTGAAAGGTTGTTTTCCCTTACAGAGTGCAGCTATGGACTTACTAAAGGCTGTAGTTGTGGGTGCAGACACAATATGTACATTTTTGCAGCTGCAGACTGTGGCCTGAACAGTGATGCACGCTGGCGGTTGGCCAATTCTGCTCCCAGCCAGAAGTCCCGCCTCCTCCTGCCGCTGCACCAATCAGCGTCAAATGCAGACCGGAAATTTCGGGGCCCGTGAAACGAAAGCAAAATCACTGGGTTGTACGTTTGCTCTGGATACATTTAAATCCACAGTCCACGAATCTTAGCCAGGCTTCACCTGAACGGCTTTCATCGTTCAAGTTTCGTATTTGAAACAGTGCAGCACAAAGATCAACATTGTGACGTAAGTAATTACAAAACTAACTTTAAATGGGTTAGATTCACAGTTTAAAAAATATTGGCAATGAATTTACTGTTGTGGGGCCATTAGTAAACAGGCTTAAAAGATTGTTTTTAAAATGTTATTGTAGTATAAATGAACATACTGGCTCAACTGAAACAAATGGTTTACCTGTGGTGAATAAAAGTTAGAATATAACTTGCAGTAGATCATAACTTTTACTTATATTGCTAAAAAAACAACATGCATTTGCAAAACTGGAAACACTATTTACTCATCCACCATCTTTGTTAAAAGCTCTACAACTTAAAAATGAGACTTCCTGCTGTATAGAACCTGTTTTCCTGTTCTGTTTACCATTTAAAGCTTGTGTTTTGCACATAAAATATTTGAATAGCTGTTTTAATCTGACCTGTCACAGAAATGTCACTGACAGTAATGGTGTAGGAAAGAACTTAAATGTGTAATTTTTAGCAATTGTTTTTATTAAAATGTGTACATGAGCAATTAACATATCCTACACTCTCTAAATGTGAAATGACAATATGATACAGTTTATCACAGCTGATAAAACAAAACTATGGAAGTAGGGAAGTTGGCATAATCACTTCATAGATTTTGAGTTATAAGGTGAACAACAGATTGTATGAGGAACCTAACCTAACGAAGAACAATAGCGAAAATATATACAATGTCACTTACATATGCCATACATTTTGCACTAAAAATGTAACTATTTTTCCTTCAACAACGGAGTTGTCTTTAGTTGAATATTTTTAATTACCCATGCCATTTCAGAATCAGATTAAGAATCGGCTTTATTGGCAAAATATGTGTACACATACAAAAGAATTGGACTCCAGTTTTATGTTGCTCTGACAGTAACAGACATACAGCTGTGGTTGACCTAAAATGTGTGATTTATAACTGTCTGCTGTCCCGCTTTTATTTGTCTGAATTCGTACACTCTTTTTGATCTGAACTATTGCTCAACCAAGGCACACAGCTAAGCAAGGACCTTAACAAAAAGTCATCCAAGCATTTGCTTTCCCATCTTGCAAAGAGCTCTCCCTCTCTTTAGAAGGATCGTCCATGTTCACAGCTTCCTTCTCCTCTGTAGAGTTTGCTGGCTCCTGGGATTTTACATTCTCATGTTGTTTTGCGTCAACATTTCCATTCTCGGTAGGTCTATCCTCTGTTTCTGGTTCACTGTCTGAGTCAATTGAAATGGTCTCTGTGCATGTGCTCAGTTTTAACGTACAGTTAAGTGTTTCACACTGCCTGTTTTGGTCTGTGTGCGGAGTACCAAACTTGAGGCCTCCAGATTTCCCCAACAAGGTCCCATCAGTCATGCTCTCCTCAAATGTCAAGTTATGTTTAACTTTCTTGACAGCTTGCATGTCGAAGCCGAGCAGCACAGACACCTTCTTGGTCTCACATTGTTTCTCACACATCCTTCGCTTGTTTGCAAAGTGACTAGAAATATCGGACTTCCACAGCCACAGACTTGAAGACAGCTTCTCTTCTTCCTGAGGAGAAAGGTATGGTCGTCGGTTGAAGTAGGCAGTCAGGAAATTTTTCCTGGCCTCATATGTCTTGTGCTCAAAGCTTCTAGGATCCAGAGCAAGGCCATCAGATCCAGACTGATTTCCAGCAGTTATGGGAGAAATCTTTGACTCCTTGCTCAGTTTCATCCTCTTGGGGTTGGACATGGTTTGCACTGGTGGCTGCCTCTTGAGGAAGCCTGCCCCAGAGGAGTTCAGCGTCAAGGCAGACTTGAAGCATTGGCTTGTCTGGTTCCTACCCACAGCCCTGCACTGCACAAGATGAAGGGTGATTGTGGAGGCCACCATGTTGCTAGTGTACACCCCCAAGCAATGAATGCACTTGTATGTCATCTTTTTTTCGACAGGATGCATTGTCTGAAGCACTTGGTGTCGCTCCCTCAGGTGCATGGCCAAAGCATCAGAAATGGGACCTTTAAGAATGGTGAAACAAAGCGGACACAGAGTCTTTCCAACCTCACTCTTTTGAGTCGCTGAGGGGAGGCTTCTACCAGGAAGAGGTTCACTCCTATTGTCAACCATTCTGGGAGTGGTGACTTTGACCAGAGGAGGAAAACTATTTTGAGCCGCTGCAGACTGATTTTGACCGTTGATAGATTCCTTCATATTAAAAGTGAGAACAACAAGTTGCACATTACTCGACTTATCTTGTTTAATGGTAAGATCAAAGGTCAAAGGTGATGCACCCGGGGGTCCAACGAAGTCATCAGGATGAGCCTGAGCCACATGCTCCATGATATTTTCAACACTGTGGAAAGCAGAGTGGCACTGTGGACATGTGAGCCCATGGATCAACATGTGGTTAAGCAGTGTATCGCTGGGCAGATAGCGGTTACAAAGCAAACACTTGCTGGTGAAGTTGTGAATTTTCATGATGTACTTGGCCAGTGCCCACACTTTCTTTGCCTTGTGTGCATTCTCAAAATGAGCATTATAGAGGTTCTCAGGAAAAAGTTCATTGCAAACTGTACATATCTTCCACTTCTGTGTCTGCGCTGTGTTTACACCCACAGAGTTGTTTTCAGTCACAGTGCTGTTGCCGGGAACGGTGAGTCGCACCTGACCACTTGCAATGGCAGACTGATTTTTAACAGCAGGGGCCACTGGCTTTAAATAGCCAATTACTGGTTGTGCTATTGGGTCAGCTCTGTGTGCGTGGCCTCTGCTGACAATTATTGGGGCCTTCTGAGATGTGTCTGGTGAAGACTGGGGCCTAGCGATAACAATATTAGCATGTCCAATCATGGTGGTTACTTGAGCACCAATGCGCTCGTGGTACTCGATTACATGCTGTACTAGAGCTTCATAGCTACGAGTGGAAAACTGGCAGCGTTTACAGAGGATGTTGTTGCCATTGACAGAATTAGCACCATTTCTGACAGACGATTCGGAAACCATACCAAGATATGGTGAGACAATATGCTTAAAATGTTCCCTGTAGATGTGCCTTCTTACAACATTGTAGAGTGTGTCCCGAAATGTGCATTTTTTGCAGAAGTACATTGCTTTCTCCACACCATCTCCCTGTCTCACCCTATCAAGATAGGTTTTGTCCTTATTTCCCAGTGCAGGTACATGCGAGTTCAAATAATTCTGCCGTGCAGAGCTGGGCATGTGGAATATTTTAACATGTGTCTCTAAAGTTCTCTTGCTCGCAATGAATGTGCAGTATGGACAGTTGAGCAGAATTTTACTTTCAAAGAGTTTCCTGTGTACATTGCGGAAGTGATTCTTGTAGCCTGAGTAATATTTGGAAGAAAATGGGCACTCTGTGCAACAAAATGGCTTTGATCGGTATTCCTAAAAGACAACAGGGAAAAAAAAAAACGTCAGTAAGACAATATAGTGATTTGTGCAAAATTATTTGAAAAGGCTTGGACAAAGAAGTAAGGTTTACCTGTGTTTTAGAGTATGAGGGGTCCCATGTGCAGATATCAAGGCAAAGAGTGCCCTTTACAAATTGCTCATTGGGGCAAAATTCTTTGAACTCCTGTGAAAGGAAATAAAAGGATCAGAACAAATATCTTATTATACAACTATGTCTTTATATACAGTGTTTGACAGTATACAACATTTTTCAAAAGTCTTTAAATTCCTGTGGAAGGGACTAGGGTTGGGCGATTAGATGAAAACATCGCTGGCTAGTTTGTTGGAGCTGATATTTTAGTCTACCTTTGGCATTTTATTTCGCTAAATTATTGGTTCACCTCCTTGAAAATTTTGCTCAATAAATAATTAACCTGTAAGCGCCAAAAACAGGCAGAGTCTTTGGTTTTCTAACTTCAACAACAAAGGAGTCGAGGAGGAGCAGAACACACCAGGGCAAAAAAATGCTGGCAGACTGCCTGTAGAGCCGGGCTCTGTGTGCAAGCTGACGAGCAGTGCAGCTACGACACTCGTGCTTTGAAGTTAAGAATACATTTAACCTCTAAGCGAGTCCAAAAACTGTTGGAAAAATGCAAAGCACAGCATGTCATATTCATATTTTTCTGACACAAATCCGCCTTCATCCCTTCACGCTCCTCAGTGCGGGCATGAAGAGCTTGTCTGGTGAGAGGAAAAAAATGCTGTGCATAATAACACACTTAGTGAATCACTCAGTGTATTAACAGTGGTGACCACCCACTGCACACGTTGGCACACCTGCGCAAATATATCGACAGTCAACCGTTGATTTTAACATATTTCCCAACCCTTGAAGGAACTGAAAAGATTAAGTCAAAGATGTTTTTGGAAAAAAAATTAAAACACAAAACAACTAAGAGAGGTGACTGATTAGTTCATGGACTATGGTGGAAGGACATGAGTTATACAGCTCTCATTACATGCTCATGCAGTTCACTCTCTTAGTAGTTATGTTTAAAATGATTAACTTTTGTTGTATTTCTGTTCTGGATTACTTGGATAAAACTGCAAGTCAGCACTATCTGAAAATATGGACATCTGCCTTTGTGCGTCATCTCTTTCTGTCACATCTGGATCCAGCATCTCACTTCTCCGCTGTGCTGTTAGAAGTAGCAGCCTCCGCCAGTGTTGCATAAATGCCCTCGCTGACCACCTTGAGTGAGTCCTTGAGACGAGGGAAACAGACGACTGCACTGAGGCAGATGTTGTCCCCAGACAGTGCTGACTTGCAATATTCAAATACCAGAGCAGAAATGCCACGAAAGTTATTAACTTCAAACTCTCTGCATTATCACTCAAAGAGCTGAAATGCACGTACATGAAACAAGAGCGCCACAGCTCATCTTCCTCTACCTTCCCACACACTTCTCATTCACCCTTCACATGTGTTTATATGCGATGACTGACAGCACGCAATACTTTGTAATGATGAAGCACACCGGCTTGGGAGGAAGTTCTGCCGAGCCTGTATGGAACGAAGTTGCTATTCGCTTCAAATCTGAGATAAAATCATTTCTAAATAGATGTTTGTAATGGTTACAGAGACTAAAAATACAAACTTCCTCACACATACATTTCCAAACATGAATAAATAAATCAATAAGCGCTACAGTTTTGAGTTTCTTCTCACATGCAACTCGAATAACACTCACCTCTGCTGCCTCCCTGCAAAAGTCCAGTCCAATGTCTTCAAGTGCTTTTTTCACTTGTTTCCTTGCTCTCCTGATTCTGGTAAGGTTATTCACCGGGAGTTGATACATCTCTCCTGACAAACAGAAAACATTCTGGGGTAACCTTAGGCTTAATTTTAGGTCACATAACTGTAAACAATTACTAATTTGCTTTGCTTTGGTATTCGTCGGGACTGTCAATCAATAAGAGTCTGACTTACAAACAAGCGATACGCCCTTCAACACGTGTCTCCTTTCAATACTCACTGTCAACGTATTTAACGTTACTGTCGATGAAAGGATAATTGTTTATCTATGTTCAAGTCCTCAAAGCAATTTTATTTTTATCCAACAATCACAAATCGCGATTTACATAAAGGGGCTTCACAATCTGTAACTTGCAGCATTCGACATCATTTGTCCTCGGTCGAAAAAAGAAGAGAGAAAAAAACACCCTCAAAAATGTTACAATGACAAAACGTTAAGTTTCTTCACAGGCCCCATAATGTTCTGTTTTAGCTTTACGCTTCAAGACAGTTTTCAGTCAATGAAATGGTTTAACGTTAACTCCAACTGACACAGACAGCACTTCTGTAGAGTTACCCCTCCTTGCTCCGCCGTGTTTAATGTTTTCGCTAATCGGGGATGTACAGTGCGTGTTGTTAGCTTTTGAGGGCTAGCTTGGAAGTGTTAGCCAACGTTAGCCGTGTAGCCCGCTCTTGCAGGCTTGATCACCTACAGTATTTAGCACAAAAGCTAGCGTAGCATAGCCGGTTATGGTTATTATTTCTGCATTTTCACCTACGGTTTCTATCGATGTGTTTTACTCACCTTACGATACTTTTTGGGCAACAGCTTTACACTGGTTCTCCTACCACATAAATGGCTAACAAAGGAGTTAACTGGCTGGACTGGGCGTGCAGGCTGGTGGTAATGTTCGCTCTCTTCAAAGCCGGTGCAGATGTTGTGGTCCACAGAGCTAGCCAACAAAGCTAGCTAGTTAGCAGTCACATCTGATCTGCTGTAGCTGCTAACTGTGGCGCATAGCTCATGAAAACAGAAACATTACAGTCTAGAAATGGTGACTACCAGGACCACCAAGTGTCTGCTGAGCAGTTTTGGCACTAGCACCGGTTGAGAAGCCAACGTTAGCAAACGTTATTAATTCCAACTGAGCCAACTGTCAAGCCAAAATGGCGACGAGGAAACGACGGAAGTCGTAAGTGGGAGCGCAGAGCAGTGGAGTGGAGCTGGATAGCCAAAAGTTCGTACAAATTGTGTTCATATCTACACAATATTTTCTTTTCACTCATGCAAACCTGCAGTTTATCGGGTTCATGAAAGAAAGGCAAGACTCATTGTCAATTTTTTTCTTATTACAACCGCTTTTCCATTTTTATTGATTTTCCCCACAAACATTCATTCATTTATTCATTTCTTAATTTATAAATTCATTCAGATTTATTAATGATCAGTTCCAGCAAATGCAGGTGAGTTCAGTTCAAACAAAAGCTAGGAAATAAAGACAGTTGTTGTCATTCCAGTGGTTCCAAGACTTCCAGTACGACGGTGCGAGTTCCAGTCATCACCAGTGTGGAGACTGTCCTGTAGTCCATGTGGAGAACACACTGTCCATTAACCTGGCACACAAACTGCCGGACCTGAAGAAAATGATGTGAGGTATCAGGGGACTTTAGAGGTTCTGATAGCATTTTCTCTTTCAAGAAGTAGAGATCTAACCTTAACTCCAGCAGCTGCTGCAGGGCTCCCAGGGTCAACAGCCTGCACATAACAGGGAGCCATGCCTCTAACAACAAAGCCCCAGCCCAGGGCATCTCCTATCACCTGTGACAGCCAGAGGGTGGGATCAGTTACATTTTCAGGGGGGCTAAAAATGAAATGATAGCCTTATGGCTACATTTTCTTGGTGAGCTACAACTTCATTAGTCCACATGGAAAAATAACCCAAGGATGTGTTGAGCACGACTGTTAACTAAGAAGGGACTGCGTATGTTAAATCAATGTTAGATTAAAATGGTTTAAAGTTGCCATTTTAAAGGAACATTTTATTTTTGTCTCCTACAAGCATCACAGATTATTGCTTTTATGACCCACTTTGAGACTTTGGAGGGCTGTTCAGGTTACACTGAATAAATGCTGTTAATTTCAGAAAGTAACATCAGTTCAATCTCCTAAATAGCTATGGTCAAATCACTATGGTACTCACTGTCAATACTTTCTTGATGAAGGGTGCACCCGGTGCCAGTAACTCTTCACGTGTAAAATTTCTTCTAAGTACTGTAAAATAATTAAAATATTTCAGTATTTTCCAGTTTTGGACAGTGAAACATAAGAAGGCATTATACACCTTATGCTTTGTCCTGAAAGACATTTTTGAAACGTTAGTCGAGTGATTGTTTATTACACACTTAACCTGATTTAGGGTTGCATCTAACAGTTGAAGGCAGCTGGACAAGAGGTGGAAATCCAGCTGTGTGAAGCTGAAGGGAATTCAAGCTCCCTCGACGCCCACTGGTGACCTGTTTCAGGTCTTTATTCAATTCCACTGTAATTTAAATCAGCAATAAAATTATTACGCCATAATTAACATTCACAACAAAGTGTCTAAAGCACAAAAGGGCTGGATTTTTTTTTTTTTTTTTACCAGACTGGAAAGCACTGTTGCCCTCCTGAGGTCCGTTTTTGCGCAGAACAAATGGACTATCAGCATGGTTGTCCTCGTGTGTCGGCACTACCACACCTTTGTCATCATCTCGTTCACTTTCATTTAAAAGTTCAGACAGGCGGCGACGGCGGCGAAAATTGATGCAGAACTGATAAAGCAGCCCACTGTCAAAGAAGTCGTGCTTCTTTGCCACTAGTGATGGGAGAAAGGAGAGCACAAACAACAGGGGGAAGACATTTTTAGAATTAATTGGATGCTTCACATAAAGTTGATGACTGTGTTTGTTTCAGACTGCAAAAATCCCAGCTGGCCGACCACTGCTCACAGCCGCTGACAGCCAGCTCATCCCTGTGCCATATATCAAAGTGCAAATGAGGACGCCCCTCACCGTGCTGAATGATGCCATGCTCCTGCAATGCACGACACAGCTCCAGGCCCCGACGCCGGCTCTCTGCCTCTCCGTTCTGAAGGAGCCAGTCAATTAACTGGCAACCCGGGAAAGAACGCTGATATGCAACGCCATGCTCCTCTCTGAGCAGCAGAATGGAGTTCTTCTCTCCTATGAGGCTGAAAACACAGACATGAAAAAACTAAATTCAATTGTATTATCAAATGCAAATATTAAGAGCAGCATATATATGTGTGTGTGTGCGCGTGTGTGTGTACATAGACGGGATTACTGTGTTGCTGTGTGTAAAATGGTAACAACAGCACATTAATTGTATTAGTGTTTATGATCATCATGCCTGTGATTGACATTGAATTTCGAGGTCAGCTGCTCTCACTCAAACAGGAGAATCCCAGCACAAACAAACAAACAAACAGCAGCTCTTACTGTTCATACAGTCGTTGGCCTCGCATGAAGATTTTCACCTCCCTATTGAAGGGAAATGTGCCATCATCCTTGCGGAAACGGTACAGCAGTTTGGCATCCTTGAACACTGGCCTCTTATCGCAGACTGAGAAAAGGCAACATGCAGTTTCATAGTTTAGAAGAAAACAGTGAGTCCCTAATAAAGTTACATGAACATTTTTGTACAGTTGTACAGAAGGTTTTTCAAATATTCTCTTGCTGAAATGTGTGTTGTTGCTTCCTCCTTACCGTGGTGGAGGATGTCATGATCCATGAGGTGCTGCATGAGGCAGACAGCGGTTGCTCGATCTGGAGCCTCCTTGTGGCTCACAAGCCAGTCAATAAGTTCCTGGGCCACAAAGCAGTTGGGATATGTGCGCAGGTGGTAGCGTCGGTCCTTGATCAGCTTTCCATCGTGAAGAATCAACCTTGAAATTAAGTTCAAATTAGTCTTATAGTTTAACTTAACATGTAAAATTAGCTTTATGTCTAACTTAGCTGATTCTCCTTTAAACTTGAGCTTAAGCATGTCATATTTCCCCATCTCTCCTGTCATACCTCAGTTGTTCTCCAGCAATCATGACTTCTCCTTTATGATGTCTGGCCATAGCTTTTCTCCTAATGCTACTTGTTCGCTCCATGTTTGCTATCTGTGGAGTAGAAAATAAGTGAAGCTAACTCTTACTTATAGTGTTTACAAAATAGCCACACAGAAGCACACAGAACCCTGGGGACATGTGGGAAAGATGTTGTGTATACAGAAGGAAAGAGAGACAAAGTCATGGAACTTCTCTGTGTGGATGCCGCTGACAGAAGTCATGTTTCTTTATGTGCTTCTG
Source organism: Naso thynnoides (assembly GCA_029783665.1). Classification (NCBI taxonomy): domain Eukaryota; kingdom Metazoa; phylum Chordata; class Actinopteri; order Acanthuriformes; family Acanthuridae; genus Naso; species Naso thynnoides. The sequence continues at coordinate 26,839,526 of JAQLOL010000012.1, read as the reverse complement.
TTTTCTCTGTTTCTGTCTTCATGCTCAAGCTATCTCTAGTTTTCTTGTTGGCTTTATGACAGTACGTAGGACATGTTTGTCTTGTCCCTTGTATTGCATTGCATTATTGCATTTTTAGAGGAGCAATTGAGTGACTGTTAATATCCACATGATGACACTTTGCTAATTGCTCTCATGCTGCTAATCAGACAGTCAGTGATACAGTTTTTTTGTTTTGTTTTGGGTTTTTTTGGGTGTAGACTTTTGCTCTAAAAGTAAAACTCCACAGAGCAGTTTATAATCATAAAAAAATTATATGCTACAAGCTACATGCTCCTAGAAGACACTCTTTTCAATAGGGTCGCATTTTAATGGTTGTCTGGCAACAGAAAAACTTGCAAGAGACAGTGCTTGTCTTCTGTTGTAGGAGCTTCTTACATGTGCTTTCTGCATCTTTTTAGGAATGGTTAATCATCTGTGCTTCCATCCTCTCAGGCAACATATGCTTACTTTCTTATCCTCTTTGTCCCGGCTGGGCCTTAAGTCACGATTATACACTGCTGCTGAACCCTGTCTCGTGCTTTGGCCTATGCTTCGTCCCAGGAGAGACCCTTCTCCTTCAGTTCCACCATCACTGTCCTTCGCCCGGTGTTCTTTAGTCTGCCTTTCTGTCCCCTCCCATGAGACAGCTTTGAGTATCCTCAGCACATGACCGAGCCATCATAATCTGCGTTTCTTTATCCCAAGGGACATATGGATGCTACCTGTCTTCTGATACAGTTCGTTATTTGAGATCTTGTTTGGCCAAAAGATATTGCAGATTTTACATAAGCAGCTACGGTGGAAAATGTCAACCCTTCTCATGTTATTTTTCGTTACTCTCCAGCACTCAGAGCCATACAGCAGAACGGCCTTAACATTGCTGTTGGAAAGTCTGATCCCAGTTTGTAGGCCATATTGTTAGGAAGGACTTCCAGATTTTATGAAGGCAACATATAAATCCTGCTTAAATCCCAACTATGTTTAGCCCTAACCTTAACTGCGAAGTAGCTCTCTGACTAGTTTGACTAGACTTTGTAAGCGAGTTGGCACACAGAATTGATCTCAAACTGTTATCCAGATCTGTCTAACAGTCGCAGTTCTTAGATGCAAATAATCTGAAGCTTTGTTTCCAAGAGCTGTTGAGATTATGATGATGATTATTGATTATACTTGGGCAAAGACCAAATTTTTTAGGAGGTTTGACTGTTTTACTGCCGGTGTTTTAGTCGTGAAATATGATCTAAGTGTCTGCTGGTGATGTGCACTTAGGCTGTTGGAACTCTGTCGTTAGCATGAGTTATACCTCATACTGTGACCCTGTCCTGCTGGCGTAAATCCCAACATGTGTCCCTGAGCCATCCTTGCTCAGTCACACTGTCTCCTCTTTTCCTTTATTCCCAGCAGCTAAAACCGACTGAAACAATGCCTCGGCATCCTCTGATCGTATTTTCTATTGGTTTTGGCTTCAGTCCTCTATCTTGTCAGCGAAGCTCTCACTATCTTTGGAGTAAGCACGCTTGCGAGGGTCACCTCAGGGCAGGAACACTGCTTAACCCTTTGATATCCTGTACTGTTGCATCACCTCTGGACACCACTAGGGGTGACATCCCTGAATCCGATCAGCAGATCTTGGACAATGCCAGAAGTTTTTATTGTGTCAGAAATATTTCTGAGCTGCTGGGGGGTAGGGGGGCTAATGATTTCTGGTCGGATGCTCTGTTTAAACCTTCAACCACTGCTCCGGATGTCGGGGTTTGGGGCCGACCTGTAAAAGTTGAAGGGCTTTCTCACGGATGTTTTGAGTCTTTTATTCACACAACTGACTGTGTAAACAACCCACTGTCTATAGCATTGTAACTCTCCCCAAAACAAAATTCTGTTAATTCATTTTAATGTAAGTTCAGGACAACACAGCTACAGAAAGGACAGAAAACAAAAGGCACTAGAAGGCGCTGTAATACAATTTCTGAAATGTTTCGTATCTGACCTGATCGAACAACATAAATGTTTTGCTTATAGCCAAGAACTAAACAAACTTTAAATTTGGTATTTTGCATATTAAATACGAGCCTCAGTTTTCTAGCTACAAAAAGCAAAAGCTCCCTCTTGCTCTCAAAGCTGAAAGCTTGTGATGGTTGGACTGACAGTGGCTGCTGATACTGGCACTTCTGCAGTGTAGACTAATGGCCATGAGATGTCAGTATTCTCCTGTTTACTCACCGGGAAATAGCAACAACACCAGTGTCTTGCATTCTTCTGTTTATTGTTTTAAGTTAAAGTAGGCAGTCATGACGAGCTGTGTGCAGTAGCCTACCACAAATTCATACGTTAACACTGAGAGAAAATATTTACTTGCACTTCAATTACAAGCTTACTGAGTGTGACTGTTTACTCAAAAATGTCGGTTAATGTCAAAGGAAGTTGCTTGAAAATCAAAAAGAATCATTGCCTAGATATGTTTGTGCAAAAATAGGCTACTGCAATCTGAACGGACCTATGGGAGAAGTGTTAAAATGTAAAACAACAACAACAAACATATTGCAGAAGATTAGATAATCTGCCGCTGTGCATTTTATGGCTTTTGGTCAAATGACCCATCAGGAACAGCTCGTGGTGCCTCGCAGAGGCTTTTATGCAAATCGCACTGTTCCGTGTGTTTTCATTGGAGAGCAGTGTGGAGGTGTAGTCTGGAAGGCGTGACTTCATGCCAATGCAGCTTTATGAAGAAAGAGCGCTTCTCTTTTACAGTCAGAGGTGTCCGCTGACATCAGTGGACTTTCTGTGTGTGGCTGCTGAGCCAAACAGTCTGCGCGCTGCAGAGTCACCAGCTCGCACAGAGTTTGAAGAGGAGGGAGGCTTTTCAGCACGCGTGTGTTTTTCCGTCTGAGCTGAATTCAAAGTTTGGAATTACTGCTGATTTTCTGAAGAGAGCGCCCCGTGAATGACTGCATGAATTGACTGTGGACATTTGGAGAATTTTTTTGAAGAGACCAGCTTGTTTTTTAAGTATGACCGCTGAGGCGCACTCACATTTGGGACTGCAGAAAACAACCATGGACTTCGTCAGCGACTTCGACTTGATGAAGTTCGGCGTCAAGAAAGAGACTATGCAGGGGATTGACCGCTCCTTCATCGGGCCGTGCAGCCAGCTCCAGAGGCCAGACTCCGTCTCCTCCACTCCTGGCAGCACACCTTGCAACTCGGTGCCCTCATCGCCAAACCTCAATCCAAACGAGCAGAGAAATAACTCCGGGGGCGACCAGTTCTGGATGCCCAACAACGGCGGCTACCCTCAGCAAATGTACCCTCAAGCTTTTGGTCTGACACCCGAGGACGCAATGGAGGCCCTCATCGGTGCCACGGCGCAGCAGGGACACCCGTCTGCGCCCCACAGCCACCATCCGCCACCTTTCCAAGCCGAATACGAAGGGTACGGTCACCTGAACGAGCCTGTCCAGCACTATCCGGGACTCCCGGGTCACCCCGACCTGCAAAACATCCCCAGCAGTCACTGTCAAGACGCCTATCTCAAGGATGACATGGGGTGCGCTTCCCCTCAGTCGCCAGAGGCCCAGCAGGTCCTCGGGGCGCACCATCACCTCCAGCAGCAGCACGGCCGCCACGACAGGCGGTCCAACGCCGAGAGCCAGTTCTCAGACGACCAGCTAGTGTCCATGTCCGTCAGGGAGCTCAACCGGCTCCTCAGAGGCCTCAGCAAAGACGAAGTGATGCGGCTGAAGCAGAAGCGCCGGACCCTGAAAAACAGAGGTTACGCACAGTCCTGCCGCTTCAAGCGCGTCCAGCAGAAACACATTTTGGAGCACGAGAAGACCAGCCTGGTGTCACAGGTCGAGCAGCTGAAACACGAACTCAGCAGACTGATCCGGGAGAGGGATGCGTATAAACTTAAGTGCGAGAAACTGTCCGGTGCAAACTGTTACCACGAAACCGGCTCTACCAGTGACAATCCTTCCTCACCTGAGTATTTAATGTGAATTTGGTGAATTCCTACAGAACTGATTTGTTTTTTGTTTGTTTGTTTTTTATTTGCAGCGGGGGGCGTTTTGTTGACAGCTCGCCACGCTCCTAAACAAACCATCCCGTGGATTCACAAAGATCTAATCAATGTTGGACACAAGAATTTCACTTAAATAATTGTAATAGATACAAATAGGCAGCAAGTTATTATGAATGAAAATTTACAATGAAGCATGCATGCCGGACATGTATGAGATGTTTTTATTTTATACAGGCACATCTGTATTTTGTCTGAAAGGAGATACTTGAAATCAGAGAATATTCCCTTTATTGATACACAACTTTAATCCTTCTGCTAAGTTACTGCCCAATCTTAATCTTAGTGATTTTTGCTTTGCTTAGTTTTTTTTTCAGTGCAAATTATATTTTCTGTTCATGCTTCTTAAAGCTAGAGACATACTAAAAAGAGTGACGCTCCAAATGACATTTCTATTATTTTTATGAAGCTGATTCTGCTGGACAGATGTGTTCCTCATTTGCTTTTCTTTTTAAGATAATATATAATTATGCAAATTGTTTTCATCTATTACGTTTTTCATTTACTATGGATCAATAAACCTATTGTGACTTTTTAAAATTGTGTCTCATCTGCTGTTGAAATCACTGTCTGACAAAAAAAAAATTAGTGAAACATTTACCTCATACGCACAATTGTCTTTTTATTAATAATGGTAGTAAAATGTCTTTTTTGTTCAGCTTTTACAACATTTTTTAAAAAGCATACTAACATGATGCTAAAAGAGTGTTTTAAACTCCTAAATTTATAAAAGGACAAAAAACACATCTGTGCACACAACATAAAATGATAGTATTGTTTTCAGTCAGTATATATTATAGAAGAATATGCATAATTTACCAAGTTGTGTGCAGTTTAGATGCTTAGACTAGAGGCACATGTCTCCTATAAACTTCTACCCTAAAATTACATTATGGCGCCATAAATATGCAATATAGTCATAAATTCACATTGTGAGTTTCACAAAGTCACGTCACTTCGTTATCACATTATAAGGATATTGTTTGACAGCGAAAAAGAAGCAGCGCAGTAACAATCACCGTGCTGTGCATGTGTTGCCTCAATGGTGAATGAAAGGACGAGTGGCTTTCTCTCCTTCCCTGACCTTTGCCCTTCATGGAGTGCTGCTTCCTGTGGGACCCCGGCATGTGAAAGCATCAGGGGCTGCCTGGCAGGGGCTGTGGGGCATAGATAAAATAGAGTGGAAATCAGGCTTCCCCTCTGCTCTCTTCCTCAGACAAACAGATCACCTCTGCATTCATTAACAGAGGAAGAGAGAAACAACAACCACGGCACGCTGCTCTGCGCTCTTCTGGCCGGCTCCGGAGGAATTTTTTCATTCGATATGTTTTTCTTTCCTGCCCTGTAACTTTTTGAAATCTTCAAGCAGAATTCCTGAACACAGATCATCCTCAGTTCAGGACCACAACAATATTTGGATAACCGCAATAGTTCCAAGGCCACTGTGATAATGTGAGATAAGTGGTCACATTGTAAATTGACTTTATAAACTGTGATGGCCTGCGTGCTCGTAATCTTGAAGAGTTCTCCACGCTGTCAGAGGAGACTTTCTCACTGTTCACCCTGTGTGAGAGTTCAGCCGGGCAGGTGGCTCGGTTAACGGCGCCACCCTTTTAACCTGGAAACCAGGTTCTCTTTTTATGTGCGACCCCTGACAGCTTTGACCTCACCGCTTTGTTGAGCAACAGCAGCTCTAAAATCTCTCCACAGGTGCAAAAGCACTTTCCTTCTGAAAACAGCCTAATCCCCAAAGGTGTCTCCACTGCACTGGGAGTCAATGACATACTAGAAGAGTGCGTTAGTGGATTTCAGGGATGTAGCAGAAAATAACCAGATGGTTACAGCAATGAATAATGCTCCTTATGTTATTGAGAAAGGCTCATTAATCAGTGGCTCTTATATTTGACGTAAGACTTTGTTTACAGGCAGAGTTTAATTTTAAAATCAGGTTTCTTCTATTTTAAAAGTCTACTCGTAAATAAACTCATTAACAGTAAACCTGCTCAGATAGCTGCTGTGCACACAGTAAAAGATTTTAGTTGTTTCTTTAGTTCAGTGACTTCTTTTTGTCTGATTTATTTTTTGGCTCCACTGAATGCCATTTTACTTGATGTCATTTTAAAATGAAATAATCAGTTGAAACACTAAAACAGTGAGTCCTTAACATCAAGTGATGAATTTTCAGTATTATACAACATTTTAGACTGAACTTAAATGTGACACTGCACGTGCACAAACAAAAGAAATTTGCGTGCGAGGTGAGCGTGTATGTGTGTACTTGCATAAATTGCAAACACTGATGTATTTCGGTGGGTGTGGTTTTTCAAACAGTGCATTTCTTTGTTCAGTGTCGTATGTTTTTACGCACTTGCATACATCACATGTGGAGTTCTGGGCAATGGCAGAATAATACAGTGGAAGTGTGTGGCGAGGAGAGCAGTTTGTGGTGCTGTGTGACAGTGTGCAGGGTGCCATTGTAGAAACGATTAGCCAGCTCTTTTCCCTCGCATGTGATAGGCTGATGGGCCTGATGTGGGAGCTTCGCACCCCCCTCCTCCCCGCCACCAACACCCCGAGCCCACAGCGCCTGAGGCTGGCTACTGAGTCAGCAGGAGGGAAAGGTGTCTGCACGGCTGTGGCATCAGAACAAGAGAGAAAGCAGAATAGCTGGAGAAGGATAAAGAGCAGTGAAAATGGTATATACAGTACTGCTTTCATTTTTGAAAAACACACGGAAAGAAACGATTACAAGGGAAAAAGAGTCAGAAAGGGACGATGAAGCAGCTCAAATGGGAAGCATCATCATTTCCCAAATTTATTTCAAAATCTCTTCAGCAGATGTTTTTTTTTTAATACATAGTGACTAATATGACAAGATGTTCACGTAAGATTCAACTATGACGCACTTTTACACGATGAATAACCCCTATAGATGGCCGCCGTTCAGTGAAAACGCTCTAAATGTGTCGGTCAGGATCAGTTAAACAAGATGCCAACCTCTTGGATGAGTGCTGGGGTTTGCCAAGGCCTGGCTGCGTCTCAGACAGCGGACACAGACAGAGGAATGCTGCAGATACTCACCATTGTGTGGGGAGAGGCGGAGGAATGCAGGCTGCCAGGCTACGTAAACTGTCACCAATGAACACAGCCAGAGGCCTCGAGCCATGAGGGAAGGCCGGGGCCAACAGAGCCCACAGTCAAACATCACTCACCACTTCCATCTGTGATATCATACCCATCTCTTCTGGACAGTGTTGATTTGGTCCAGCTTGGCTGTCTAAACACTGAGTATCTTGCTGAAGAGCTCCTGACCGACTGTCACAAAAACTGTCAGAGATTAGATACAAAATGGCTCGACAAATAAGACCCAAGCTGATCAGCTGAGTAAATGTTCTTTTGTTTCAAACAAACCGTGTTGATCAATCAGTGGATTCTACCTTCACTATGAGGATTGTCACTAATCATCTGTGGCTAAATGTCCAGGCCAGACATTTAACCCCCAATAACAAGCCATTTCCAGCCTCAGCCAGTTCTTTCGCTGTTGTTTTGCAACAGTGACGGCTCATACTGGTGATGCTATAAGAGCGACTTCACGTGAAGCACAGCGCAGAGACTGGGATGGAGGACAGGATGGACGAGGGGCTTCCTCTTTCACTTCCTATATGAGGGTCCAGTCAAGTGACTCTTTGTGAGAGTGTTCAGTTGAATGTCGCAGGAAAAGCCAGCTTCGGCGGCTGTGGTTTCCGGTCAGGATGTCCAGTCGTTTCTGCGCACGGTTGTGACACTGTGAATCATGCAGCGATCACACACGCACACAGGCGTCTCCATGGATGTTGCACACATACATACACAGACACAGACATGCGTATGCAAATGCACACGGTTTTGTGTATGTGCACTTTCTTGCTCTGTCACACAGAGGCACTTATTTTTAATAAAGTCATGTGATTGAGGCTTTTTTTTGGTCAGAAATGTGTCTCTCCTTTTTTTTTATTTGTCTTAACAGCTGCACCGATTATGACAGCATTTTTCCTGTTGCCACATCCTGAAAGATTCCACAGTAATTATGATTGTACTACTGGTAATGACTAAAGTTATCACATGATGGGCTCTGCAGGCTCCAACAGAGTGGATTAATGTGTAGCCTCAGAACTACAATAAAGCTCGTCTTGCTATCTTATTGGCTGTAATAAGGAATCTGGCTTCCTGGGGTCGTTGTGTTCAGCATGTTTGTGCACGAACTGCTGCGGATCTGATTGGAAGGCTCTCTGATAAAGTGCTTGTCACGTTTAAATGGGTGCCACTGAGAGAAGTGCGTCCTGTCCTGTCACATTACAGACCCTGGACTTTGGTTACAGAACAAAGGGTGAACTACTGTAAGTAATGATTATACAGGTTCCACCCAGAGAGGCAAAAACATTGTAAAACAGCCTGAGTCTGTTAACAGAGGTGGAAAAACAGAGGTTTTACTGGCATATATAACAGGGGTATTGAACTATGCAGCTGATGTGAAAGTGACAAATCATGACTAAACTCTCCACGCTGTGACTCTCCTTCCCGCAATGGATGCACAACTTATTCTGCTTTTATGAGTTTCATGAGTGACACTGCAGCTTTGCAGCATAAATGTGAGTCCAGAGAGCGGAGGAAGGATCATTAAAGAAAGGAGAAGAGAAGAAAAAGAACAAATCTCTCCGTCCCTTTCATTCTCTGCTAGGATTTCCTGCTCTGTTTTATGGGGGTCATGCAGCTGGCAGGCGCCCTCCTGTTTCTGTCCGTAATGATGACAGGCGTCTATTAGTGAACAGTAGAAACACGAGCCACAGAGGTTAACTCAGGCTTCCCCCCCCGACAGTCTCTTCCCTTTCCCCAGCCTCTGGCCCCCAGTATACAACCTACCTATCTACAGGGCAGATAATTGCCGCCCTCAGTTGCGGTTGGCAAAGCTTGACTGATTAAGGTTCAGCTTCTGCTCAGACACCAACATGTACCTGGTGAGTTTGACACAACCTGGAAAGCAGGTTTAGCCCTCCGGGAACATATTATGTCTCTGGTATAGAACAAACCAACATTCAGAAGAAAGATAATGGTGGAACTGGTGGTGCTGCAGAGGAGAAAATAAACTCATGCTGCTGAAATAGCGGAAAGCGTGATTTTGGTCATTTTTGGTGCTGGAAAGTAATTATTTTGTGTTTTGGGGGAAAAATCTTATATAATTAGATTCATTTGTTAAATGATTTATTTCTGATATACTGCAGATTGAATTATAGATGACCAAGAAACAGTGAGAAAACTAGTCGTTAACAGTGGATGGGATTTGAAATCGAAACTACAGTTGTCACCACACATGTGCCATTCAACACCCGTCCTCATAAGTTTGTGTGGGTGTCGCTGACATGCGAATATGGCAGTGGTGTCGTACGTTCTGGTAAACGTCTAACAGGCCTCTTCAGAATTGGGTGTGTCACTGTGCCACTAATGTGTCATGTTAACATCTCCCTTGTGTCTTTGCTCTCCAGTCTTGTTTTGCAGAAGCTGAATGCTGAACTTAAAGGCATATTATTTTTTTGCTTTTTACTGATTCTAGTGTAGCCGTTTAAGTCATTGCACAGTCAGCTGTGCACAGCTGGAGAAATTGGGAAAAGCCTTGTGTAAATGCTCTTTCTTTCACTCTTTGGTCATTTTTGTTAACATGCTTGGTGTTCGATCTCCACCACAACGACTGAGCAGCAAACAACGGTGTGCTGTGGTTTGTCTGTCAGGGAGAGAAGCTTGTAATTGTCTAACACAGGGCTTATGAGAGATCTGTTTAAGGAGATGCAGATCTTTATACTACAGTGAACCCATGTACTTGTTTGCTCTCTTCGTGGCCAAGATACAGGAAGTACTTTGTTCTGGGATTTAACGGCAGAAAAAAAAAACTTACTTCTCCAAAAATTAAAAGAGGTTACAAGTAAACAACAGAGTTAATAGAGGATGTAATAAGATTTCCCACTGAAATTAAGACAGAGTTCACTTTTAAGACTGACAGCAGTCAAATAAATCTGCTTTTCATGTCTTCATTCATATCCAGAAACTAAATTCTCAGTTATTTGCAAATGACGAACTTTGACTAACGCAATAAATGCTTTGAATTCTTATTTATGTCAAGCACTATAAACACGTATACACCTGCATAATAAACATGACACATTGTGCTTTCATGGGGGTTAAGTGCCAGATGATTTCTTGGCAGCAGCAGGGACTTCCTGAAGTCTCTACGAGTTGGCAACCCCATAGCGACAGTGACTGATTTCAGTCCTCTCATCTGAGACCAAAAAAAAAATCCCAAAATGTGAAACTGTTCCTTTGAGTTGATACAGCAGAAACACTTAGCTTTTTTTTTTTTTAATTACATGACAGAGCAACGCTGGGTAACCCAGTGTATTGAATGACCCAGCCTGGGTCATTCAAAACTTTTCTTCTAAAAACAGCTGCCTGCTGCTTCTGGAAATGATGCTCATGAGAGCAGCAAGGTTGAACTGAAACAGTGAGCTGTAAGAAGCAAAAACGCCTCACACAGATTATAGTTGCTGGAAATTTTTGAATTTCAACATGGTGTTTTCCATGTTTAAAATGTGTTTGGATTTTAAATAAATCACCCGAACCTGCTTTAAAGTACAACTGCATTGCTTCCGTAATAAAAGGCTGCCTGCCTCTTCACTTTTTAGATGAAGTAAAAAGTTGGAAAGAAGCCTCGCTGCTTTTGCTTTACCCACAAAATGAAGACGATTCTGCTCAGCCTCCCCTGCTGCCACTTAATGCTTATTGTGATTACTGTGAGTTGCGGCGATCTGCAGAGTTAAGGGATAATTCTCAGTTTATCACCACAAGTGACTGTTTTATACGTAGTCATTTGATCCATTGTTAATATATCAAGGCTGCAGCTCTGTGAGGCTTTGCAAAGCAGAACTCAGTCACAGTGAAGCTCTGAACGGAAAATATCAGCATGTTAACATGCTTACAGTGACAGTGACAGGAAGTTATGAAGTACGAGTACTTTGTTATTGTACTTAAGATTTTTCAAGTGTCTGTACTTTACCTGAATATTTTTATTTTCTGACAATTTTTTGCTTTTACTCCCTACATTTTGACACAAATATCTGAATTTTCTATACCTTTTTTTAAAAACTGGCTTGTCCTTTAATGCTGCTTTTGCCTTTTCTGGCTGTGCTCCGAATGCTTTTCCAACCCAAAATGTCGCTATTTGTGACATTCAGGCAATGAGACTCAACAATCAGCTAATTTTTTTTAGGATTAAGGAACAGCTTGGACAAATCATACTGATTCTACTTTTGCATTATATTAAGATGATATGAGATTCAATTGGCTGGAAGAAATGTCTTCAGAGGAAAACTTTTTACTTTGATACTCTGAGTACATTTCAGAACCTGCATTTTATTACTTTTACTCAAGTAAAGAAGTTGAGTCGGTGCTTCTACTTTCACCAGAGTCTTTTTTTTACACAAGTATCTGTACTTCCACTTAAAGGAAAGAATGTGTGTACTTTTGCCACCTCTGACGGTGACAATGTTAATCAAGTATCATGTTTACTGTTCACCATCTTAGTTAACCAAAAATAAAACAATTTGACATCATGATAAAATTGAATGTCACCAAAGATATTGCAGTATCTACAAAACTTAATGACAGTCTCTTGCATAGATGTTGAAACACAAACTCAAACCACAAATGTCAACCTCATGCTGGCTCTAGAGGAAAATAAGGAATGAGGAACATAAATATCTGTATAAAGTCTTAACCTATCCAGTTATTTTGGAACTATTTCAATCTGGACCAAAGTGATTAAAGCGTCTCTTTGACTTGCTGTGAAAGTTGTTCAAGCAACATGTTTGTCTGATTTAGAAGTAATTTTTGATGCTGCAGTGTGGGGATGTGTTGCTGGATTTCATTGTGTCTCCTTATTATTTATCATGAGATGCAGCTGGTTATTAATTGACCTCACAAGTCTTTGTAGCTTTTACAATGCTAAAAATAACTTGTAGGAATGCACGGATGCAAAACTGAAAATGATTTATTAAAAGCAGCTGTGCGTGTGTCAGAGAAAAGAAAGTGAATTGTTTACAGGAACGCCACCACCCACCCGTGGCCCAGCTGTGGCCTGAAGCACCAACATGTCCGAGCTGAACAACAAGTTGGTGGCCTCTGAGTTGCAACCCGCTAACTCTGACCTCAGCCTGTGCGTCAGGTGTTGACAAACGTTCAACTGTCCAATTGTTGTGGGAATCCCTCATCTGCCTTCCTCCCGTGAGTTTACACTGTCTTGCGGAGCACAGGTGAAACCCCAAACAAAATCAGACAAATGAGTGAAAACGATACCTAACAGACCGTACGCTGATAACATCAAGGCTCCGAAAGAAAAAACAATCTCTGTTTTCTGTTCTGGTGGAAAACATTTGGAGTAAGCATGTCATCTTCCAAGTCTCTTTTGCACAGGCGAGGTCAAAGGGTCACTATAAGTCTCTGAGTGACAGCAGTAATGGTGAGTGGGGCTATATTTAAATCCCGAGGAGAGGAACAGCCTTGACTCATGTGTGGACCCTGCACGTCCTCTTTCAGCACAAAATACTGAAACTGCTGCTCTGTGAGAGTTGCCTAAAATAAAAACTGCCAGCATCAATCTGATTTCATGACAATAATTATTTTAAGACTCAGTTTGTGTAATCTATTGCTAAATGTTGAAAGCAACATTGCCAGCAAGTATTCTTTGAAATAAAGGACAGTTCTTAATATTAATTTTTTTTTTTTAAAGATATATTTTGGACAGTGTTCTCATGTCTCATTAGTTTGTAAGTAGGTTACACATTGCAGAGTGTCACGTCCTGGTTGGAATAGATTGTATTGATCCGTGTGATCAAATGGACCCTTTCTTTAAAGATTCTTTTCCAATGTCCTGCTGAGGAGTTCAGTTGCTTTGTTGTCTGTGTTGATCTGTGTTGATTTGTCAGTGGCGGCTGAGGTGTTTCGTAAAGGCTGCCTTGCTTGATTGGTGGAAGGAGTGGAAAGCATTAGTGCTGGGCTTTCCCACAGAACCACAGGAGGAGACTTTGAAATAGGAGCAGCTTCTCTGAAGCTTTGTCAAGCTCTGATCACCTGATAAATCTGTCAGAAGCTGCAGCGCTCCATAGGAACCTGTTAGTCATAGTATGTGCTAGTAAAACAGATCTTTGAAGGACTAATCCTTTAATCCTGATTCAGTGTTTCATTAGCAGAAGGAACACTTATGTTTGCTGCAGAGACTTAAACTTGCTATCTCATCCCAAATCAGTTTCAAGTGGCATATAAATATTTGAAGAAAAAAAAATGAGAAAAGTGTGGCAGATTGAATTGTTTGTTATCCCTTCTTTCTTTGTGTTTTCAGACCTGCTTACCCTCGGGGCTTCTTTGACATGCGCATGCATACCTATCTGTGCTGCTATCTCTTTACAGTATATCTGTGTCAGCAGTAGGCTGATGCAGGAGCATGAGAAATGGAGGCGAGCTCGGTCCTCAGTCCCACGAATAGGGGCTGTGCACGAAACGGTTTGTGCGCGCGCGTGTGTGTGTTTGTTTGTGTCAGTGAGTCTTTATTTCCATCAGTTTTCATCACTTCTGGAAAGGTGGCATGACGAGTCTTCCCACAGGAGTGGCGAGAGCGTTGCCGTGCCGCGTCTTCCTCCCCTCCTCACCTTACCTGATGACATGGGCCTTATCGCTGCATCTGCTCGGCCAGTAAGTCCCTCTCCTTTGTTTGAGGATTACAGGATGCTGCCGCACCAGTTGTGAGCTACCAAACACTAAATCGGGAGCTCTCCAACACAGATGACTCACAGATCTCTTCCTCTGTAAAGAGCCCTTATTTAGCGTCAAATGATTATTTCAGATAATATTAAGCATAATTGAATAATCTCTGGAGCCGCCGTGGACTTTCACTGCTAAATATGCAAATATCTTCCTTTAATCCACACTGCATGAAATTATTATTCTGTTTAGCCTTGAGCTGTCGGGGAAAGAAGTGGCTTGTTTAGGTCCACAAGTCAGGAAGCTGTGAAACTAACTAACTTTAGTCCTATGGTATAAAAACTCAAACAAGAGTATCCTGTCATATTCCATGTCAATATAAGGTCAGACTGTGATACATTTGATTTAGTTTCACTTTGGGAAGATTTGGAAATGTTTCATCAAAGTACTGACAGCATCAAAGAGGTGATGCCTTCACTCCACAGTGAGCCACCACTACAAAGAGAGGTTGACCTTGCCTTTGGCCTCTTGGCTGTCTGACAAAGCAATCCCCATGCTCTAGTGCAGTACGGCTGTCCTCTAAATGAAAGTAGCTGAGAGGCGAAGGGCAAAGAGGCCTATGGAATATCAATGTGCGATGCTCTCAATTAAGATTAAAGCTTCGAATGAAATCCTATGGAGCCGCTTCCCTAAGAAATGCTTGACATTTTACCCTTGCTGACTCTGGATAAAAAAGGGTCCTGCACCACCAGTAACACCAGTACCTCCACCGCCACATCCACTAACTAGCTGCCCCTCCTCGGCCGGCCCTCCATTCACTGAATTTATTCTGTAGATATTGACTTAGGCTGCAGTCACACTCCTAAGAAATAAGTGAAATGGATCATCTTACTGCCAGTGGATGATAAGAATAGTGAAATATGAAAAAACGTCTGGATCAGCAAAATGACAACCTCGGAGGGGGGAATGTGAGGCAGTCATGATAAACCCTTAAAGACAAATTCCCTACAGCTACAGCTAAAGATAGAGGAAGAGAGGTAAAGGGGAAAAGAAAATATACATCTACAACATGCTCATTTCAAATGCATGTTTAATAAAATTCCTCATTAATAGACAATACATCCACCCTCCCTGAATGCTAAAAACATAGCATACTGCATGTCAATTGCTTTTAAACATATAAAACACCAGCAATAAGGTTTTTTTTCTTTTAATATATTTACCACTCTTTTTTATATTATATAGGAACATCAGTTAGGTTAAGAGAGTACCTTTCATATTTTCACTTGTATTAAAATAAAAACATCACCTCTCCAGAGCTGCCTGTTTCTTTTCCAAATCACCAAATGCTTCTCATTCATAAGAAACAGCCAATTAAAAGGCTATAGTCTTTTGCATTGTGCTCTATAATTCTCACAATGTTTGGAGATTTATTTTGCAGTTTGTTAAGATTCCGCTGATGTCGTCTCTGAGCCAGTAGCTTGAATTTGAATATAAAACATGAGTCGGTATTTACTTGGGACATGCAGCACATTTCCTAGTGACTTACAGTACATGATGTCAGTTGTTTACATCTGATCTTGCAGATTAATACCACTCGTGATGAAGTTTACAGTGTGTATCTGCCAGTATCATCCCATCTGAGCTGTGTGAGCATTTCTAGTTATGTTTTTGCTACAAAAGACACTGGGGAAATAAATTATGTTTCCATTTAAATGAAGGCATTAAATCAGTCCTGCTCCTTTTATTGCACACGTGAAACTCCAGGTGGGGTTAAGCTATATGTGTAAAGAGGATCTAATATTTTATTGCTGAGAGTGAGAGAGCAGGGACTGATTATGAATGCGATGTAGAAAATAAGATCAAAATGGAGCCGATCGTGTAAACTCCACCCTTAATAAACAGAATTCCACATCACGCTCCAACTCTGCAGTTAACTGAATCAATGCAATTCCACTTGTGCTGATCTTGCAGACTGGGGCCCTTCCCCCATCCTCCCCCCCACTCCCTCTCTTTTTCCCTCTCTCTCTCTCTCTCATACACACACACTCGTCTCCCTCCCCATGCAGGTCTACCCATCGTAACACATTAGCAGTAGAAGCCATCACACAATCAAGACAAGGCAGCGTATGAGACGTCAGGCCAATTTGTTTCCTTCTTGGAGCTACATCACATTAGCAGGGTGGCTATACCCTTGAGCTAAATCCAAGTTCACACAGAGGGAGCGGGCTGCCGGACAGGAGGGCAGCAGTGTCAGCACTTTTCAGACGGCTGCTGACATGTATCCAGCAGACTGACAAGTATGAAAAAAAAAAAGCTTGAGAGTTTGAAATATGGTCCTTTGGATGTTTCTCTTTTTGTGAGCTTATAATGGCATTTCCTGAGGCCTGAAAGACAAAGAGTGCACAGTCAGAAAATTAAACCATAAAAGTTCCCCAGTCAGAGGTCAGGACATTAAATGAAAGGACTGGGTTTTATTTCCACTCTCATCAAGATCTCATGCCTCCAAACTAATCTGATATGACTTCAGCTGCACCGTCCCGTATCAGGAGACAGATGTGATTCGAAGAAACCAGTCAATAGTTCAATTATCTGATGTCTGTCCTGCTTAATTAAACATATAATTGACCATCCGAGGACTAATGATAGCTATCCCATTACCCATGAATCCAGTGGATTTGGCATAACCACCGCTTGACCCCGCAGTGGATTGACTGGCCTTAGGTACAGGGTCAGAGTGTATCCACCGTTCACCACTGTGACACTCCTCAAGACTGCACTCCCCATCGCTTGTCTCAGGATGTGGCTCTGCCAAAAACAGTCGGAGGGAAAAATGCAATTACTACAAGATTATCATACTGCTTCCGTTTGACTTTTCTGAGTGAATTCATGAATATATATGAATCCATCTTGCATCTCAATCTGGAAACCCCCACATCCGTGTTTGGCTGTTGACATTTTTCTTTGTTTCCTCAAAGTGTGTTCTTACAGAGAGATTAAGGTGTTACCTAAAATACCCGAACCATGATTCAAAAAAGTATGAAAACATCGAAAATCTCTGCACACCTCTGTCTGTGTACAAAGATAATCTCTGTAAGATACATTTTCATAACTTTAAGGGAAAGTGCTGTGAAGGACGTGTTTTGATAGCCTTGGCCATAGGCGTTATGTTTTTGGTTGTTCGTCTGTCTCATATCTCAGGAATGCCTGGAGGAAATTTTATTACACCCAGCACAAACGTCCACTCAGGCCCGAGGATGAACTGAAAAAAAAATATGGTGAACAAATGTCAAAGGTCATCATCATTGTGACCTCGCAAAACACATTTTTGACCACAACTTTAAAAGATCACATGCTACAAGTAATTGTGACCAGATTTCACACAAATGTTACATTAGATAAAATGATGACG
The DNA here is from genome assembly GCA_029783665.1 of Naso thynnoides. NCBI lineage: Eukaryota > Metazoa > Chordata > Actinopteri > Acanthuriformes > Acanthuridae > Naso > Naso thynnoides. Next base: position 26,822,238 of record JAQLOL010000012.1, on the reverse strand, counting down.
GAATGACATTTTACATCCAAAAGGTCAAAGGTCAACTTCACCGTGACATGATGTTCTGCAAAAGTACTTTTCTGGACAATATTCAACACCATCAGGAGTAGAGAGAGAGATTGTGACCATATTTCACACTTGGTCAGATACTAAATTGGTGACATTATTTCAAATGTCCACCTTGAAACTGTGATGATTGTTTAGATCTTTTGTGCTGCTGGTTTAAGATTCATGTGAATTTGTAGCTTCTTGCCAGCAAACATCTATATTTGATGCATTGTAGTTCACCACAAGCTCATTGGTTTTGCTGATATTGAGCTTCTAACTGGAGACTATCAACTGTAATCATACAAATCAGTAATAACTTCCATTGCCAAAAGCAGCAACTACCTTTTATTAAATTTGTTCACAGTCTTCACAACATATACTACTGGAGTCTGGACAGACGTGGATGCAAAATGCAGCTTAACTGGCATAAAATTATGAGGTAGAAATTCTAGTTCCTAAATATCACTGTTGTCAGGTAAAAACCTCCAAATCATCAGTTTTTCAAGAACTAAGAAACACAGCCTGTTTTTTTTATTTGTTTGTTTGCTTGTTTAGCGTGATGGGCACACATTTTCATAAGTTTATCCAGTTATTCTCTGAAAGGGTTTTGTGAGCTTCAGGACTGTAGAACATAAATATTTAAACTGAAGGAATAATCAGGCTTTTTGGAACTATGCTGACTCGCTTTCTTGCCGAGAGCTAGATGAGAAGATTGACATGACCGTCGTACTTGTCCATTCAGTTTGAAGCTTGAGCCAGGACACATTTAGCTTAGTTGTAGCTTCGCCAAGTTCAGCAAGTAGCCGCCTGTAAAACTACAAGCTGTTTCATATTCCAGTTTGTCTATGGACTAATCAAACAAGATATAACATATAATTAATGTAATTAGCGAGTTAGAGGCAATGATTGCACTACAGCCAATATCACTGTTTCTCCTTTATGTGTTTATGCTAGGCTAAGCTAACTGCCTCCTGACCGTAGCTTCATACGTATCAGACAGATAACAGAGTGGTATTATAGCACATTCATGAAGTGATTGATCAGAGGAACAATGAGATCCCAACTGGGAAATTTCCTGTCAATGCTTACTTAAGTAACAAAAATTCTGCTGTATTAACATAAGCAAATACATGACAAGGAAAAATAAATGTTCCGTGGACAGAATAATAGGCTACTTTTTATCAATTCAAATGTAATTTGTAAAATGGTATGAGGTTGTAGCCATTCATTTCTGTCAACTAAAATAAGTTGAATGAGAATGAGTAGTTAAAAAACTTAAAACACATCATATTTGTTGTTTCCATGTTTTTTCAGCATTATGACTTGAAAGCTCATGAATATGCCAAAGTTAAAAAAATAACTTCATCCGAGGAGCACATGAATGCACCAGTACCAAAACAATTGTTTATGGTTTTTTTTTACTTTGACAAGCGATAACATGACTTTCATAGAAACTCTTTTATAAAAATCTCATATGTTGAACATGCATAAACACAAATGGAGGTACAAGAACTTTGACAAAATGTAATAAAATAATTAATAGTTTAAAACTGATCAGTATTATGAATGTGAATGGATATTTGATGTCCATTGTTCGTGCGAGACAGTTTTTAGCTTGTTATGATCAGTTTATTACAGTTTTTTAGCATACTGAACAAGAATAACAATATAACTGCATTAGACAAGAGCACAAATAATCTAATTTAAGTTAATAAAATTAATTTAAACAAACCGATACCAGAGTTTTGTACTACAGATGCATTTTGCTAGTGCCAGGTATTAAAGTTTAATACCTAGCCCCACCTAAAATAAACATTTACTTTAAAATAATCTATTACCATGTTTATGAGGAATGAAGTACTGCAATTGTTAAAAAAAACAAACAAACACACACACATACATACACACACACACACACACACACAGAGCCCCCCTTTTCAAGAATGTATCACCAACCCTTGGACTTCACCACTACTCCCCTTAATAGCTCAATCTGACGAATCATTTAAAAGCTCGCTGAAACAGACAGATGGGTAATGGATTGCATGGCAAATCAATGCTCGGATCAATGGAAGACATGCATCAATAAATGGATAGAGAGCTGCTGAAATAGATACCAGAGTTAATGTAGAACAGCAGAGAACATCATTGTGTGGGACACACAGTGGAGGAGGCTAACGCGAGTCGCCTCAGGCTGATAAGGTGTCCCTTTGAATAATGGAGACAACAAACTAACAGTGATAAGCTAAACTTAAGCTTAACTGCTACAGTGTGGCTGAGGGAGCTGCGTATTTAGAGCCCACCCCCAACAACACACGCATTTTTTCCCTCCTCACACACACACACACACACACACACGCACACACACACACACACACACACACACACACACATAAAATCAGCCACAACAGGCCAGCTTGTCGTTCTACTGCAGCTCCACAGCAGTTTCCTGCCAATTTATTCAACTATAATCAAGTGACACTTCTGGACTGTAGGTGCAGTATCAAGGGAATAATACGGCAGAACATGAACTTAAAAAACAAATCTGTGGTTTTTGAAAAAAAAAAGAAAAGAAAAAAAGAGTCCTGGGAGTCTTTTTCTAAGCAAACATGGAGTCATCAGGAACAAAATATATATTGTTATTTTTCAGATGTACGACAGTATGCTGAGCTAACGTGCAGGGACACATGGTGCTGCGGGGGAGCAGCTCACCACAAGTGTTGAACTTGTGTTGGACACAGGTGGCGTTGTGACCAGAGCCTGACTCATTGCTGCAGCACCGGACGCTCCAGACTTGTGGTTTCAACATTCGACAGCATGAGGCAACCCTCCCACTGATAACTACATTTAATGATGAGCAAAATAAAGACAAACACAATAAGTAAGAAAAACAAATTTAATCCTTAATGGACCTCAGCTTGCTTTCCTTGGGCCAGCAAGTGGCAAGACATTACAGCTGTTTCTCGTGGGCTCATGCCATAAATCTCAGATGAACGGCCGGTTTAACAGTGGGTGCCAAGAAGCAGCTGTACATGTCTAAAAATAGCAGCTTGGCTGCTGTTGGACGGGGTGTAAAAGCTCAACATGCAGTATAGCACAAAGGGGCTATCAACAGTACACCCTCCACCTGCATTAGCCTAACTGCAGCCTGGCATCAGCATTACAACGCAGGAAGTGACTGACTGTTGTGCAAACTGAACGTCCGCGCGTGTCACTGTGTCTGACTCACACAGACAGCAGCCAGGCCCCAACCACATAATACAGCCATGCTTTATTTTTCCAATGAGCTGAACATTCATTATCAGTGTGTCGTGGCCTGAGGCAGAACGCTCCCTCCTCGCTGTAGTGACAACCACCGGCCGCCCTGATGGAAAACAAAGCCAAGATGGCACAGCAAACATGAAATCACTGTGACAGGCACAGTTCAACAAAGTGGCCCACTAAGCGCATTTTATCAGTGTTTTCTCTGACTCTCAATTAAAAGAACGGACTGAAATTCCTCTATCCAACCTCGCTTGTTTGTGCTGATAATAAGAAGTGTATGCGCGCCTGTTTTTGTGGGGGGGGTTTTGGCCGTACACACCTGTTTTGGTGTACAGTGGGGTAAATGTAATTGCTAAACACAGAGGCTGGCAGTGTTTAGAGATGCCAAATTGTGCCTCTGGGAGTCACTATAGCTCACAATCTGACTAATGAAGGCCAAGTAATCAAGCTTCAAACTCATCAACTGTGTTTGCAGTAATTAAAAGGTTTATGTTCTGCACCAGGAGAGCAGTTTGACTGTCAGTCAGCGTCACAAGCCAATCCTGATGTTTGGTGTTTCCTGCAGCCGGAGCCAAAGTCTGAACATTTGCTACAAAACCCACTCACTCTGACTGATCGTTGAGTTTATATGATAATATGATGCCATAAGAAAAACACTGTGGCACAGATAGGAGTCCAGGCTGTGCATTCACATGCAGCCACAGAGGGAACCTACATAAATGTACATGGTGATGAATATGAATCCAATAATCAATTGTATGACGAGTGCTGCGTGTCTGCATCATGCTGATCTATTGGGTCCTGTGGGACTCTAAGGGGCTGCAAGGAGGTGACAGAGGGGCTGTTAGTGTAAAATACTGCAGTCCTATTAAACAACCCCTGGCCTTCCAATCTACATTCCATACACTAAAGTCACAGGATTTCCCAAGAAACAAACACACAATACACATACAATACATGGTATGTGTAATGAATGTCTGTGTAATGAAAACATTGCAGTTTTTGAAAATAACTGTTTTCACATCCCTTTGAAATTGAAGCTATTATAACCTCAAAAAACAAATGAGCTCCATTGTTGTCTTTGCTTCTAGACACCTGCAACAAAAAGGTAATTTCACATCTGGATGGAGATTTGTCTTTATGCATAATAACACACGCATGCCGACTAACATGCTTAGTCCTTAACACAATATTTGGTAGGATATATAATGTTACACCCTCTATTGAATGTGCTGACATCAATCCACAGAGATTTTACCCAGCATGCAACAGAAGATGCTCCACCACATAAGAATCCTCAGGGACTGTAAGTGACCTGAAGAGGACATCAGACAGTGGCTGTTTGTCTCTTCCAAATATGTCCACCCCAAACCTGAAAATGACCGTTTTACAATTTAGAACAATCCAAGGCAGCCATCACAATGAATCTACAACAAATACATTTAATGTTATGATTAAACTATGGCATTTGTGGTGAAAAACAATCATTTTAATTTGTTGTATTTTAAATAATGAACCATTGTTTTTTCCAGAGTTCCAACACATTTCCATAAAGGGATATCATGAAGCAGGGAGCGTGTTTTAGCTGAGCACAGAGCTCTCTCTGGTGGCTGAGTCCTGCCAGTGTTACAGCTGACGCTCATCACATGCAGGATCTCAATAAATGAGTATAAATAGGCCCTTTTCATACAGATTAAAATGCAAAAAAGTGAATCATAGACATAGTTTTTTGATTGTCATGAGTGAGGCTGAATACACAAGCTTCTCTGTTCACCACTGAGGCGGGTTTAATAGGTGCAGACTGTTGTGTGGAGGATCCCCCACGGCTTCCTTGATTACAGCCAGTGGTTGCTTTGCAGCAGCCAATTAAAACCAAATACCATTCCTGCACATATTAAAACCATTGTATTTACTAGTAGATCAATTCCCTTCAGCTGCGCCATTTCACATAATGAATGTAGAGACATTCGTGGTGTTTGCCTGTTAGGAGATGCACTCACAGCAGGAGGAGTCGCTGAGGCGCCTGCTGTTCTCACCTTATTGCCATGTAATAGTTTGGATTGTGGGCTGTGTTAAGTGTGGATGGTAATTATGTGGCATTTTTTAAACAAAAAGAATTTGTAATACTGATGTTTGTTTTTAACATTATGCAACATTTTATAGTAAGTAGTTATAATCATGCTTTATGTGACTTTTTAGTACATTATTGTGTAAAACAAGCCAAACGTGAGATCAGTTTTCTTCTAAAAATCTGGATGGATAAAACAACAGTTATCCAAATATTTAACTAACTGATTTTAGGGAAGCCATGTTTGTGGCCATTAAAAGGAACAAACAGGCAAATTATTGAATGAATAAATCAGTGCTGGAAAAGGCTTTCAGTATGTTTCTTTTGTCAAGTATACACTTCATGTATGCCTTCATGTATATGAAGGCATAAAGGCTCCTATTTATCATTACAATATTTTTAACATATCATTTGGTTATTAGAACTGATCTGTTTAGCAGCATTTTAACATTATAGGTGGTCTAAATGATTTATATGCAGTTGAATGGTTGAAGTGAATTAATACAACATATGGAAATAATATAATAAGTGAAAAAAAGATAATTATTGTAAGAATTGATTAATTTAAATAATGTAAGTAGCAGACAAAATCATTAGTTTCAGTCATTGTCCATATGATTTAGATTCATAGTATGTTTTAAACTAAGCTACAACTGTCAGATCCATGTAGTGGAGGAAAAAGTGCAATATTAAGCATAAATATAACTATAAAATTAATATACACACACTTCAAAAATACACTTCATTACAGTAGTTGAAATAATATGCTTATGTAAGTGTGAATACAAATATACATTCCATTACTGCAATAAATTGCTGACAAAACATAATAAAAATAATGACTGCCTTTCAAGAGGAGAGTTTTACAATGCAACAGCAATAAAGTTTTGTTAAAATTTTCCTCACATGAAAGATAATTAGGGCTAAGTCAAGTGTCACAGTTAAAAACAACATAGGCTATTTTATGTTTGCAGAAGTTTTCCATTGTTAATAGTTCATCAGAAGTATTCTGAGTTAACGCAAACATGTATATAATTCTGTATATAATACCTTTTTAATGTTATCATGCAGTTCTCTTGCTTCAATTCACTGTATAACATAAAGTTAGATTAAAACATTTAATGACTGATTCCTAAATGTAAAACCCCTTTACTGCAGCTAAGGAATGCACTCCCCCTCATTAGTGAACAGCTTGAAGCTGTTCATGTATAAACGCACGGCTTTGATCATCTCCTGATTCCTGCTCTCTATCATGAGCTGAAACTGCATCCAATAGGTCTCCTTCCTTCGTCAATGAAACCACACGTATCCTGATATCAGATAGTGGCACCTCTTCTCCACAGGGAAGTTAAAGATTAACTTAGAGTGAGTAACACATTTATAACTCATTAAGAACACACTTCTCGGCAGAGCCAAGGCACTGGTGTATTTTGATATCTCACAGTTGGACCTTTGCGCCTTAGTGATAGATATGGAGATGGAAGCGGTGTTTGTGCCATGCTCAGCAACACATTGCGTGCCTGCACCTCTCTGATTATGCAGAAATTTAGAATAACTAAGTATAAAGTTGCACGAATGCTAACCCTCTGCCTCACTGCTGGATAAAAAGTAGCTGTTTTTTTATTGTTTAGACATCTGAAATCCTTTTTGAGAAAGATGTTGATCAGTATGAGCGTGAAATATTATGAAACACAATACAACAGCGAGGAATCAGCACATGTTCATTTAGCATTCATCCTAATCTGTTTGTAATCTGCAACAGTTTCTTCTCCAAATCCACCCTTGACAGCAACTGTGATTGGCTGCGTAATCAGCAGAGGTGCCAGTATCACAGATGTTGTCTCTCATAATTGCATAAAGGCTCTGCAGTGCATAAGGCGCAGGTGCTCACTGTTTTGTCAAGTCGCTGGAGCTAGAGGTGAACACAAAGAGTGCGTACAGTAAGTAGGGAGTGTTAGAAAAGACAAAGAAATAAGTACTCATCTAGAAAATACTACTTTGTTTATTAGCAAAACTCAATGAGAGCCAGCTGCTCTCTGGAATGTTGCTCAGATGCATTTACAGCTGCCAAATGTGATTAAATGACCAAAACAGCACTTCAGTGCATTTCTTCTCATTCTACAGCAGATACAATCCAGTCTTAACCAGCCCAGCAAATGATATTCATAAAACTGACATGGTCAAAATATGATTATTGCACCATGTCTTCAGTGAAAATATTAATTTCTGCATGATGTTAAAGTCATTTACAAATCTGCGTTACCACTGCACCAAAAAATTGCTTTGACATGGACAGGACACAGCATGGAAAGTAGGACAAAAGTGGGCACTGCAGGGAAGACAAACAGAAAGAAAGCTGGAATTCTACTGCGTTAAGCCAAAACCATTTATTTAAAACAGAGGATCAAAAAGACATCCTGCTCCAGCTCTTCCCCCAACTAACCCCCATCACCAAAAACCCTGAAAGACAAACTAGTGTACACATCTGGCTCTTGGCCATGTGCCCATGCCCGCATTTTCAACAAGCAGTCTGGGGTTTGGCTCCTGCCCGCAGTCTTTGTGTGCCCTCTGCCTACTGTGAGCGCAGGGCCCCTGAGTCATGTTGGTGACATCCGCTAGCTCTCGCCTGTGGGACAGGGCAGTCATCATGTGCTCCAGCTTGGAGCGAATGTTGGAGTAGTGGTGCTCGCGCTCTTTGGTCAGCTTGTGGAAGCAGTCCTTTAAGGCGCCGTCTGGAGCTGCTTGGGTGGGCGGCATCTGCCTGGGAGACACAGAGGAGGGAGATGTGGAACCGTCTGGTCTTGAGCTCGTTAGTGTGATGAGGTCGAGGTGTCGTATGAACTGGAGGTCAGTCTGAGCGCTGCTGTCCATTACTGACTGGCTGGTCTGAGTGGAGGCGTGGCAGGAGATGGTGCAGTTGGTCACCAGCTCTTTCTCAGATTCCTGGAAGCAGCGAGAGGTGCTGCCAGCCAGGATCTCCTCCTGCAAGTGCTGCTGCTCGGTCCACTCCTCATCCATGGTGGAGTCTGGCACTTGGTTGGCTTTAGGTTGATCTGGAGTCGAGGGTTCACACTCGAACCGAACAGTTATGGTCAGAGGCTTGCGGGTAGGGGTGCTGGTCAGACACACCGGCTCCACAGGCCTCTCTTTGGTCATGTGAGGGGAGGAGGTTGCTGAGTGTTTGAGGAGGAGAGACTCGTAGACACCACTGTTTCGAACACTTGCAGGTCCTCGAGTGTTAATAGGCAGAGACTGTGCGTAGAGGATGCGGAACTCCTCGTCAAATTTCTCTGTTATCTGACCAGAAAGCTCGATAAGGTTGCTGCTGTTCAGTCGGCCATCAGTCCAATTGAACCTGCACAGGAATGAGATTTGACTGAAACAGTTGCTACTGTTATCCAAACCCAGCAAATAAAATGTAATACTTCACAATCTAGTGCACCAAGGGATTTTAGGCATTTCCATGCTACAAAATACTCAGCTTAAGCATTTGACTATAGGTTACATAGTTTGAGCTGTTACCTGTAGGAACCTGTAGCCACTCTGTTTCCGTCAATCAGCATGAACCTCTCATGCACTTTCCCAGTAATCCTCGCTCCTGATCTCATGTAATAAGTGGTACCAGTAATGATTCGCACTTTCATTTGCTGTACAGGTTAAAAGAAGAGAGAGAACCATGATTAGAGAGGAATTCAAACTCTCCCTAAAGCCATAACCAAATCTTATAAGGAAATATTTTTATTTGATGCCATCTGTTTATGGTACTGTGCACACAGAGCCACACCCAGCTCTACTGAACCAACCACATACCTGAAGGTCATCCAGGCGAACGCCAACATTTCTGCACATCTTGAGGAAAGCAGGAGCACATGATTGGTCCAGCAGGATGTAGACAGGCACTTTGCGGAGAGAGCATGCCTCCTGCAGATCCTTAAAGATATCCAGGTCTGTCAGGGAGTCAGTAACTATGGCAATCACCTGCAGTGGAAAATTACAGAGGTAATATAATAGAATTCCTTTCAGGGCGGCAGCCGTGCTCTCCCAGATGTAGCACATGACTGTGTTTTCATTATTATCAAATGCAAGGCCTTACTCAAACAGGGCTGCGAATCTCTGTCAGGCACACTCCCCGTAATGTGTGTGCTGAAGAGCTTCCTATTGGCTGTGGTCTGTTACTATGGCAATCTGCAGTAACGCTTGGTCAGCAAACAAGTTAGTTTTCTACAGGAGACAAGCAGGTGCACTGTACGGCTGGCCTAAATTCATCCTGAGCTTAAGATTGCTCTGAGATTTCTCTTTTTCGCAAGGACAAATGGAATTTCACATGTTGCCGTAAAGGTTGTGTGTCGAGGATGAGTCACAGATGTTTACATGTCTCAGATTTATTGCTTCAAACTTGTGTTATCCACATGAAGCTTTGTCAGTTCCCCACTCTGTTTGGATGATAGCGTGTGTGGGCGCTTATTTTTGGGAAAATGTGAAAAAGAAGAGTTAAATTTCACAGAAATACAGGACCAGGCTGTTCCTGTGAGCTGACCAGTGACGCTATAGATTATTATGAACCCACTCACTGAGTGGGTTTCTATTTATCACAATAGACAAACAATCTAATAGTTCAACTTGGATGAAAATATTTTCCAAAGGTTGCCAGTACACTGTGTATATACCACCACATTTAAGCTGCAGACCAGAGAATAAATCCAGTGTTTAAAGCTTCTTAATGAGAGAGGGAATGCAAACTTTCATTGAGGGGAGCGAAGCAAGTCAAGGCACATCTGGCACACAGGCCCTACACAGGCCCGAGGTGCTGCTCAGCCGCACACTCCCTTAATGCTCTGGTATGTTTCATCTTTAAAAAAAAAAAAAAAGAAAAGAGGGAGCGAGAGAGGGAGAGACTGACAGGTCCCATCAGGAACACTGCCATGAATATTCATGCTGATTTAGTTTGTTTTATCCTTGTGGTCACTACATTCTTTCTGATCAAGATTTCAGAAGCGTAAACTTCTTCATTTGAGACTGATCAAGGGAATTCCACAGGGACGATCTGACATGTGTTTTCAGTGTGATACAAAGAAGATTTTCCCTCCAAAAATGTTTCATGAAGAGACTATATATACACACACACACACTGTTTAGTTTGTGACTGGGGTGGTGGCATTTGGTGAAGCATCAGTTTGAGTCTGAAAAACATGTATGAAGAAAAAACACACACAATTCAATGCTGTCATGGCATCACTGTAGAAAATATTAAAAGTACAGTATTATTAGCGTTATTACAATGTGAAATACAGGGTGTGGACAAAATATAAAAATATTTCACAATAAATGCAATGATAAGAAATAAAATAAAAACTCAGTGTGACACCAGTGTCGTAAAAGGAAATGATGGAATCAGTGGCAAAATTACAATAAATTAGAATTATTACTTTATTTTGAGTAGTCTCTTTGTGCATACCTCCTTGGCACTCTTTATCATTCGCCTCGCCGCCTCCTTGCAGCTGTAGATGCACTCCCCGTAGCTGGGCTGGAAATGCGCCACGGCCCGTGTGACCCCCCGGTAAGAGCCGGCGGTGAAGGCGGGCCAGCCCATCTCCAGCAGCGGCGGTTCCACGTCCGACACCTCGGGGAAGTAGGTGACGGAGGAGCAGTCCATGGAGCTGCTGACCGACTGCTCCAGTGCCAGGTCCTCCCCGAGGACGGAGGCACAGCGCGGGGGCGCGGCGGCGCTCCTGATCCGCTGGATCTCATCGTCCGACAGAAAGTTTGGGATCCTCTCTTTCCTGAGGAAGTCCAGAAAGTTGTCGAGCCCTCCTGACAGCAGCTCCTCCAGAGCCAGCCGGTGTCTCTCGTTGTACAGCTCTTGCGCGTCCAGGCCGTCGGCCCTGACAAGTTTTGGACCCAACCTCAGAGGTGAGTCGTCCAGGATCTGCGACATCGCCATGCTCATGGATGCTCACTCACCTCTACGTCAAACAAACTTTAACGTACCACAAGTGGCAGGTAACTTTTGACCTGCTGGAGGCCAGATTTGTATTTAGTTTTTTCCCTCCGTTCCTGTCTCTCCTGGATTCGTATTGGCTGTCGGGCGGTTGTCAAACCAGGATGGCGTCTCCGGGCTAGCTGGCTCGGACTGTCACTCTAATGTAAGGCCGGCCTCATTGGCTCATTTGGAGGCAAACAAGCCTTCAGTACGCCCCACTGCTCTGCCCTGATCCGGTTACACCGCAGAGAGAGAGAGCGAGCTCTCACTCTGACGCTTTTTCTTGCTATCACGAACAGTATCCTCACTGCTAGAAACAGAGAAGCCATGAAACTGTGAGCAGCCAAAAGGGAAACACTTCTGTTTCATGATGTGAAAGACCTCACTGACTCTGAACTCTGGCTCACAGTGTCAAAATGCACTGAAGCCATTCGTCTTGTTTGTTTACAGTAGCCTACTGGGGAAAAACAAACAAACAAAAAAAAACATTTTATGTAATGATTTTTACTGAGGTTTGCTTCCAGGCCTGGGATGGTATATACCCAGGCCTAGTTGGCACAATTCACTTCTGTCCACATGCAACTCCAAAACAATTGTATATTCCTACTGTGCATTTCAACAGGAAATCAGACTGTCATGAGGATATTCAGTTTTGCTGAGGTGTTCAGTGTGCCTTATTATCACATCAAGATTCAGTCTACAGTTCTGCACCACTGTAAATGACTGGGCAAGGTGCACAAACTGCACATCACCAAAACAGTATCCACTGCTCGTGGAGGCTGTGTGATAATTACAAACTACAAGAGGAAAAACAAAGTGCATGGTTTGAAAAATGCTGCCTTGTTTTTCTTCTGTGGCAAATATGTCTCAATATATGAAAATAATGCATTATGCAGAGGGGGAAAAAACGCCATTTCGCCTACACTGTTAGCCTGTTTGCCATCCTGTCGTGTATTTTCATTATCCTGGTTCACATGACACTTTAAACACAACTATTCAAGTGTGCAAGCCTATTTACTGGCCATCTAAGCTTGAAGAGTGCTTAAGATCAAGTGGATTTTGAGACACCTGTGGTGACTGGTGGCCACTCACATTGTGTGCACCAAATACTGTAACAGGCTTCATAAGCTTGAGCCTAAATCTCCAGCATCTACTGTAGTCATCCATACAATTAAGCCGAAGATAATAAGTCATAAACAAACGGGCATGGTTTTTAATTTAGAAGATAATCAAGAGAACTCTTAGGAGCCTCTAATCTGTATTCATTAGGTTAATGTCCTGTGCAAAGGCCTACTGAGCCGGAAAGACGGGCCTGCAGTAAAAGAGATAGAGCCTAAAGCACCAGACACACTCACTTTCCCCAATCTCAATCTCAAACTGTCCAACAAAATGCAAAACACATTGTATAGTTAAGATGCTAACAAGCATTAATACATCACACTGTATTAAAGCAGGACTGCTGTTATGCCACACATGACTTATCACCATAGTATCAGCATGTATGTGCAGCGGATTTTTTGCAACAAGACAAGTGACATTTTGTGCTATTTGAATCCTAATACTGTGCCATATCATGGACAACTACACATCTGACTCATCTCATTCTTCATTTTGCTTTTGAGTGATTCATCTTCTTGATGGATAATCTTTGTTTTTCCTGACTATTCAACCACAGCTACAGGCAACGTCTGAATCCAGCCAGAGCAAAGAGGGAGGGAAGAACAAATCCGTGTTTCCTAAATACTGAAGGCCTGTGATGGCTCTATATGTTCACTTCACAGCAGACATCCAGAATGTCTGTTCCGCCTGATCTCCCCACTGCACACACACAAAGCCAAACATGTCATAGCTCATGACTGTGGTGTAGACATTTAATGTCTCCATATTTATCACATTTACTTTAGTTTCAGTTTACTTTGTTGATGAATGTACAGTGCAAATTACTAAAACATGAGGTTAAAAAAAACAATAAGCTTAAAGGTTGTTTTTCATCTGTAGTTGCAGGCAAAGGTTTTAGAAAGGCTGCCTAAAATACATCAAAGCAGAAACAAAACATGACATGCAGTTGAAGATTGGAGGACAGACAGCTGTTTAAGACACTAAAAGCAGTGGTGACATATATATATAGAATGACACTGCAAATAAGCAGGGCACATAGATAGCACCAACCAGTGGCGTGCACTGGGGGGGGGGGAATCACCCCCCTGGTGCCCTGATGGACCAAAACTCTGCATGCTAAAGTGCCCTCTTGAGTCCTTTTTGAATGGAGGCCAGATTAGGTCATGTAGAAATATGTGGGGGCCAGCTGCTTCTTGCATAGGGTAAAAAATTAAATAACATCACATTGACCTACAATGGAGTTACAATTTTATTTTCAGTGACACAATATTAGACCTTAAAAAACCAACAGTTCATTGGGGTATCAATAATTAGTAACATAGCAAGCCTTTCTTGCATATCTTCGAAGACACAGCACTTTAAAAGGTGACAAACATTGCTGCAAAACACAAAGTGAACTTGCTTAATTGAACAGTATTGTGTGGAGGTCCACATAAAGTATATTTTGAGAGACAAGCCATTAAAATTCAGTCCCTGGGCTGGGCTGCCTTTGGCCCCTGGGCCACACTTTCCTGCCTTAAGCTTACCGGTGGGGCCCCACCCCTGCCCCACCTGTGCACAGTAGGTGCCCTTTTAATTTTTTGCTCTAGGTGCCCTTTTAATTTTTGGCCCTGCCCTTCCAAATGTCTGTGCACACCACTGGCACCAAAATTTTTGATGGGTGGTTTTAGTTACCTTATCAAACTCAATGTCATATCTGTACTGTTACAAGAGTAGGCTGTTCAATTTCTTTTGTTGATACATGACTTGTTGATTAAGCCCTTACAAATGTATTACCATAGTTTTATTTGATTATTTATCTATTTTTACTCTTTCTGTACTCTGCGCGTTTCTCTGCGCTTTTACGCACACGAGGGTCACGAGGGTCACAGCCTCACAGCCCCTGTTCAGCACAAAAAACACATAACTATATCTGGTCATTTAATTCAAAGAAAAATGTCCTCTCTCGAGTATGTGTAAAAATGTACATGAACAACGAGGCTATACACTTACTGTGCATCTGCGGGAATTCGTCTCTCTCTGTTACGCGTGTGCGTAAAGTCTATTTTAAGGCGGTAGGCTAATAGGCCTGTGCTTTAAATGACAATTCCCACAACGATTAATATCCACAGTAGCCCATCAAGAGATTCTTTTTTTTTTCTAAAGACGGCAGCCATCTATTGAAAAAAAACGTGACCTAATTAAAAGGACCTTTTGGGTGATGAAGCTCAGTGAAACGGCTGATCACTGAACTCCTGTCATTTCCCAGTTTTACACAATACAGTCCATCCTGCTCAGCCTACTCCGCGGCGCCATTGTAGCTATGTATAACTCAATCTGTTCGAGCACTGCTTACCCCTATAACGACATACCCAAATGTGCGCTGGGCTCAGTATACGTACCCCCCTCCTCCCCTTCTACACACACGCGCACACACATCCCCATCTCATCCCCGCCCCTCTCCAAAATTTTAGATGAAAGGGCTTTTGGATTTTGGATGACGCTCCGAATCACGTGTTCATAGGAAATACACTCGCTATAATTTTTTTGGAGCTGCCTCGTCCTGCACCGCCGACCATAGTTGTTTTGCCGTCTCCATACAGTGTGGCAGAGGGGTGGAAAGGTAATGTAATGTAATGTACCTTGCAGTGGTCACTGACGGGTTCACGCCAGTTCACCGGGTTCACTTGAGGAGAGCTCCCACCCCCTGCTCGCCTCCTCTTCTTCTCAAAACGCAACGATCGGAGCTAATCCAATATTATTCATTTATAAATTAATGTCGGATTCCATTTTTCCCACCGACTGTTGAGGTAAGGACACATCTACTCTTCCAAAACGCAAATACCTCTCATTATTGGCGAGGCGCGATCTCCAAAGTTGTTTACTGAAATTACGCCTCGCTATTGAATATTGAATTTTCATCTGGTGCTGTAGTCAAGGCAGTTTATATGAAGTCGCCAACGTATAAAATGGCGACAGTAGGTGGAGGAGGGGGGTGGAGGATTTTGGGGAATATTCATAAGGTTATATAGAGTGCCAGATCGCCTTTGGCAAGTAAGCTCCGAGCCAGTGAGTTGCCCCACAGCCTTGTGAATGGAGTGAAACGGGTTAACTCGTCAGTTTGTTACAGTTACAACAACGGATCCTCCGTCTGGCTGAATCTGCGCTCCTTCTCGCGCTATACAATGTGGCGTATCTGCTTATTTTATTGCACAGCGCGCTGTATTTCCCCACTCTGCTGCGAGTGTGAGAGCTTTTACTTGTGAAAGACTTCTGAACACAGCGCTATAGCTGGCTTATCGACTCATATAGGAGCTTCCGAGTCCATAGATTTTCAAAGTGCACGCCAAGTATCAATTTTTATCTATTTATCGCTCTCTTTCTCTCTCTCTCTCAACACATTTCTTCCTCTTGCCTGAGCAGAAAGGTAGGCCTGTATGTCTATGCACAGGACTCTTTCTTTCATTTCCTCCTCTTCCTTCTGCCAACATGTGCTGCTTTCCTACTCTCTCTCACACACACAAACGCACACACATACACACACACACTCAAACATTGAAACATACAGTACAGTAAGGAGAGCTGCTCATTTCAGGAGCATGCTGCTATTTTGTAAACCGTGGATTATCAGGGAGGAGTTGTATTTAAAAATATCAGTTCATGTCAGGTCACATTTTCTATCCGTACGTAAATATTGACCCAGCTTCGATGCCATGTGCCTCCCTCTGCCTTCAGGGGAGGCACCTCTGTGCTGACTAATGTTGCCTCCGTGGATCTCTTGTGGGTCCACAACACGAGACAACCCCATAATATTAAGGCTGCCAGCTAGACAGGCATGAATCACTGGAAATTTTTGGAATGTGTTTTAATTATTTAACCATGTAAGCTTGTTACATATAATGTAGGTCATGGAAATGACTGCGCAAAACTCCAGCCAGTGAGGTTTTCCTGGGAGAGGAGGTGTTTGGACTGTGGAGAGGGACTCCAAGCGTGGAGTCCAGCCTCCAGCGGACATTTCTGCACTCCGATAGTTAATTTTCAGGCGTGTGTGATGAGCGGCTAAACAAAGGTAAATGAGCTCTCGCTGTGCGGATCTGGCAGATTGGGTTCAGCTTGGCCCAGTGAGTTCAGTGTGTGTGGAGGTTTTCACTTCAGCAGGACGCTTACACTAGGGGAATGTCAATTCCCTTTGTGGATCCCTGGGAACGGTCTTCCATCTCCCTTCTCGGAACTGCTCTAATGAGGCCAGGCATATTGCCTTTCATCCCTCACTCCCTACAATTAGGCACAGCTCACAGTTTTCGTTATAGCCACAGCGGAGTGTTTGTATACACAGACACAATGTAGTGGGCCAAGACTGCCCACTCCCCTCTGCAAAGCAGCGTCTCTGCACACGCCACCCTTCATATACCTGGAAAATTGTACTTTTCAGGATGTGGTGGAGTGTTTTCTAGCAACAGTCACTGTAGATGTTATGTTTGTGTGTGCCTCCCACAGCTTAAAATGAATCCCCTGCCAGAGAATACTGAGGAAGGTCATATGGTCATGATTTGCAGATTTAGCTGACATGGAGTGTATAACATTCCTTGAGTTCAGGGAAGAAAATCAGCTATCTAATACCAACCAGATCTATTTTCCAGCTGTCTTTATACAAAAAGCATTCATAACAGTGGCATACCTCATGATCCTTACAGAAAATTGCCGGAACCACAATGCAGAGTCCTATTTTTTACACCAGAAAGGGCAGCGTTCTATACAGGTTCACTTTTATTCGGGTCTTTCATCCTTTTTAGTATTGCTTTTGTCATCTGACCAATGCCGCATTGAAGTCTAGACCCTGCAAAAGCCTCACTAAACCGCATGTTTGCACAGTTTCAGGCAAAAGAAACGCCCGTACACTGGCGGGGGGAAAAACCTCGGGGCTAGTCGGTAAAGAGCCCCTGCCACTTTCTCTGTCCCATGCAAGAAAGCTTTGGTCAGCAGGAGCTGGCATTTGCCAGGCTTTGGCAGTTAGAGGAGGCTGTGATGTCAGCCATTTTAGGATGGACAGTACAATGTGCGGTACGCCGCCATCTTTCTTCCTTTTCTTCTTAAGTTGCCAAATGAATGCCTGTAGTCTTGGCTACAGAACTGAAGAAGTTATTCATCAAAAGTGATGTAAAAGGATGCATGACTCAGATTTTTTTTCGCTGCGCGCCACAGTTTATTTGTCTGTCATTCATCTGGGCCACAGATAGAAGGGTTCGAAGAACAATGTAAGATTTGAGCTGTAACAGAACAGAACCATGCAACAATGATGCTCAGACAGGCAGAGTGCAGTGGGTATGCCGCGTAGTACCACAGTCTCCAGGCCTCTGCTCTGATTCACGAACACAATAACAGTGACAGTACAGCTGCTATAATTCCTTTATCAACCGCCGTCATAAAAACAAAAGCAGCTGCAACTTTTGTGTCGCTGCAACCAGGCCGAGAAAGGAAAGTGAAGTTGTTGTTCCGAACCTCATCCAAAGTTATCCGAAAGAGACTTGAACCGTGAATGGACTTTTCAAAGATGGCTGGCGGGATGTGGATTAAGTTTGTCCTGCACCGGATGCAGTCCAGGGGATTGTGTGTGTGTGTGTGTGTGTGTGTGTGTGTGTGTCTTCAGGGTAGTGGGTGTGGGCGAGTGACTTCGCTGTGTGTGTGGCATGGTGGGCAAGGGGAAGAGAGGGGTTGCCATGGCGATGTTAACACATGAGTGGCACCACCGACCGGTCTCCCAGTGGACGAGGCTGCAGTCATGGAGGTAAGGGGGAGAGAGTGTGTGTGTGTGTATGTGTGTGTGTGTGTGTGTGTGTGTGTGTGTGTGTGTGTGTAAGAAGGAGGC
>JAQLOL010000012.1:26751547-26803823 GCA_029783665.1 Naso thynnoides | reverse complement strand
GGAGAGAGTGTGTGTGTGTGTTTGTGTGTGTGTGTGTGTGTGTGTGTGTGTGTGTAAGAAGGAGGCGGTCGAGATGGCTGACAACACCTGCATCTCTTGCACTAATTCAGACACTATTACACAAACAAACACACCCGTGTAGAGAGCAAGGAGAGCCTGCAGTGGAGAGGGAGGCTACAGGCTGGAGTCTCGGCATGTCTTCAGCTGGACAGGCGGTGAGGACTGCGTGGACTTGTGTGCTGTATTAGCACTGTGCTAAGGACCCTGATGACTCTGAATTGTTTTTCAGCACACGTAACGCTGAAGCCTGACACTTATTCATGCTGGCAAGCGTTACAGTGCCATTCATGCACAAAGATGTCCCCCACACTGAAACCTGTCCACCCTTGCTGTCAATAAAAACCCCACATTAGTCCACGCTGGCAGCATGATGGACACAGGAGACACCCAGACACACAGGAAACAGAACAATCGCAATTCGACAGTCAGCCGTCTAAAGGCTCCCAGCGCTGGATCACGTTTCCCTTATAAATGAGGCGCCATTGTTCCCAATCTCTTCTCTGTGCAAGACAGTAATTGCTCTCTGTCTCTGGCTTATATTTGGGTGTCCAGCTGATCCACTCACATGACGTTAATCTATTTAATGGACATTTGGCCAAAAAAAAAAAAAAAAAGGGTCCTGCTAAACAGAATTTTTTGATCATTTAAGTGCATCTGTCAGGAGTTTCCCCTTTCTGCCCCAACCTCCAAGAGGATGGCGGGTCATTTTTTTTGCCAGATTTTTGAAGCAGCAGATCACTGTCAAAGCAAATTACAAGCAAAACAAATATTGTCATGGGTGATAGAATTTATTCCCCCGTATTTTATTTTGTTTTTTGTTTTTTTTTGTGGCTTGTTCTGCGACTGTCGCGTCAAGAGACTCCTTGCCAGTTATTCAGTTCAAAGAGAAAGACAGAACGTGCAGGTGCTAAATGTTGCGGAGGTGAGGAGGGAGTGTGTGTGTGTGTGTGTGTGATGTGTGCCTACGAGGTGTCAGCAGGGAGGAATATTGAAACGGCAGAGCCTGTCATCATCATCAGTCATCCTCTCACTTCACTCCCAAATGTCTGAGTTTTGTCTTCCTTTGTCCTTCTTCCTCCTTCAGACTTCACATTCTCCTTCATGTGACAGGCAGCACAACAAAAACACCGATTCCTGTTTGTTCATGTCAACTGTAGGTGACCAAACAATCTGGGAGTGTCTGAATCTGTGGACTGTTTTGAATTAAATTTTAATGTTTAGCAACCACTTTGCAGCCTCGCCTCCCTTTGCGCTGGTAGCAGCGTGCTGTAGATTGGGCATGCTTTTCGTGTTGTAATATTGTAATTACTGCAGCAGTTTATGAGGTGATGAAAGGGAATACATGCTGCTTTCTTTCTATTCTTTTTTGCTGAAATGGGAGCAGCACACTCAGCTGTTTGTCATGTAAAAGTATGGGGAATATAATTAAATATTAATGAGATGTAAATATAATATTGTAATGGAAATGACAGCGTAAGAGCACATAAGGGAGGCCCTCCTGTAAATCTTAAAGCTGCTATTAAATCAGGCGGAACGTATAAACCCCATCAGAATTCAAACCTAGCCTAATCCCATTTGTTTTGAAACGCTTGTTTTTGAAAAGTTGAATGGTTGAAACGTGGTTTTAGTTCGGCGAACAAGGCCCCTCTGCTTACACTGAGCGTGGGTGTTCAGAGAGCACGTCTGAGAGCTCTGCCACTTTCCCTCGCTTTCGATACGACTCCCCCGGTCTGCTTGGATGAAAAGAGTTTCCTCCCTCTGTGCCACAGTGCCAGTGTGAGGACATTCGACACACTGGGGACAGGGATCGTCTGAGCGATGTCTACCTCGCTGCTGAAACACAAGGCCTGGCTTTTCAGAGGGAACCATTCAGTGGCTCCCAGTCTGGGAAGCCCTGGTCTTGTGTCTGATCGCAGGTTTCACTCAGCAGATAAAGCAGCCCTTTCTTTTGATAGGTGACCTGATTCTTTATGTAACCTTTCTCAACTTTTGGCTCGTCTTGGGTTTTCTCTTGCAGGAAGTGGTGTTGTTCTGGGGAGGGGATGTCTGTAGTAGGCCAGCCCTTGTCCCATGACAGACTGGTGTCCCCTCTGGGTGCTGCTGCACCAGTCACAGTCAATTGCTGTGTCCAAGTTACCACTACCCCTATCTTAAACACCTTGGTGTACAGTGTTCTGTCGGTTGGTAACATAATAAATCAGTCCAGCACAGCCAACACTGATTTTTCACAAAGTGCTATAGCATAGTGACATCTCTCTCACAGATGTTGCAGATGTGTATGACCACATCCTGTAGCATGCAAAGTGTCATCTAAATATCTTGTTCAGTGGTACAAACTCAGTGAACGCTGTGTCCTCACCAGGGGTTAAGCGAGTGTGCCGTCAGAGGATATCATGACCTCTCTGGCGGCAAAACATACAGCACATGCCCGCGTCTGGATGCAGTGAACCGGGATTACTGCATAAGATGCTGGTGACCTAGTTTTTGTTGTTTGTTTGTTTTGTTTTGTTTTAGCTTTTTTTTTTCCGTCAGAGAGCAGCAGCCGTCAGTTGAAATGAAAAAGATACAAGGAGGACGTCACATGCTGTCTGGGATCAGTGTGTACTGTTGGGCAGTCATTTGAGGGTTTTAATTCTGGAACAGGTTCATCTTTTATTTACCATCCAGCCGGCCGTGGTGAAGACGCACGTGGATGCAGTAAAATGAAAGTGTGAGAGAGGGCTTTTCACTGTGTATAAATTCAGTGTGACAGAAAACACATACCTGTTCAAAGTATGTGAAATTGTTTTATTTAATAACCAATAAAGTGCAGAATAAGATGATGAGGTTTGCTGGATTTAAAGGGAAACGTGGTTTTGTTTGGTATGCTGGTTGAATTTGTGTAGCCAATTTTATTCCCAGAATAATAAGCTTTCAAGAGAAGGTAAAGCTGGAGTGATACAGATAGACGATAAGAGAAGTTTTCAGCAGCATGTCACACATCAACACTTCTCCAGTCCCAGAAAGAAGATGAGAGTGAATATCAGAGGCTGTGTGTGCGCGTCTGTGTCAAAAGTTCATGCAGCGGGCAGGAGGTGCAGAGCTACGGCTCCACTTTGATTTTTTTATTCCTCATTTTTTTCAACACGTTTTCTACTTTCCAGTGTTAAAATCTCTATAAGATCCAGCAAGTTATCTAATGAAACATTGGCTAGAGTGTACCCATTGTGTAGTCCCCTAAACTTTGTTAAACATTTGTGGCTTTGTGTGAAAACAGAAGCATGTTTTAACCTTATAATATGGGGACGAAAGAGGAGAAATGTTAAAAATTACAAAGACAATCCATATCCATCCTTATGACTGACATACTACAGGAAGGGAAGGCTTGTGAATGCAGTTTGCTAATGGCTTTGTGCAGCCAGTGGTCCGTGTATTGTGTTTGTAGGCATGCATGCGACGCCATGCTGCTTGTGAGCATACATATAATATGATGGTTTGAGCCTGCAGCATTTTATTTGCTTCAGATGTGTATGTAGTAACCTTCTCAGACCTTAAGAGAATGTTTCACGTCCATAATAGTGCTGTTGTTGGCTGACTGCTGGGACACAGACACACAAAGGAAAACAAACACACACATACACACAGTCAACTGATTTGCCCTCTTGGCACAACATTATGCCAGGAAGGTACACTGTAACGTCCCATGTAAAACATATGGTCTGCATTCAGGTGTGGCAGTACAACACTCGCTCTCACCAGCGAAGTAATTTAACCTTCACGTGTCAGCTTTACAGTAACAAACCAGAGAGGAACATCACAGCAGGACCCAGCGCATGTGTCAAATTTTGAACATATTAAATGACAAATGTTCCCATTATCCTTGTAAAAATTCACATAATTTAAAACAATAAAACCAATACACGCTAAACAAGCTTGTCGAATATTTTTTTGCAGACTGCCACAAACCTGTATGCATATTTTTGCATATTTGTGGTTGCTGCAGACAATGTGAAACAGCTGGTAAGGTTAGATACTAGATACCAGCACTATCAATTTGGAGTGGTGAAGCGCATCCCACTCAATAGATGCAAAATCCCCAAGGTAGTTTGTGGACGATATTTATTGACTGGTATTAACTCTTTCCTGGAGGTAGGCTTGTGGCGTCTGCCAACAGAGATCCGAACACTGATTTAAAAACAGCACATCACATTTACGTGTTAGTGCTTTGGATTCAGTGTGGTTGGCAATATCCAACCAGCATTTTCAAGTCATGTTTTGTTAATATCATGAAGCTTTGCTAAAAATAATTCTGTGGACACATGCCATCAGTAATTAGAAGAGCCAAACCTATGGCAACAGTGAAGAAAAACAACAAATATCCATGAGATTAGACTGTCATTTCTGGCTCTCTCAATTTCCATGCTCTTTTTTCTGAATTCATAAAAAGTGACAGCTAGACAGAAGTCTGTAAATCCAAGTAAATAACCAGAACACTGACAGGCTGCATTTTGTGAGTGTGTGTGTGTGTGTGTGTGTGTGTGTGTGTGTGGGTGCGCTTTTCATTACTGGAAAGACATTTTCTTTAATGTTCAATATTTTTCAGTGTACGAATCAGCCAAATATAATTTTAAAACCTTCATTACAGTTTTGTTCATGAACTCTGATGCCATTTTTTAAAATGTGTTTAGTGAGCAAAATCCACTTTTTCTCTTTCAGTACAATAATGTAACCTTCATCTTTGAATGTGAGTGCAATGCAAAGGGATTTTTTTAAAGAGAAAAGCCCTAGTATTTTACTTTTGTGTTGTAATTGCTGATAAATACCACCTACACTTATCACACTGTATTTCCACCTACACTTATTACCCTGTGTAGGGCTTTTAGTTTTCTCTACTTCCTGCTTAGTATAGTGTATCAGGTCTAAATATTTCATGTGTTTTCAATTTTCCCTAAAGTGTAGACTATAAATGCACTAGCCATAGAAGACAGCATCTTACCTGTCATGATGTTCAGATGCTAAAATGCCATTTCTTTTTCTGTAATACCTGAATTAAAGTGGGCCAAAAAAGTCATGTCTTTCTTTTCGTACTATTATCTTACAGGTTCCTTGGGAGCTGTTAAATTTGTCAATGTGACAGAAGTCCTGAAGTGGAAGAGGGCATGAAGCAACACTGTGACATCATAGTGGCTGGTCCATGACACTAAACTCCATTCAACCCTCTCCACTCTCCACCCGCCCTCTGTTTTCATCATACCAGACAAGCAATCACTCACTCTCCCATCTACACAAAGCTGCACCATGGCCAGCAAGAGGAAATCCACTGTACCCTGCATGATACCATCCAAATCCAAACATGTGCGTGAGGAAATCATACTGGGCTCACTACCAGAACTCCTACCAACAATCCCAGAAGATAGCATACTCAGTATCTCCGGAGAAGAGTCTGGCCATTTCTCTCACAGCTCCTCCAAACCTGAAAGTGGCATCGAGATGCCAAAAGGAGGTACATACAGCTGTCCAAAGTGCCGTTTCGAGTCCAGAGATCTTAACTACTTTTTGGATCACATGCACAACTGCCACTTAGACTTCAGGGCCCAGCCCACCTTCTACTGCCTGAACTGTGGGGTGTCAGTCATTCGCTTTGAGGCTCTGGCTCTACATAATGCTAACGCCCACCCTAAGATAATGGAGGGCTTGGTCACTGCCTCCCTAACCGTCAACAAGAGGGATGGAGTAACAACAGTGGAGCAAAGCCTATTCACAGACAGTGGAGAAGACTACAGAGAAGCTGGGATCTCCCTCACCAAAACACCAATTGCAAAAATGATGAAAGCCAAGGGGGAGCACAAAAAGATTGTAGTTTCTCACACCGTGGAGGTACGGAAGATTGACACTGGAAAGGATGTAGACCCCAGCATGCTGACAAATGTGCCTGAACTCCAAAACGGGGCTCTCAGTGTTTCTGCTGCCCCAGCTATGCCGAGGACACCTGTCACTCATGTGATTAACACGACAGTGTCCAACCAAGTCTTTCACCAGCACACTCCCTCCCTTTACTCTTCCCCCTCCTCTGATTCCAATAAAGACCTTCCAAAGGTAATGATCCCTCTCAGCAGCATCCCCACCTATGATGCCGCCATGGACACCAGCAGCTTTCTCAAGACATCCTTTGGCAAATTCCCCTACCCGACCAAAGCTGAACTCTGCTACCTAACAGTGGTCTCAGAGTTCCCTGAAGAGCAGATCAAACTGTGGTTTACTGCCCAAAGGCTCAAGCAGGGCATAAGTTGGTCTCCTGAAGAGATCGAAGAGGCCAGGAGGAAGATGTTCAGCACTGTGTTCCAGGGTGGAGCACCACAAAAGCAACCTGCTGCACAACAGCACGTCAATCACATTGTCACCCACCACACTGTCACTGCCCATCCCGGCTCTAAAGGACCAAACTTTCAGATGGCCAAAGTTCCCTATGGTAGTATGAAAACCAAACCTGTGGGAGTCATAGCCACACAGGCAAGCATGTCAACCAACCCCCATGTCACTAGGGTCTCGTATTCTACTCCAATTGTCCCCCCAAAGTTTCCATCCACAATGAGAATATCAAAGGTACTGACCAAGAATACTCAACCCTTTGTGGAGCCAGACAAGAGCAATGGCCTCGGCGGGGACATGGCTGGAAACAGCGGTTGTGTCAGTAGCACCAGCAGCAGTCGAAGCAGCAGTAGCAGCAGTAGTTGCAGTAGTAGCAGCAGCATCAGCAGCTATTCCAGCTGTAATAACAGTGGTGAGACACCAGGAGTCACCAGGAAACTGGTGCATGACAGCAGCCTGACCAACAGCATCAACAGCATTGCCACTTGTTCTACCAACATTAGCAATAACGATGAGTACTGTGTTGCTGACACCAACGGAAAACCAAATGTCAAAAACAACAGTTTACCAACTGGATTGGAAGGTTCAGACATTACCAAGAGTCAAGTGATCAATGAAAGCACCAGCAAATCCAACATCACCTGTAACAATCATAACAGCGGCATCATCAGTCCACAAGAGCAGGCCCACGCTGCAACGCCCGACAACAAACACAACAATTACATCCACAAGACCAACAACAGCAGTATTAGCAATGAATATCCCACTACTACCTGTAATGACAGTGTCCCTAACCTGAACCATGCCAGCAAATCCCCAACTGAAAGCACCAGCACTACTGTCATTACAAAAAGCAGCTCATCCATTTTAGATGAGGGTAAAGGTAACAAGGACTTTCCCATAAAAGGCATGTCAATCTTACAGCAACTCATCAAGGAAGAGGACTCATTTGTCAGGGACAGAAGCTGCCCAGAGCTGAAAGTTGACCCCATCAAGATCAGCTTCAAGAGGATGAAGATGAGTGAACCAGAAACCACAGGTGACGGTGTGCCTCAAGATCAGAAGTCTGAAATAGCCGAAGTGTCTGCTTCTCAGCCGTCTTTCTCACCCCCCTGGAGCAACAAGACCCCACAGCAGCTGCACATCCTCCGACAGGTTTTCTCCAACACTCGCTGGCCCAGCAGTCAGCAGTATGAGGACTTGAGTGTCCAGACAGGCCTTCCCAAGTCAGAAGTGGTGCGCTGGTTTAGCGACAGCCGGTACAGTCACAAGAATGGGCAGCTTAGGTGGCTGGAAACCTATCAACGACCGCCCGCAGAATCAGAGGAAGCAAGGGGCCATGGAGGCGCGGAAGCCGAGTCACTGAAGGACCTTCCAGCGGCCAAAAAGAAACTTGTTGAGCAAGACACGAACAAGCACCTTGAAGGAGAAGTGGGACTAAACTCAGGGCAGCGGGTTGTGTGGCAGGATTCATACTCACCGCTGTTGGGTCTGATGGAGTCAAAGGGGAGCAGGGAGCAAGGCCAAGCTGAGGAGTCAGCGCAGCCGGGAGTCCTGCAGGATCCCTGGTCAGAGAGAACAGAGGACCACCAGCAGCCAGTGGCCAGTCAGTCACTCATTGAACAACAGACTGATGCCAATCAGGCCAGGTACTTTAGTCATAATGCTTGATTTCAGGACATGATGAAAGCTCAATAAAAAGATACACTTCTCAACAGTGCCTAGTGTTACTTTAGAAGGTTATGGCTATTTATCAATCAAGATAAGGAAAAACAATGTAAGCCAGGTGGAGTGATGAAAGCCTGACAGCTTGTCATTTGCTGTCGTTGTGCATGATGTACAGTAAAAAGGAGGCAAGAGAAGTGTGTACACATACTCATGCTGAGTATCTTATTCAGGCAATCAAAGGTCTGTGTTTAAGAGGCTATTTTTAGATAAGTCGGAATCTGGCCCGCTGAATTATAGATTGTGAGCGCATGCTAATATATGTTAATAAATCATGACGATTGTCTTTCATGTGGTGGATTACCAAGAGACAAGTAACCTGCACACAGGCATCTTTTTACGACGTTGCCTCCCAAAACCTCACTTGTACATCAGTAAAACTATACAACCAAAACTTTCTGATCACGTCCTCACAATTTGTGCATGTTTTCTTCTTGTGTGTTTGTGTGTGTCGCTGACAGTGATCGCCTGAGGATGGAGCTGCTGGAGGTGTGATGAAACAGACCCAGTCTCGCCAGAGGAACATCGTGTGGAAAGGCTGGCTTGCTCCCCTGGCCGTTGTCTAAAAAGAGTGTTCATAATGACAGCAGATGTGATTGTAGCTGGACCGTTGGACTCTGACTGTAACTGTGAATACCCCCCACCCCTCCTCCTCCTCCTCCTACTCTCTTCCATCTGCCATCATTTCCTGCCATCGTCAAAAGAAAGAACTTCTCACCTTTTAGTCCTGTGATGTTTAAGCCTTTCATGCTTCTTTGTGGTTGTGTGGGGAGGGTGCACAATGAGGTCAGTACGAGGGATCAAAGAAAAGAAAGAGAAAAGACGCACACTGACTGGAAAAGTGACTTGAATGAGCGAAGATAGGATAGGATAGGGCCGAAAGCTATTGTTTTGGGGTCAGAGGGATATATATATATGATTGAAACTGCACTATAAAAGAGGGTTTGTACTGACTGGACAAACAAAAGATGTGTCAAGGAAATGTTATTGTTGGCTTTGTGATATTTTTTACTTTTTTAGCAACCAGTACTTCAGCACTGCCTTGAATTTTACTTTTTCCGTTATATGGTTTTTCAATTCTATTTACTCTTCTATAGTCACTGTAAGTCCAGATGCAATCAAACATGGTTTATTTAGATTTGTATAAATGTTGGTGATCACTTTGCAGTTCAGCTACACGCAAGAGACTATATACAATGCACTTATAAAGACAGCAATGCTAAAAATCACACTGCCCCACAGTTAAGGTATTGACAGCTCCGTCGAGATCAATACACTACACTGCCCTGCAAACTGAAGAGAGAGAAGCCTGTCACGCTAACGTTGCCTTACTCAGCTCTGTCCATGTGTTTATATGACCTGTCTGTCCATCACCTTGCTTTCCAGCTATTGTGCTGTCCTGAGAGGAAAAAAAAAAAAGAGAAGAAAAAAAAGCCAGTGCATCAATGATCACTGTTCATCTATATCTGTGAAAAAAAAAATCTTGTGCTGCTTTCTGTACACTTGGAGATGTTTAACTTTAAGCTGTAATTGTATCAAATATTGTTACTGGCAAAATGTTGTTTAAGCAAAATTATCAATTTGATCCCTAGACACTGACAGAGTGAGATATTGTGCTAGCTAGAGAGCCAAATGAGGAGATTTTGCTCTCCTCTGAATTTTCTTGTGTTTATATAAACATACAGTCACTACATGAATCCTATTAAGCTGCATCTTTGTCAAGCTGCTAATAGCTAAGAACGGTGCTATACCATCCAAAGTGAAATTGGAGGTTGATCTCCTACCAGCAGTGTATGCACTTGTGTCGAATGTTACAAATTTATTTTGGTTTGAGATAAATGGAATCTGGACTTACGGTGTTATGATCACTTAAAAAACTTTTATGAAATAGTCTGATCATAAAGCACTGTTGTATCATCCTTTCTACACTTCTGAATCTTTACAGAATAAACTGAATACTCACCAAGCAGCAACGTCTCATTATTTGCTTAACACCTTGCACCGGGAGTGAATATGAAACAAGCCATAGTACAAGTGAAATTATTCAGTGTGAGGAATGTGAAAGTAACAGGTAATGCACTGGGATTGGAGGAATGCTTACAGCCTCACCTGCTGGTGATTAGCTGAAAATACACCTTGAGCCAAGGGTTGAATTATGGAGGAAAATCTGAAGTCTGTTTCCATGGCAGGCAGTCGTTGCAGAATAACTTATTTATTTTGTCTGCAAGGTGAATTGTGAGGTATTTAGTCTTAGGTTTGTTTGCAGATGGGGACCAGAGCTTCTCTATTTAATAAAGAATGTGCACTGTGGGCAGAGAAGGCCTGCCAGATGTTGCAAAAGAAATGAAAACCTTCTTGAGAAGAGCACAATGGAAGGTTCTTAACAGGAATGTACAGGGTTGTAATGAGTCAGCTACACCACAGTTCATTCTCATCTGGGAACGTAATACTCTCTGAGAGAGCAGTTTATTTTAAAGGATTGGATATTTTGGAACTGTTTGTTTATCTTACTTTTTGTTAAACCTTGTGTAATGTGCCGCAGGCTGAAAATTTCAGACAATGTCTTACGCTCGTCTTGCGGTTAGAAGAAAGAAAAACTATAACAAAGCAAATACAGGGACACTGTATCTCTGGCAAAAGCTTCACCTCGTCCAAAACCAACAGGCAGCTGAGCTACTTGGGGGCTCTCCTTAGGCAGAAGGGTCTTGTTTTTAAAACTGACAGAAACCTCCATCTTAAGAACCACTTTACCCAAATTTTTTGAGATTTATAAACCCAATAAAATGTGTATAAATAAATGTGAAAAAACAGGTACACTGTATACTTACTTGTAGGATTTTATTCATTTTTCAACCTACAGTGAGCATAAAACTCAAAGAAAACATGATCAAAGGCTATGACAGAAGGTAAAACAGGAATAGGATGTTGACTTTACAGCTACTTACATCAGTTTTCCTATCATAATAGTGGAATAAAATGAACTGATAATTCACATTAAATGTTACATTACTTTATCCTCAATCTTTACACAACTTCAAAAAAAATGCCTAAATTGTAACAGATTGCTGATTTTTTGGCAAAGTTGATATCCCTCACACACCTTTCTTTGAAGAAAAACACTTTCATTTCATCATTTCCATTTTCCCACTTTAAATACACTACTATAGCATTATCTTCAAGTAACAGATAGGGGAGCATCTTTGTGTGTTGGAACAATTGTTAAATTAGTTTAAAAATCAGATGGAGACAGGCCTATGCAGAGAGATTCAGAGGATGCAAAGGATAAAAATGATTGGTTCACATTTACACAAAAAGAAGTCCCTGATGGAGGCAGTAAAACAAAATATTCACATTCTGCTTGCTTAAGTAAATATTGACATTGTTGCAGTATTTTCCTCTAGCCTGCCCAGACATCCTCTTTAATGCTAAACAATTCAACAAAGTCCAGTTTAAAAGAAAGTATTCACCCAAACAGACAGTTTCATGACTGAGCCCCTCATACACACACATGCACTCACACAACTCAAGTCGAGCTCACATTTCCATTTCCTCGAAAGGCGCATGGGTGTAGTTAAGGAATTCATTTCATTTTACTTTATCTATCAAAATATAGAATTCATTAATAATACATGGGAGGGCTAAAATACAGAGCAAGTGAACAGAGAAAATAAAATGATACAAAGCATTTTTTTTCATTTGTTTTTGCTGCATACAGTAGCTATAGGACCACAGAGTTCAAAGTTCAGGCATTGTCAGGTTTTGTCCCCCAAGGAGGGAAAGAGACAAAGGTAAAGGAGTCTTCCAATTATGGGGCTAAGCCTTGATGCGCAGCTGTGGGTGTGGCTCAGTCTTGATGCCTGATCTCAGATCAGATGTTTAGACTACCCACAACACCCTCCTGAAACGTGAATATAGCCTCATCATCTCTCTTACCATGAAGCCGCTGTTTTCTGCTCAAACTGTCTTAAATTCCTGGTCAGATCTGGCCAGCGGGCAAAATTCGGTTAAGCTAAAAAACAAGTATCCGATAAAAAAAATGGGTGTATCATAGTTAAAACCACAAACTGGATTTAAAATTCAAAGTCCTCGTCTGCCATGTCGATTGCCCAGGCAAATTTCTCACGCTGGGTTTTGTTGTAGATCTTTTCCACGGGGATGCCCCACTTCTTACACCTAGGAGACAAAAACAGCCAAATTAGTATTTGCAAAGTTCATTGTCTAATTACAGACAGTGCTCGTCATTATGTTTCTTGTGCACCTTTGTCTTCAACAGCAAAATCAGGAGAAAGACAGCTTGAACCCCACAAGTAAAAACACTTTTATATTTTGAGGCATAGTTTACCATGCCACAGAGATGCGAGGGTCCAGATAGTTGAGCTTGGAAGTGCCGAGAGCAATCTGTTTGTTCTCTTCACGGTCAGTCGCCTGCACCTCCAGCTTCATCAGTTGCTCCTCTATCCTCTGAACCGCCTTCTTCTTGCTCTCCACAGCCCTACAGAGAAGACAAGTCCCATACAAGGTTAAAAATGGGCTTAATAGGGTGACAACTATTTGTCTGTACCAAACCTTTAGATACTTACTTTTTGGATTTTTCATCTCTATGTACTTTGGCATCTGCCTTGGCGCTCTTCAGTTCTCTCTTGGCATCAGAAAGCTGGTCCCTTTTAGCATCGATCTAAGACAGAAATGACTGATTAGTCTCAAAAGCTACAGACACTGATCACAGGATTAGTGCCAGTATCGACATAGCACTTCCTTAACATGCAACAGGATTCGTCATTGACTACAGGAGCTTTCATTATTCATATGATTATTATTATTATTATTATTTATACTTTATTCAGGGCTTTATTTGACAGGACAGCTGAACATTTGGACAGCAAAGGGAGAAGAGAGAGCAAATGGCATGCAAAGAGCCACAGCACAGAACTGAATCCAGAGGTGCTGCAGAGAGGACACTGCCCCTGTACATGGGGCGCCTGCTCTGCTGACGAAGCCACAGGGGCACCCCGACTACAAGAGCTTTCCTGATGTCAATATAATTTTTGGTGAAGACTAAACTGAAACTAAAAACAAGGCCCTAGCATTAACATTTGGATCAGTCTGGGTGCTTCAGTTATTTATAAACTGTTCAATTTGATTGAAAACATTGTTATCCAATTTCTGCATTTGTTGCACTTGCCTTAAATCATATCGGGAAGTTTTTTTTAATGTGTTTTTCACATGTCAGTGAAACTTACAAATGAAATGTAGTTTAGCAAAACAAAGTAAGAGTCAAGAGTGATCAAGCTCACAACTAACCTTAGTCTGCAGGTTCTGCATAGACTTCTCAAATGTCTTCGGTGGAGCCCTCTGATGGTTACACAGGATGGCCACGGCCCTGTTGGCCCTGTTGTAGGACAAGATCTTGGCTGGAATGTTTTCATCCGCTAGAGAGACAGTGAGAACGATGAGTTTTCTCTGTGTAGAATAATTCACAACAGCAGTAACACCTGAACGAAAAGCTTTCTACTATATTAAGTGACTCAGATGTATGTTTCCATCTTCCACTTAATTCACTACACTCACTGCTATGTGGCCTGAAGAATTATAGTCATCATTATGACATCTGTACACAATTTCACAACATGTTGTCAAATTAATCTTCAGCTTTGAGGTCTTTTTATTTATTTTTTAAACAAATAAATTACTCAACAGGACTGTAGGCAGGTAAGAGGA
The DNA here is from genome assembly GCA_029783665.1 of Naso thynnoides. Lineage (NCBI taxonomy): Eukaryota > Metazoa > Chordata > Actinopteri > Acanthuriformes > Acanthuridae > Naso > Naso thynnoides. The sequence continues at coordinate 26,789,972 of JAQLOL010000012.1, read as the reverse complement.
GAGTGTCTGAAACTGTAAATGTACAAAGGAAAAATTTCACTTGGTGAATGTTTCTGTCTTACAGTGGCTGGCAATGAGCATTAAGGTGCTTTTTAACCACCTATTATGACAAATAAGTCAAACTTCTCAACTACAACTTGTTTTAATCTACAGAGGATCGGTGATATGGAAAGCGTTGCCGTGTGATCTTCTTAATCTAACACAACTACAATTTAAGAATGCTCTTAAAGGACTGTTTATATCTCCTTATGTTTTCCTTATAGATTATCTTTGTAATCTGTCTTGAAAAAAATTACTATAGGTGTGCTGTATTATTGACATAGTATTATAATGTCTATTACTAGCACAAAATGATTATTTCACTTTTAAATATCACAATTATAGTCAATACCATAATAATTAACAGCCCTACTCAACATGGGACTAAATCAAAATGGATTCTTGTAGTAATGTCACACTGCAGATAATGGGTGAAGTAGGTAACAGTGGGTGGAAATTTACCACTTGTAAGTTCCTTTAACTGCTGTTGCAGGGTGATTGAGGCGTTGTAGGTACGGAAAACTTTGGCTGTCAGACCGTCCATCAGCTCCTGGAGGTGCTTGTTCAGAACAGAGGTCTGGATAGCGGGGAGAAAGAGTACAATCACTGTAAAGTGCCTCTATGTAAGAACAGTTGTTTTCAGAAACTTCTTCCTTACAAGACATCTGTGCAATACTGATATTTTTTTTTGTTCAAAATAAAGAATAAACCAAGGATATTATCATATCCTTTCAGAGGTCATGTTCTGCTTACATTCAGGCGATCAAACAGGTCATCGTCAGGCTCCTTATTCTCCATGAACAACTGAAGATTCTTAAATACCTAGAGAAGGTAGAACACACGTTAATACAAAAGCAATGCTGCCGACATTGCCACCACTGCTGTACAGTACTTACCCTTTTCTCCACAGGGACTTTGTTGTAGTAGCGGATGGAGTCTTTACCAAGAAAGTCAAATTCCACCACATACTCCTGACCATCCTTTTCTGGATAGAGTTTGATGTGTTCGACTCTCAGTGAGCAGCAGCCCACAGTGTCCGCAGTCTCTCCTTCCTCTTTCTCGTTACCCGCTCTCAGAGCCAGCTAGAGCACATCAGGACAAAATTAAGCAAGCTTACAAAAAGACATCATCCTCACCACAGCAAGTGGTCAAACATCAGCTAAACTTTGTCAGTAAGTTTCAGTCATCATTTAAAAGCATTTTAGTGCCCTGAACACTTCTGAGCTATATGCACTTAAAGTCAGCGGTAACCATGCGCCTCACCTTGTCGATGAAGTAGAGAGCCACAGCCCTCTGTCTGATCCTCATCTCCTTGGATTTCCAGTCTTCGCGGTACTGGGCTCTGATGCGGTCCACACACTTCTTCAGTCTACGAGCAGTTTCATACTTCTGCCAATCCTTCTCTCCCTGTGGACAGAAAGTATGGATGAAAGAGCAACTTAAGCTTTGTTCACACAACAGAGAAATCTGATTTGTCTCTCACATCAGATTTTCACGTGATGAGATCATATTTGTGTATCTGCACACCACCAACATATCAACATAGGTTGTCATGTCAATGAGGTAGGCATCAAAACTCATGTGACAACGTGGCTCTGCAATGCTGAAGCATTTATATCCACCATCCCGCTCTCCAAGCAGTCGCAGTGCAGAACTCCCGTTTCACATCAGACAAACCCAGTGACGAAGAAGGCTGTTGCTCATCTTAATTTTTTTGTGCTGCAGTCATTAGGGTGCAGCAAAAGATATGGTGCCATCCGCACAACACTGACTGGTGGGAATGCGTAGTGCTTGGGACTGAATCTGTGTGACCATCTTAAGCCACATCTTGTCCGTCGAGTCATCCACCTAGGTCGCCAATATCAGTGGAAAAACAGCATCTAGACTGAGACGCATCTTTGGAAATCAGATTTGAGTCGCATTTCAAACCACCTCCAAACGTGGTTCAGATCAGATTTCATGTGGGGTTTTTTCCAGCTGTCCAGACTTCATGAAATTAGTCTGGACTGGGGGGGGACGCATTTGGGCATATAATGTGAACAAAGCCTATTAATTTTTTTTAGATAGGTCAAAATCAAGCCTTGGGGTATAAAATTTGCAGATGGCGTTGCCATAATAAGTAGTTGTTCGGCCCACAGAAAGGACTAGCTAGAGACCCATTTCAAACAGGCTCAAAACCTTTTGCTGTGTCGAACTCGGCCAACCAGCTTACCTTGATCCTGGAGCTGGGGTTCAGCATGATGTACTTGATGGAGCCTTGAATGTTCTCTGTCCACGACACCAACCAAGTCACCTTGTTGTCATGACGAACCTCTTTCCACTTGGTGCCTGGAGGCGGCTCTGGGTGCTTTGAGTCCCTGTGAGGGGCACGTTTATAAATCAATTGTAACAACTAAGCACTTCAGCTCATCAGCTCTGAAAAAAACAGCGACCTTTCACCCACTTGCTGCAGTTGATGATGATGTCTTGAGGCCTGATGCGACGTTTGAGCATTCCCATCTTAGGATGGTCTCCACGGCCACGGAACAGGCCCGGGGGCTCAATACGGAAATTAGCAATACGTTCCCTGTGGTTGTCCATGATGCAGAAGCCATACTCCTGCAAGATGCGTTCATTCTCCTCCTTTATTTTCTACAGAGGGTAGGGGAGAAAATCATTAAAATGCCCTCTTGATTGCTTAAATAAACTGAACTGTATCAAAAAATATCCTTTAATGTTTCCTCATGATGGTGAAAAAGTGTAGGCACTCCTAAATTTGACACAATTATTTTAAATAGAAAATAGAAAACAAACAAAAAACCCCCCACAAGAATCACCGTTGGATAAGAATACTGGGAAAGTTAATTATTTGTTTAGAGCAGACATTTTATAATGCTTCCAAGAGCCTAAGATAATTTTGGCTGAAAGGACAAGAGGGAATTTTGGAAACAAACAAGTAGGGAGATTCTGGGCAGCCTCTAATTATTGTACAGTGATGGCAAACTGTGCGGTAGGTAAAAGTAAAAGATTTTTATTTCAATATTAACAAATAGTGGCTGATATGGTCAGTCAGATGCTGTGGGCAAATTTACACACTGCAGACTTATTCACAGGTATTATGACAGAAGCTTTACTTCATACAATGGGATTAACAAATGACAATTACTATTCAAGGTGTCCAACAGTTTCTTCATTTTCTGTAGTACTCTTATATGTCTGGTTTCTGAAACAAGTTCAGAGGGAGTGGCTGCAGAACTCACTGCCAGAACCTCCCAAGCAGCACTTATTACGAAACCATTTCCACCCAACAAGTATATATAAACAAAATTTATGACTTGCACTGGGATAGTCTTTATTGATACTCAAGGATCGTTCTCCACCTTCATAAGAGTCAAAAGAGACAAAACCTGTTTTGGTGACTGGTACATTACCTGTTTTGAATTTTTAAATTGCATGACTAATTCGTACAACAGAAACTTTTAAGTCTGGTCTCATTTTTTCACGTATATAAAGAAAATAATTAAATCTTTAGATCTGTTTCGGAGCTGCGCATCCAAGAAACACATTGTACTGTATATGACTGTATTTGACAAAACTTAAAACTTGATTTTTGTACCATAATATATTTGTGACAATAACAAATAACAAAAAAATACCGATGTTCTGCGCTTAAAGCAATATAGTCCCAAATGAAACAGCTGTCTGACAGACATACAAAGTGCTAAAAAATTCTAAGAGTAATGTACACGTAAAGGAATTTCTATATCCTTGGTAGGTGGTCTAGTATTTTTCCGTTGATAAGGGAGATTCACGGTACTCTGCCAGGATTTCCATTGATGTTCACACTGGGCTCACGCACAGTGTTGCTGGATAAGAGAACTACAATGCCCCACCCAAAAAAAATGTCATTTAAATCAAATAATGACATTTCAATCTAGACAGTAATAAAATTATCAGCGGACCTTGGAGTTTGCTTAAAAACTGTATGTAATTTTAGCTGAATTATTACTCGCAGCCAGAATTATTACTCACGTCCTCCATAAAAAAAAAAATCACCTACGTGCATCTTCTGGAGAGTAAAATCACATTACCTGACCTCCCCAGGTGAAACTAATCCCATTCAGACAGGGCTAATGTGACAATTTTACTTGTCAAAAACTAATTCAATGATATATATACCTTTGTTAAATTGTTGTTCTGGTAGATTGACTTTTTGAGTAATGATTTTAATTAGACAGTGAATGTGTGGGATCAGTGAATGTTGAATTAGACCCAAGAGCTTCTATGGCTAGCAAGCATTTTATCAATAACACAATTGTATAATGAAACATGCAATAATTCTCCAGTAACATTGATACATGATGGAAGACTATTATATTGGCTTCTTCCCTAGTTTTGATTAAGCAGATTTATCAGATGTAGTTCTGATATGGTATAATAAAAGCTAACCTGTTTCTCCTCCTTTGACATGGCCTTCCTGGCTTCAGACTGTGCCTTGAAGTATTCGCTCATCTCACTGAAGTTGCATTTCTTCAGGTCTGTCATCTTGACCCTTTCCTCATCAGTCATTTCCTGCATCGAAAAGATTACAAAGCATTCAAGAACGAGTCTTGGAACAGTTACATCTCAAGACTGCACACTCTTTTGGAAATGTGGCATTTTTAATTTTGTACCTTCCTCCAATCTTTAAAGAAGTTTTTGCGAAAGATGTCCTTCGTGGTGTACTCGTGTTCAAGCATTTTGGCAAAAAACGTAGCTACCTCTTCTGCTCCTGGGCTGAGCTTCATGTGCTTACCTAAGATATGCAAAAACAGATTTTTTTTTTTTTCCAAAAAAAACAAAACTAATGACAAGATCTCACACATTTCTACAGTAACCCTAATAATTTAAAAGTTAAACACTCATTACAAAAAAAACCTCATACCATCATAGTAAAATTTAACATGGCTAGGAAGAGGCTCATACGGCGGTGCAAATACAGGGCCTTTGTGTTCCAGAAATTTCCATTTGACTCCGTCTGTGTATCTCTCTTCTTCCCACCTGGATTCAACCACATAAAAATGCAATCCAATAATCACTTCCAATTTATCAGAGAAACAAAACATTACATGATCCAACAATAACACACAACACATACACACTCGCCTCATCACCACACTGATAAGACTGCAAGCATACAGCTGGTTGTATGTACTCACCATTTCCACTTCTCCTCTGGCTCTTTCTTTGCTTTCTTTTTTCCATCAGCAACTTCTCCTTTTTTGTTCTTTGTCTTTTTGGACTTAATGTCCTAAAAAGGGAAGAGAAACTATTTCGAGATTTCATTCGAACATTGGCTGAAAAATGTCAGTATCAACACAAAAGGCTACGACTAAAGGCTCCCTAAATTTTCAGGTGCTCCATTACTTTGTGGTTTGCAAAATATAAGAGAAAATCTACAAATGTAACTTGCATTTTGCTTATGGCCCTTGTTTACCTCATCTGGTTTCCTTTTCTTGGCCTTTTTGTCATTTTCTATCTTTATTTTCTTGGGCTTGAATTCAGAGCTGAAAAACATTAAGAGTTTAGTCACAGATAAAAATTCAAATTCCCAAGGAGACATATGGAAGACGCTGCATAAACCACTTACTCATTATCATCATCCCGTTCTCTTTTTAGAGACTTGTCATTTTTAGGAGAGTGGTAAAAATTATCCTCAGGCTCAGACTTCACATGTGGAGGGCTGCAAAAGAAAACCCATTCAATCAGAAACGGTTACATCTAAGGATGTATCTGCTGGTAGCATAAATATAGCACTTAAATGAACTGTGGAGTCCACACATACCTGGCAAAGCCATTCTCTCTTTCCTTTTTGACTTTACCATCAAGGGACTTCATCTGAAACGTTTAAACAATATTGTTTGGGAGAACTTTGTAAAAGAAAACAGCAAATAGTAATCAATTATATCCACATAACTGACACTCAGTGGCAGTCCTGGTGTTACTGAACATTACACTTGCAATGACTGATCATAAAATGTCAGTTTTTTATATTTACTTCTTCACCTTTTTTGAACTTCTCTGTAAAACACAAGTGGGTGGTTGTGAGTGATAGAAGCCAGTGCATTTACAGCACTCAGCTGTCATAGATTGCTGGCCAATCATAATACAGTGCTATGCGTTGACTTGTGTCTTTGATGATATACACCATTTTACAACCTCCCTCAACATTCACTATTTGCAAACTGTAAAGGTCTTTTCACATTGTGTGGTAACTACCCTGAAAACAGCCTCCCTGCTGAAGGATTCCCGCAAAAAGTGGCTGCTGCTATGGTTGGAAGTGGCAGTGATGGCGAGGTGCTTCAGTGATTGCGTAGTGTTGGGACGGTGCGTACAAGGCACAAGTAACGTTAGCTGCATACTGTGGCAAGGAAAAAAGCCAACAGAAACTTGGGTTATTTAACCGTCATTCGCAGTTCGGTAGAAATCTTGTCACATGCCTGATTTTCTTTTGGTTGTCCGTGCACGACGGTAGAGCTGTTTTGTACAGCTCCGAATACTCAGACAACATTATGCGCTACTCCATGTTTGCTTTCAGACTCGCAATGCCTGCTATTTCCACACTGCCCGCCCCCTTTAATATGATTGGCTGCCACCAGAAGTTTAACACAGGGAACTCTGAATGGCAGGACAAAATCTGTGCGCTTTCTAGCGGGCTGCAACTAGCAATGGACATGATTAATCGATGACTGATAATTGATTGTCAAGAATTTAGTATTTCACGTGAAATTTCTATTGATCTAATTTAGTGCGACATATTTGAAGGTTGTGTTGCATATTTTGAGTCTTAAAGCAATACAGTAAATTTCACAAGGTGGCAGCAATGAGACATCTCACCAACCGGTGCCGATATTTAACTAGTTTTAGAAGACAGTCAAAATGAAAATATTCAGCTCCCTATGACCTGCTGTCATGGCAGAGTTTGGTGTGGGACCATTTCAAAATAAAAAAACAACAGTTAGTTGCAAACACTGCCCAGTCATTTATAAGTACAACACCACCACGACTCTGATGAAGTACAAGTTGAACGACATATATCTGACCCTGGTTAACGTCACTGCACCCTCCTCTCAACCTACCATCACCTCAGTCTTAGCAGGAGGAGCCGCGATGCACAACGGTAAATAATGCCTTTTGATCAACTTATCATCGTTTGATATGATTGCTTTTTGGAATTGTTTCTAAGAGTCTCTGTTTGAGAGCGCCGCAGTGTCAGAGGCACACGCTTGGCTTATACATGACGTGTGCCGCATATCTATTTTGTTTAAGTTCAACAGTTGAACTTTGAATGCCTTGTCTAAAAGGATTGTTGTGGGACTAAGTTCTTCTTGGAATAAATATGTAATTAAGGAGAAATGTGCTGTATTTTGTATTTTCTGCCATAGGCATTTTTAATACAAAAAATAATGATTAAATCAATATTTAATTGTTAATTTTCCTTATGATCGATCAAGGAGATTTCTTTAAATGTCCATCCCTAGCGGCAACCGCTTCCTGGTCCTACTGCATCAGTCGAAACTGCTTCCCTTATGCCACCCGTCACACATTGAAATGACTGGAGGCGATGTGAAGAGGCCATACAAGCGTGCGTTTTGATAAATATTACATCCAAATTTAAGCAGGGGCAGAACCAAATCAAATTCTTAAATCTGCAAGAATAAAAATAGAGTTTTGTGGCTGCTTGATGAAAAACTGAATCAGTTTTTATAAAATCTATTACAATTTAAAACAAAACCAAAAAACAAAGTTAGTTTTACATATTGCTCATTGTTCTAATGGCTGAGTAATATGATTGATGATGCCTAATGACTTGAAATAAAAGATCTGAAAACCTTGTGTGTTCTTCCATGAATTATTTGCATACTGAATCACCTTCTCCTCCTTTCTTTTCTCCTTGTGCTTGTCCTTGTATTTGTCTGTGCTGCCATCTTTGTGCTTCATCTTTTCCTTCTCCTTGTCTCTGTGTTTTTTATCAGAGGAGTCCTTGTGATCACTAGAATTTTAAGAAATACAAAATTATTAAACTCAGTTGGGTTCAGCCTCCACTCAGTGCAGAAAATAAAACAGTAGTAATCAGGTGGTAAATCGTGTCCACTTTGAGCAGAGACCAGAAATGTGCATCTATGAAGAGTGTGGAAGCAGACACCATACCTGTTGCCATGCTTTGATCTCTCCCGTTCCTTGTCCTTCTTGTGGTCCTTATGTTTGTGTTCCTTCTCCTTGTACTTGTCTTTATGCTTGTGAGAGTCTGGGGAGAAAACAGCATCACTGTCTTAAGGTGAAGGAGATACTGAAGGAAACAATTCAACAATGGTCTGAATACCATTGCTGAGTACCTACATTAGGTCCAAGATCTAACGGCCAAAGTGAGATTATATACACAAGTGGAAAAGATGACTTAAGTGCACTACCTCAAATAGGTTCTAATTCTGGGCTAGCTAAGAAAAACAATCTTATCAGGTAATTATAAGAAGCACTCAAAGTCCACCCACATGGATCCTCCAAGTAAAAATATGAATAGCTTAAAACAAGGTCTTAACATGCACTTCAATCTAAATATCAGGCAACATAGAGACTAAAAATCTACACAGTTGCATAGCACCTCCTACTGCCAGTATGATCGCCATTGTTAATGAGACAATATGAAACAGCTGACAGGTTGGTACATGCTTGTGCATGTAGGCCTTCACCCTCTCTTCAGAAGTTGGTTTTAAAAGTACAGGAGCTGACACCCAACTTTACCATCAACAACTACTAAATCAAGTCTACATGCTTTTTTTTCTTTTTTTGTCAAGGCTTTTGACTCCACCAGTAGAGCTAAAAGCTAACAGATTACTAATAAAAGCAAAAGGGTTTTATATTGTCCCATTCTTTCAGTCTGGAACAAACTGTTCCCTTGTTCACACCAGGTGAACTGAAGTGAGGGTCCACTCAGTGAGTAATCAGCAAAACCCCAAACAGACTTTGAGCTCTACCTTGACGGATCTATTCACTGTAAAACTACTTGTGTTTGTAAATCCATTTTTTACAAGATGACAGATTTGATCCGAGCTGTCTACATCTAAGCTATAATCAGTGTGTGATACACAAAGAACTATTTTGTGCTCCATCACATTACAAGATGAACTACAATATATTCAGGATATATCACACAAGTGATGGATCAGTAACAAGATGAGCTAAAAAGGAAAACATCACTTTTTTTGGGAATGCAGCTGATCCATCCTAAATTCTGATGTAAGACAAGGACGTGCAATGTTTTCTCATAAACGTGTGCTGGCTTGGTTCGGCTTGGCACATCAGCCCAGCACAGCAGGGGTTTGCATTTCCATTACAGTAAGGCTACCTGCTCGTGCGGGGTGGCTATCTAGTGACCTACTGAACACAGAAGGGAAAGGCATCTATGTTCTTGTCTTAAATCAGGATTTTGGGTGGATGGGCTAAATTCCCAAAAAAGTGAAGTTTTCATTTAAGAGTCAAAAATGTACACATAAAATACAGTAAGCGCTGGTCAGTGTTTGGAGTGCTGACAAAAGAATGTGTTCTTTTTAAACAGGCCAGAGCCGTGATTAACTTAAATAACTCATAAGTGTGATGAAGTTGGACAGTTCAGTCCACTGTGAAGGGGATGAATACCACACTCTGGCAACTAGAAGTGAAGTCCAGGCCCTTTATGTCTCACAGTTGAATGATGTCCCAATGGCTCATGAATAAATACCAAATAAGAGCAATAGTTCAACTGTCAAGTTATTTTCAGCAATACAGACGCATAGGAAAGTCAAACTCTGAACTAAACCCCCCTGTGTGGTTGCAACAGTGTATCATTAGAACAATTTGTCTAAGAGTGGACATATTTTGGTCATGGATTTTTAAGTGTTGAAGTGAATCTCTTAGAGAAAGTCCTCCTTAACATTCTGTGAAAACAAAATGCTGTTTTCTTAGTATGGATGCGGGTTGCATGATGAATGTTAACAGTAACTAGACTGCTGTTATATAGCGCTTTGCATGTCTTTTTAACTCTCAAAGCACTTTACAATACAAGCCAGAGTTTATCGACTCACATATATTTCATAATGTTACCCTTATAGCAGGCCAGGCTTATATTCAAAGTGCAAACCTACTAACAAACACATACACACAATCACACCACTGGAACTTAGGCAGACATGATAAAACTCCAAAATGAATGTCACTATCTAATACTGCCAAGGCCCTCTAAAAAGTAACACCTTATTTTATTATTTTACTGTGTGAATATGACTTTAAGTTTTGATTCCACATGCGGATTCAACCTATGAACCGTCCACTTTCTTCTTATATGCAGGAATGTTGGTTCCCTGTAGCCATTTAAAAAAAACAAAAAACAAAAAAGAACTTTAAATTATCGGGAAAACGTTTAGAATCGTGTACAAAAAGTAGACTCCTTCGTCACCACACTGGAGGTTAATGAAGCACAATGCCTTCGCATTTCTCCTCCACACTGCCATCTGCACTTTACAGCCTGGGTTCAGCTCGCAGTACAGTCGGGCCGCTACACCGAGAAAGAAAATGGCGCAGAGACTAAGTCCTCAACCCCTAAACCCTCACTTTCAGGTGGGAAATTTGGTATTAAAAACAAACCAACAAGAAAATCTAAGACGATAAACTGATAAAACACCTCCAGGTGTGTAACAATAAAGGTTTGAATCGAGAAAATATTTTGCGGAAAGGCTTTTTATAGACCTCCCTTTTGAACAATAGGCGCTTGTGAGTGAGACAGAGGACTTAGTCTCTGGACGCCATTTCTGTCCTCTACTGAGAACTAACGCAACGCTACATTTGATCAGTGAAGATGTGTCAGAATTTGATGATTATCTTCCCTTTAACTCGTTAGCTTCATGTCATTAACTTACCATTGAGACGAGAACCAACGTCAACCTGGAAAATCAAAAACAGAGACGTTAAATTTTCTTAGTAGCTAACCAGCCGGCTAACTAACTTTGAACTTGCTGGATGGTAAAGCGACAGCTTGTTAGCTATCGAGCTAGCTAGGCTAGCTTGCTACGTTGACTGACAATATGGCTTAGCAGCTAATACCGAAGCCGCTCCAGCTAGCATTGGCTACAGCTAACGCCACATAGAATGTAGCTTTATCCCACTTTGTCTTGGACTTCATGTCTAACCGCACAGCACTGAAAGCATAGCAGACATGACATTTCCATAACATTACAGATAAAAATGTGACAAAACACGTCAAGACGTTGTTGACAACAAAACTGAGTTGTTTCACAAACACTTGGCTAGCGCGCGCTAGCGGGCACTATTCACAGTAAGCTAGCGAAGTTACCTTGTCAGACCAAGCAAATAACGTTTTCAAGAAAATGACCCAGTTAACCATCAGTGGTGTCATTACAACATATATTTAATATTACCTGGTCTTCGCTGTGGGAATGATCCCCACTCATCGCTAAATGGTTCTTTGATTAAAAAAGATGAGAAACGTGTAAGGTAACCACACACCGGCAAAGATATGCAGGCAATAGTAGAATGAAGAAAACCAGCTGTGTAAGAGAACTAAGTCCCAATTGTACACCAGTGCGCATGCGTTTTAATTTAAATGGTAGAGAGCAGTGTAGCTCCTCCTCTCCGAAACGTGTTGCTCTTCAGACACACGATGATCACACACAGTCCTGACACACATTCAGTGCCACTCGTTTATCCCTGTGTTAAATGTATTCACTGTATTCAGTTGGCCTAAGGAATTAAAAGTAGGCTTCAGCCTTATTATTAATAGTATTACTAGAAATAGTAGAGAAGTAGTAGTAATAGTAGTAGTAGTATTAGTAGTATTGCTTGTGTTGCCGTCTTTCTAGGCCTAATTATTAAAAAATATCACCCTCACCCTTTTATTTTTGTAAATTGTAATTCAGCTATAAAATATGTAACTATTATGTCTGGTTGTAGTGGGCGGACATTAGGAGAAATTGACATACATGTCAGTCGGATGAGCGTAGGCTGCATTCAAGGCCTCGGAATGGTGTTGTGGTTTGAGTGATTTCAAAAATGGTGTCAACCAGAATGTGTGGCATGAAACAGACAGGAGCCAGTCATGCGGTCCACAACCTTGAGCTAACAGGCCTATCATATGACAACTCAAAGGCAAAGTGGTTCAGCCTATAGGTGATGATTGAACGTCAAAGGTATGGTTCAGAATAATATAACATTCACCTGATATGTTCTAGGTTTCATGCCGACTGGTCTTAGCATTCTCTTTAAATAAGAAAAAATTGGTGTTGTGTTTATCTGGATTCCAAATCTGGTTGACAGATGACACTGAACTGTAAATCTAATCACAATACCTTAGATAACCATTAAAAAGAACTGGTTTTTTTTGTTTTTTTTTTAAGATTTTAATTTTATCCATAAGGGCTATTGCAATGATGCAATAGCTTTTATTTTCACTCCTTGTCAAACAATACTGTGCTGCAAATCATCATTTAAAGCCAATAATATTTCTCACCGTCTCTCCCTCGAAGATTATGAGAATGTTATGGATTGACCTGCCTGCATACATGCATACTGGTAATGAATGAATGTATGAATTTAAAATCTTTATTTAAAATAGGTGGTTAAACAAAACAAAACAATACAAAACTAAAAATTAAATAAGTAATGGCAGTCTGGGATGAATGAGACTTGAGGTGGATCTGAGTAAATGATGTCAAAGGCAAACTCATTTTGTCCACAGGAGGGCACTGCAATCCACAAAATTACTTGTCAGCATTCACTAACAGACTTTGGTCTTAAAATAGCTGTTAATTAAACTGCATAGAAAACTAAAACATTATTCCACACTGTGAAAACCCGCTAAAAAAACATGATGTTAGGCAGTGACGTGTCTGATTCTATTAAGTCTACGCTAGAATTGTGTTTGCCTGATTTTTTTTCTATCAGGGTCAGTTTACTGACCTTCAACTTCAATCTCTTACATTTTTGTTGATAAACTCATTATACAAAGCCAGTATATGCAGTATTAAGATCTGCAGATGGTGCAATTGTTTACAGTAAATGCAATACAACCACTCACCTTCATTTACATTATCTGAGGCTTCAGTGTTAAGTGTTTTAGGTCACCAGTAACAACCCAAAATGCAACATTTATCGAGCATGTCACCAAGTGCGAGGCCAGTTATTTTTTTGCTAGGTATTTTTTCAGAAATTAAAGTTAGCATATTTAAATTACTGACATTTTCTTTAAAACTATTGATATAAATAGGTACAGTGTTACAACTGGAGCACATTCAAGAGAAGTCAAGGTTGCACAGTTCAGAGTATTTTACTGCTCTTTTTTCAACAACAGCTTTGATTATGATTACTTAAAGTCCAATTCCTGCACCGCAATGCTGTGTTGATGATAAAAGCATCCATTTCAGTTCCTGCTGTTTGGATGTTATAACAAACAAAATCTTGCTGATTAAGCAGAGATGCAAGGTTGCAAGGCACTGTTTATGGGAACGTCGTGTCCTCTCCTTCACATGCATTTAAGGCTCCTGATGGTTTGGCTTTGAAAGCGGCTTGGTCGGGTTCTGGTATAAAAACATGTAGGAGTCACACAGCAGTCTGCGCACTAGTTCAGGAGTCTCGCTGGGGTTCGCCCGAGCCAGCTCCTCCTCTGGCTGTGACAGGAAGTCACCCACCTCCGGACAAGCTCTGATCTCAGGAATGTTGTAGCCACAGTGATCGTCACCTGTAAGGAAGAGTCACCTGAAGATTAGACATCAGCACAAGTAGAGATAACGTCACAGACGTCAGAGCGAGGCTCTATCTAACATTGTGCAGAATGCTTTATCAGTAAGAAAAAGCAGTCATGGGTAACAACTTTATGGAAGAAGCACAACAAGTCAGAGTTGGCACGAACGTCAAGATTAAGTGACAATTTTGTTAATTCTATTAGATAATAATGGAACTGCACCCCACCTCCATTGATTCAAATCAATAAAACAACCTGGAATCTCTCTTACCACATCTGTCTGCCATGCTGTCAAAGAAGAGCCAGGAGTTGGGATCAGGGCTGAATTTGACGAAGGACACATAGTGGCTAGTTTGAATGCAGAGCACAGCAAACAGTTGCATCGTGTGTCTGGGCACAGGCGCATCAGAGGTTACATCTTCTGGTACTGCAAGAGTTTTGGGGGAGTGACCCTGCCGAGAGGGATGGGCATGCACCTTTAAAAAAAAGGGGGATAAAAAACAGAGTTTTACACTTCAAGTTGAGACAGTGGGTAAATGAAATCCAATAAGGGAAATATGGCTTACCTGTGTGTTGCACATTGTGCAATACTGTTTGATTCTCCCTGGCTGCAGTTTGCGATCTGGTAGACACTGCAGACACTCATACTGTGCTGAATGCCCGCAGATGAAACATTCTCTTGGAGCTGTTTGGGAAAAGTAGATTATTCGTCAGCATCCTTAAGTTCTTTAAAAACACTGTATTAAGAGTTATACTATTTTCATTCTGTATTGTTTCAATCAGTGTGGATTATGTCTCCTCCTCACAGTTATATAGAAGATCTGTGACGTCTAGCTCAGTGGAAGGAATGATATGAGAAAACATCTTGTACTTGTTTCCAAACCTTGGCATCTGAATAATTAGACAGGACGGCATCTGAGGAACAAATTGGAGAGGTGACAATGAGGTTACGTGATTGACGATAACTTGAAAAACCCAATGGAATTTCTCAGGAACCCACACTCACCTCTTCGAACTTGAGGTCACCTGACAGGCAGGATGTGTCCAGCAGCTGTTGGACGGTGGGCATCTGTCCCATTTGTTCTTTTTCCAGAAAGATCTGGAAGGTGTAGGCTCCTTGAGATGTTTCCTCTGCCGATCTGAAAAGAAACACCATGTAAGTAACCAAACACTTTATACAGTAAAACAGGACAAAATATTTAGCAGCGTGTGGCTCGGGAGCTTACCTGAGCTTGAGAAGTGGCTCCATGCAAAGCACCTTCTGAAACAGGACTGTGATAAACTCCTCTGGGTCTGCAATCATGCAAAGCAGTTTAGTGTATGTTATGTCGCAATGACTAAAACCCTTATATCAAAACATAATTTTTAAAAATGTGTGTTACAGATACGGCTGTGTACCTTTTTCGTCTGTTCGGAATGTGTCACAACCCAGCTGTTTACGGAAATTCATCACACTCTCGGCAGGCACAAATCCTTGTCTGCAAGACAGTTTGTACGTTAGCTATCAGTTACTAAACACAAGACCACACACATGTAATGGCTGCATACACCAAAACACTCAGGTGCAATGAAAAAAAAAAGGATACACCATCTTATGCAAATAATTTTTATGAATATGTTCTGTGTTCACTATGGAATTATAGCTTATCATTATGACAAAGAGTACTTGTTTACCAATTGAGGTTGTGCAAAATTTTATAATGTTCCTATTTCGTGAACTGGATGATCGTACAAGGTGTTCAAAAACCAGAATGTCGTGAAAAAAGAGCTCATACCTGCGTAAACGGTTGACTATTTTTCTGAGTGTGCAGGTTATGGGTTGCTCTGTGTCAGCAGGCTTTTGCCAGATATTATCCAGGGTCACAGATGAGCTGAACAAACTAAAGAGAGAAAACCAAATTGTTTCATCAACTCAGCACATACCTGAATACAGTTCACCATGCTCATTTAATCGTTCACGATCTTTTCTAAATAAGCATAGTCGGATTAAAAGGAAATATGAGCCAAGTTTGCAACAGTGTGCTACATGAGAATCAGTCACCCTTAGGTGTGGAACTGGTTTTACCTGAAGAGTGTGGCATCGAGGTAACAGGAGTTGATGTGACCCTGAATCCCTTTCATTCTCCCCACTAACAAAGACAAGGCCTCTGATTCAGGGATAGGTGGTGCGTCGTCCTCAGAGTCCTCAAATTGAGGAACTGAAAACAATTAGGAGTACAAAAACAAATGTTCCATCAAATCGTATTTGAACAGACCCAGAGTTTTGGATTTAGTACAAGTTACTTGTTGCATTAGCTTCTCACAGTCTGAATTATCAAACAGGCCTTTGAAGTCTAAAAATACGATTTTCAAAAGCAGTATGTTCAATGAACTGTATCAGACCCGTTTCACTAATGCATGTTGTCACAAACCACGCACTGCTTCAGGTTTCTGAAGTTTGTTCCCCTCAAAGTGTGTGACAGCAACATCAGGTAAACCAATTAGAAGACTAATTTGTGACTATTCCATTTACTTCTATCTAGAGTTGTTCCAATACCAGTATCAGAAAATGCCTCAGAAATCGGCGAGTAAGCCAGTCTGTGCACCAATTCGATACCATGTGATTTATTAACCGCTAAACCGTACCCAGCTACTTCCCAGTTAGCTCAGCTAGCTTTGACTGATGTTACATACCTGAAAACAGTTATTCTTTGCCTCTCTAAGGTAGTACGCAGGAAGAAACTCTGCACTACCACTGTCAACGACTATTTTTAGGAGCAAGGAAGAAGAACAGATAGATTTGACAGAGCTAGTGAAATATCTATATTTGATAATAGTTTACATTAGAAGTCCCACCAGGAAAAAAGTCAAGCATAAGGAATTAGATTTTCCTAGATTTTCCTAGAT
The DNA here is from genome assembly GCA_029783665.1 of Naso thynnoides. Taxonomy (NCBI): domain Eukaryota; kingdom Metazoa; phylum Chordata; class Actinopteri; order Acanthuriformes; family Acanthuridae; genus Naso; species Naso thynnoides. The sequence continues at coordinate 26,773,300 of JAQLOL010000012.1, read as the reverse complement.
GCTGTTTCATAGTGTTTGATTTAAATCATTTTATTTTACTAATTTATGATTGCACCTTATGTTCTAAAGGAATCGTTATTTTTATTGGCTGGTATCAGATCAGTGCTCGGTATCGGCTGCTACGCAAGTTTAGGTATCAGAATCAGTATTGGGAAGGAAAAAAATGGTAGTGGAACATCTCTACTTCTGTCCAACCCCAACCTCCTAACCTGACTCTGTGAAGTTGCGTGACGCACATTCTAATGAGAGATAATAAAAGGTATGAAAATATCTGCGATAAACTTGTACAGAACTGCAGAATAAACCATTTTGAAGGATGGAAGCTTAATGCTTTTTAAAATTTTATAGAAGTTAAACATAACACCAATAAAAATCATGTTGAAACTCCACTTACATTACGATCTATCTCATGACCTTTGAAAGACTTCAAAGATTCAGAGATTAAGAAAACATTCACATCAATAATATCATATGTGTAAAATCTAATTGCTTGTGCTCGCTTGTCCCATCACAGTAAGAGTGTCTAACCTGGAGGTGTTTCGGTGGACTTTGGGGTCTCCTGTCCTGTAGAGGAGAAGGTGAACCTGCTGTCAGGACTGCACTTTGTGACAGGAACAAACAGGGCTCTGTTTGCTTTGCAGGTAAAATACCTCTGGCTGCCATACTTCCCATCGGAGCAGCCGTTCACCTCGTAGTCCTGAAACAGTGAAAACCAAGTTAGATATGAGGAGTCTCTGATGGGACAGAAGATCTAACTGTACGAAGTTTTAGTTACTCACCAATTCAATCCCAGCCCATTCATCTGTCTTCCCTCCAGGGACCCCCAACCACCGGACAACCCCGTACACTGTGACCCCTGAGTTGGACACCACCTCCACCATGGATCCCACCTCCAAAGGCACATGAGATGTGCTTAGACTCTGGCTCTCTATGATGCTCTGCTCTGTGCGGCTCTCTCTCACTTGTCGTGCGCGAGATCCCATATTGGGCATGGAGTTGATGCGTGTCACCGCTTTCCTGTTTAGACCTGCCGAGAGGTAAGGAGGGTGTGTGGGGGGGGAGAGGCTGTTGGTTAGCGAATCATATGACATTTTTGTGTGTCTTGTCACATGCTGCCTCATCAGATTGCATAACACAGCACATACTGTATTAGGTATGTAGACAACCCAGAGTGCACGATGTGCAAAAACGCCAGGCCATGTCATGTTTTGCATTCCAGAGCAACAGAACCAGTTTGTCAAGTTGTGTACCGCCGTGTCCCCTCTGCAGTCGAGGGTGTTTTCTGTGAACTGTCAGTGTCGCGATTTTATTCGCTGACTAGAGGGGAGGGGGATGCAGATTGTTTCTGAATCACAAAAGGATTGAATTTGATTTATAAAAAAGGGGATTTAGTTTGACAAACCTTGCTAAATCACCACCAATTATCTTTTTGGTGCAGAAATGCCATATGGTGACTTTGACAGAGACAAACTGTTAACTTTGACATTTTTACATACTTCCATACTGGCCATCTTTCCAGTGCAGTCCAAGAGGAGTGGAGTATGATGGGACCACCTGGACAATGTCTGCAGCACTGAACAGAGGCAGAGGAGCAGGTTTCTTGGATGATAAGTTGTGATCATAGTCCTACAAAAAAAACAAAGAAAAACATACATGGAACACTCAGATGTGCTGAGCACAGAGACACCCTTGTGCATGTGTGTAGATTTTGCATTAGTTAGACTGTTTTGTATGTTGACATTTCCTAAATCAATTAATAATTATCAGCCTTATAGAACCCTGATTATTATAATAATGCCCCTGGTACCTTTGCACTTTGGCACTAACGATGACAAATCAGAGAAACAACTTTACCCACCACAAATTCCACCTCAAAGCCAAGCATGTGCAGGTCATCTTTGTTCTCCTTCCTCCCAATTTGCATGAGGTTCTTCACCAGCCCGGGCATGTGTCCCTTCTTGTGCTTCACCACCACTAGGTCATCCTGAGACAGCTCACAGATGGCCGAGAACAGCTGGGGGTTGCACAGCAGCTCCAGGCGTTTGCTTGCGGGGGAAACGAAGAGCAGTAGCTGGGCCTGGTGGCGGGTCAGCGGGTACGTGTCCTCTCTCCTCACGATGCCTCCGCTCTTGGGGCTCCCCGCGTTGCTGCCCCCGCAGTACATCAGCCCCATCAGCTCCCCACGCTGCGTCTCTGCCTCCACACGGCCGAGACATCCGCGACTGAAGCCCTTCCTCGACTTCCCGCGTATCACGATGAAAAACTTCTCCAACACCACAGTTTTGGGCTCCATTGAAACGCCTTATTTCCACCAGTTTAGTCAGTGAAACTGCTGAAGCAGGTAACGCTATGGCGCTTAAAAGCAACCTGTAGAAACACAACAGCACTACATGACTACACTGTAGCCCACAGCAGCTTCCAGGTAAGGCTACTTATTAATAAAGTTGGGAAACACTCTGACACAAAAGTATAACATGAAATAAGCAACACTAGTACAATTGTAAGAATGATGCAACAGTATTTACGGTCTCTACTGTAGCTACAAGCTTTAAATGGGATCTAGGATAATCCACCTTTAGTAAACAAACGGAGCTGCTGTGCAACACTAACGTTACTCATCACTTCTGTCATTCATTACAGTCGGTTTGGCCTTTGGAACACAAGAGCCGTTGGTTTACTTACGGTTTTTATTTGTTCAGAACAGTTATCCCGCAGCCGTTTACTCCATTATTGGTTCGTGTAGCCTGTTAATTGCTCGCAGAAACAGGTGACTCCGGCCGCGGCAGCTCCTCTCTTCCTGTGGACTCATTCACAGTAGGTGCGGTAACACTGAGCCTCTAAATACTGACCTGCTTATGACCGTCAACGCCCACTTGGCAGCGCCCCGAGTCCGCCCTCATTCACAAGCGCGAGCGGCTGCTAATGTGACGTGAAACCGCCGCCAAAGTCCCGGTATCCCGTAAACTCGTACAAAACTGTCAGTGAATGCGCAACAAGTGGCCCAGAAGTGAACTGTGCTTCAACATGAAGTCTGCGTAAATAAGGTGTTTTCAACAAAATGTAGGCTACCTTTTCTTTTTATTGTGGTAGGTGATGTATTGCCTGAAGGTAAATAGTTTTTATCCGTGTTTATTATATTATTTATGTAGGCTGTTGAGTCAGAACAGAGTTTAGCCTCATATGTAGTGACCAGTGTTGGGGAGTGACTAGTTACATGTAATGAAATAACGTGGCCTAAATTAATTACAAAATAAATGTAACTGTAATCAGTTACAGTTATTAAGAAAGAATGCGTAATTAAATTAGTTAGCCTACTTTTGAAAAGGGGATTAGGCTACATCTGTATATTTTCGTTATAGGCTGTATGCTAAATAATATTCATTTTGTGGCTTTGCACGTTTCTAATGTGCGCAGTGTCTTTTGTGATTTCCAGTCGAGGCCGTTTAGTAAAGTTTGATGCTACTCTGATGCTTTTGATTGGCTCTCGTTTTAATTTGCAGCGCCACACATCTGCCATCAACACTGCCTGGTTTACACATTTGAAAATGGTTAATAGTTGAAAACATTGATTAGAAATGTAGAAAAGTGAATAAAAAATAATCAAATGTAATAAGTTCCATTACTTTGATAAAGGTAGCCTATTGAAATAGTTGCATGACTTATTACATTTTATATCAGGTAACTAGTAATTTGTAACCTATTACATTTCCAAAGTAACTTCCTCAACCCTGGTAGTGATACATTACAATCTATCTCATGACCTTTGAGTCTGTTTTTTTTTGTCCTGTCTGACATTACATGCACAGTGTTCTATTTTTCATATTAAGCCCAAAAACTCAAATATAGCCTAATTTCTGTATAGACACCAAGTCTCCATTTTCTGCTTGTTGGGGCTTCATCAGCAGGAGATTTCAACATTTCCTAATATACTTCATTCCCAGAATTTTGCTCCCTAGACAGTTTCGACAAAGTGAGCAAATTGTTAGAAGTAACCGGTGGCTGGAGTGGAAAACACTTTGAGTGACATGTTTGTCTGCATGTACACATGTGACATGTCCTACCCTGCAGCTGGAATGAAAGTCTGACAGTATCTTGGCTTCACATCAGCTTTACCTAACAGCCCTCATTTTCTTCTGCATGCATATATGTAGTGGCCATCTGTCACGAATGTCCCATGCCTCTGGCAGCAGAAAAAAAAAAAAAAAAAAGCTTTAACATTTATTTAAAAACCCATTAAGAGACATCAGACTGAAGCCTGCAAATAACAGATAATTTTGCCTTCTTTAATTGAAAATTTGTGGGGGGGACTGCCCTCTATTGGCAGGTGATCGCAATAACAAGAGATTTAAACAGTGGAGAATAACACCATCAACTCACACAATGCCATGCAACAACAGCTCATCCTGACGGCTCAGTGTTCAAAGTTTCTCAAAGTTCATGATCAAGACAATGGTAGCAAATTATCAGATAACTGAGGTATTGTAATGGCTGTAATTGTATCTCTCATCCTCAGGATCCCCCGGACAGCAGAGTTTGCCTTAACTCTTTGAACTTTGCGGCTCTCTTCATGCGGAAACTGCACCATCACTTCTGGGAACTCAGCTGTGGAAAGAAAATTGGGAGAGCAAGAGACTACTAATATCAAACACTGACTTATATAATGGCAATAATGGCAAAGGTCAACTGCTTAATGCTGTTTCATACTTACAGTCAACAAGTCTGTTTGGCTGAAGTTGAGGTGTTTTCAGAGAGAAACTGTCATTTTTCACTTTGTGGAGGGACAGTGCACTGGTCAACACCTGAGGCGTGCAAAAAATCTTAACTGTAAATGTTCTTGCATTAAAGATTCTAATGTTTTCCACTGAATCAGAACAGAAACATTTGTGATATTCGGAAAGCAAACCTGAGGGATCACGCTCAAACTCTGTTGTCCACGTGAACTGCTTAGTGCCATGTAGATCCCGCATTTATTCCAGACTGGCACCACTATTGTGGGCATGAGAAATGATGAGGGCCTCTTTCCTTCCTGGATTCTGTTATTCTAAAACAAATTGTAAATAATGAGTCATATTTAAACCAAACTTTGTAATTCACTGCTTTTATTGGGTGAGATTTCTAAAGCGAGTGGACCTGGTTGGTTAAGAGTTGCTCTCGGGTTTTGTTTGGCCATGAGAAGTCGAGGATGAGGCTGTTGAGAATAACACCTGACCGTGTGATGATCCTGCTCCCAAACAACCTGCCCAAAGAACTGCAAGATCATGAAGACAAGAGATAAGATAAGAGAATGACAGTGTTCCCAGCAGTACATACCACACATTCCCTCGTGGTGCGATCATTTATGTCAGACAGGTGGATGTAACACCTTCACCTCGCTGCTGATACTATGAGGTCATCAGGTCCCATGACTACTACTTGTCCGGCCTGCAGCCCTGTCTGCAGGGAGTGGACAGCGGAGTTATTGATCCTCTGGCGAAGCACTTCAGCTTGACTCTTACTTCAGTGAGAGTGGAGAGGAAATGATCAGGAAATGCCTGATGTCAGTTTGGTGTTATGCAATCGAGTCGGCAGTAAAATAATGAAACAAAAAAAGTAAATCTGAAACAGGTCAGATATAGTTAATCATTAACAGTGTTTAGATTTATTTTTGAGGCTTATCTTAATTGTGATTGCCTTAACGTAGTTCACCTCAGCAGGTCAGAGAGACGCTCAGTCACTGAAGAGTTATTTTTAGGGTCACCCAAACCGCCTGTCACAGGCAAAGCTGCTTTCAGAGACTTGTTAGAGAGAAATAAGTAATTTTAAATAGAGTGCTCCCATTTCAACTATAATGTAATAATTTAAAAAAAAAAACAAAACACTTCAGCTTTGCAGTCCAGCACCTCAGCAATCCAGTCGTATGTCTGATTTTCTGTGTTGTTGTTCTCATTGAGATGGAAGGCCTCCAAAAGTTTGAGCGCTGACATCAGTGCAGCACCAGCAGATGGGGGAACTTGAATTATGAAATCTAAGTCAAGAGTAGCACAAAATGTTTGACTGTATCAAGACTAGAAGCACACTTATTCATTATACTGTGGATCAGAGGCTAGTTTTTACCATTATACCGGCCTTCCACGGGCTGCTCCACTTGCACATTGTAGCTGCTGATGTCGTCTCTGCTCAGGACACCTCCGTTAGCTCGCACCTCGTCATGAAAACACCAAAAAGGTTGTTACATCACTGACAATTGCATTCTTATGGTTTCTTAACCTGAACCAAGAGCAAACTTCACCCTATAACTTTTAAAACCAGGTCGATTTTTTTGTTTGTTTGTTTGGGTTTTTTTGTTTTAAGATATTTTTTGGGCTTCTTGGGAACTTTATTTCTTGGAAAGGACAGCTGAAGAGAAGATGGGAAACAGGGGAGAGAGAGGGGGAATGACATGCAGCAAAGGGCCACAGGTGGAATCGAACCAGTGGCCACTGCAGTGAGGACACAGCCTCTGCATATGGGGCACCTGCTCTACCACCTGAGCCACCGGACGCCCCAAAACCAGATCGATTTAACGTGTGGATGTCATTCACCTCATCCTCCATCTCTTGTGAAACGTTCCCGTCATAGAAGCTCCACAGACCGGCCTCCAGGACTCCGGCCAGACCAGGCAGCCTCAGGAGAGAACCAGGACGCAGAGCTCGACCATCTGGGAAGAATGTGTCTCTGAAACGCTGCGATAGCTGCTCATCTTTTACTTTCAATATAGCCTCAGCTGTGGAGTTACACATATGAGTCACATCCTGGTATATCACTGTCAGGTCATCATTATGTATTGTGTGGTACTGTGAGAGTAAAGTGGTTAAGTTTGACTCACCAAGACTGAGAGACACATTGAAACCTTCTCTAGAAACAGCAGCAGCTCGAGTGACAACATCCTCCCATGAAAGACTGTGGAGGTTTAATGTTATGACATGTTTGACTTGAAGGTAGAAAAAAAAACAAAGAGCAGATAAATGTCATTTCATCTAAATTCTCTTACCTTCCATACAAGCTGTGAGCGTGGTGTAACCCACTGAGCATACCTGGCACTCCCACCTGCAGACCTGCCTGAGCAGATGCAGTAAATGAGGCGATGCATGCTAAAAAAACACAATCGAAAATTATTATTATAATTACTATAGTACCTCTAGTTCTGAAACATTTTTCAGCATCTCCTCTGTGAGCGTTTTAGGTGCAGTTCCTTGAAAATTTATCACCCTGGTTTTGTTCCTGTGGATGTCATGAACCAGCATCACTCCACCTCTACCGAAAGAGATTGAGCGAAAAATGAACAATCAGACAAATCTGTGTACATTTGATATGAAAACATAACAATACATCAGTCACATACCCACCAACACCTGACACGTGAGGATGCACAACACCCAGACATAGGGAGGCAGTGATGGCCGCGTCCACGCTGGATCCTCCATCACGAAGGACTCTCTGCCCGAGTGCAGTGCAGCGCTCATGATCCGACACTAACACACCTTCTACAAACACCTGAGAAGGGATTTTAATGCATATAAATAATTTCGTGGTAAATACTTGCTTGTGATATGGCATGACGTACCAAACTTTTCCTAAAATAAATATGCAGGATCAGAGCAATCGTCACTCCAATGGCAAAGGTAATGGACACAGCATGGACAGGAAGGACTGTGTCCAGAACAGAGGAGTCCTCATCTCTCTCTCTGAGGTCAGAGAGGCTTCGGTCTAACACATTTGGGCTACCAGAGGCCACCTGTTTCAGAGGGATCTCCTTTGGCAGGTGGCTGACATCTGTGGCAGCAGCAAGGAAAGAATGTGTACACTTTTACCACTGTGGAAATCTTTTAGGTTTGCAAGCTGTTAATGATTTAAGGCCCATTGATCTTGCCTGTTTACTCCCTTGATCTCTAATCAGGTAATCTACACCCAGACTGTTGTAAATAAGCAACATTGCAGGTACAAATCAGCAGGGAATGGCTCAGCCCCTTGTGTGCTGGGAGCTTGATAGTCAAACATTTCTGCTGTATCTGTGTTCACTCACGGTGGTTTTTATTGAAGTCACGGCTGAAGTCACTTGATGAGCCATCAGCAAAGTCAGATGAATCAGTGAAGCTTTTGTAACTGAAAGGTAACTGCTGGTTAAGCTGTATTTTAGGAGAAACATCCATCCTTGCTGTATTCAACCAGGACAAAGGACTAAATGAACCTGCTTTTATTCTAACTTCACTTTTCCTTCAGCTTGACATGCAATTAGACACAGCAGGTGCAATTACCACCCAGCCAATGACATCTCAACATTTGCATCTGTCAAACCATGAGTGGTTCAAAGTCATTAGGAAATTTTAATTCAACAAACATAAAAAACACAAGCTGCAAAATCATTATTTTTATTGCTATATTTAGAAAAAAAAAGCTTTAAAACAAGTACACAGAGGTAAATGCATGTTGATACAAAAATCACATCACGTTTTCCATAAACTGCACTTTTCTCATCCACGTGTTTAAATTCACATGCACACAAACAAGAAAACATGGTGCAACTCATTTCATGAGGTGAACATCTTCATTCCAAACTCTTACACAGATTGAGTTATAATGTAGCTGCCTACGACCTGGTAAGAGTTATCAAGTGTTTAAATGGTTTACATCGAGATTAGATGTATAGCTTATATCTAAACGAGACTAAATATGTGTATATGTGTGCATTGCAGTAAGTGTTTAATAAGTATATGATAAGTGTTATAAGATCATTTTCCGGTTGTGGTTGAGCTTCAGTGGCTGAGGCTGCGATGTCCCGGCTGTTGGAGGTGGAAGGAGTGATGGTGGACTCCGTGGCGAACACGGTTCTGACGCTGGATGGCGTTACGGGTCATGTGCTGTCGGTCTTCCCAGGTTTTCACTTTCTGGATGCAGGTTAACTTTGTCGCTTCCATCAAAGCTTTACGCTGAAAAAAGGAGTCTGTGATGACTCGACTGGTGGCGCTGCTGCTTTGACCCGTGGACTCTGGATCTAACACACTGGAGAGGAGGACAAACTGCCTTCAGAGCCAGTATTCACCAGTACAGGACTGTTTATAGTTAGTATACAGTTTTCCCTTTCAGATCTAATATGGTTATGATTTCTTCTGCTCCCTCACCTGATGTCAGCTTCCATGTTCGCAGCCGTGTCTGCACGAAGAGCAGAGTTTGATGGTTGGCTGTCAATCAGCTCTGCACCCTGGTTTTCTCCTGAATCTGCCTCTGTGAACACAAATTGAATTTTTTCATATATTTGAGCAAATATTAAAGAAAAAACAACAACAATAATTTTTGGGGGAAAAAACACTCTTGCAACACTTCCATGCACTAGAGTTGTTCTGATACCAATACCAGTACTGGAAAATGCTTCTAATACTGCCAAAATTGCTGGTATCAGTATCAGTAAGTACCCAAGCTTCTTCCCAGTTAGCTTATTAGTGCAGTGTAAGAATTAGATTTTCCTAGATTTTAGTTTTTAAGGTGCGGTTGCACTACTGATTTATAGTATTCCATTTAATTTTTTTTATTTAAGTAAATTATGATTACACTTTTAGTTTAAAAGGAATCGTTATTTTTTTTAGGCTGGTATCAGATCAGCAGTCAGTATCGGCTGCTGCCCAAATTTGGGTATCGAAATCAGTATCAGGAATAAAAAACAGTATTGGAACATCTCTACCATGCATCATTCTTTGCTAAACATATAACAGATTATTTATTTAGAAAAACAAACAAATAAAAAGATATGCGAGGTATATAGAATATCAAGAATAGCTTCTAGAAAACTTTAATTGTCTGGGATTGGCTTACACTTCTGCAAAATGCCAAATTGTAATTCAACTTTAGGATTCTGATAACAGTTTCAACCACAGTGCCAGTTTGCTTCCTTGTCAAGAAGATCTGCATTTTTAACATTGTGTACTGTAAATATATGTATAGCATGCTGCGTGACTGACCTTGATGACTGATAACAAGCCAGTCTTCTTCGAGTGCTTCTCCAGACTTGACATCCTCAGGGGTCTCCTCCTCTTCCCCAAAAAGCAGACGGCTGATTGTTTTGAACATTGCTGCTTCCTCTTTGTCCCTGTCTCCCTCCTCTCTTTGTTCAACAGGGAGCTAAAGTGTTGCAACAGTTTATCTGCTAAAGAAAAGAAGAATGCTAGCTCAGTGACTCATATACATGTTCATACTTTCTTGCACTGCAAACTAACAATCCCTCTCTGACTGTTTGGGAGTGGGTTATGCCAAGAGACCCTTCCTACATTATTATTTTTCAAAATTTAAACAATCTGGGTCAGCTGACCAGGATGTCCAATGAAATTTCTTATGATAAAGTGGTTTGAATAATGATGCCCACTCCACCAGACTTGCATTGTTAGGGTCCATCTGCCCCTTGATAAATGGGGGAGGGGCTCCATCTATGAAACATCGGGTCAGTACAAAGTCTGCACATTTCATTGGCTTTATGCCGGTTCTTTGCATGCAATCAATAATAAGGAATGACACGACAGTGAATTTTCTTCTGCAGTGCACACCAGCGGTGTTACACTGTTGTGTTAGTGGTATTTCACCCACTGTCAGCACTGAGTTGGGCTCCACATCACAGAAATAACAAGAGAATAATAGAATTAGAAAACTCTACTACAGCCACAGAGATCAACTCTTGAGATAAAACGTGTTTCACTGACTGAACTCAGTGTAAATGGATCATTAAACACTGTTTTGAATTTGAGTCCGCGGTTGTTTGCAGCTGGTGAATCTGTCGATCACAGCTGCAAAAATCATGATGCAAGCAAACCAATGACAGCCTGCAGTAAAACTCGGATCATACTTTGTGACAAAAACCGAATAAAATGTGACACTGAATATCAGCCATGATAACTGCTGTCAGTTTATTGTCTAGCATAACGTTACATTTCTGTAAAAATGGCTGTAACGTCTCTGCTGTGTCCTTACCTGCTGTTATTGTTTCTTAGTATAGTCGTAGTGTCGTTTGTCAATTCATAAATTTTCGCATATACCTTCAAATATCGAGAATAACCGCTGCAACCAAACAAGACTGTTGTTTTGTATTTCAAATGTTTAACCGATCACAGGCAACAGCAGATCCGCCCATGTCCCCGCCCATTGGGAGCAAACAGCCAATCAGAGGCCGCAGACTGAGCCCGAGGTCTGGTTTGTTCTATCAAAGATCAAACATTGATGTCAAGATACAGATTTTCGCATCTCCTTCCCTCTTGTTCGTTCAATTTCCTCAATACGGTGTAGCTTTGTGAATTTTCATGATGGGTGACAGCAACGGGAATACAAACTATACCAAATTATTTGGAAATATTGGAGGGTTTGACTCGGAACGCTCGAAGAGATGGCGGAAGTAGGAAGTGATATCCGTTAGCATTTTTCCTTCCGAGGGCGCGAAGTCATGATTCGTATTAGTTCCCTAGAGGAGTGACACTGGTTAGAGATAAAGCGAGAATAGGGCAGCCAGGTCCACCAGAGACAGAACAGAGTCAGTCATGCCTTCACTAACCCGGAAAAAAAAAATCCAACCGCTTAGCAAAAACATACTCTTTGCCTCCACCTAGTGGTTTGTTTCGACTCAATGGAGCTCAACTTCTTTACATCCCTTAACGTCAGATAACTTGTATTGTATTCACTACTGTGAGACACACTGAGTGAACCTTAGCTCTGAGTACCTCAGTCTGAGTTACACATTTACATGTAACATATACGATAAGTGCTTTTGCTGTTCTGTGAAAATGCCATGTAATGATCTGGTTGAAAAGCAATAAGACAGCAATTCAATATTCAGTGAGACACAGAAGAAAATCTCACGGCAAACAGGGTTGAGAAGGTTACTTTGGAGATGTAATAGATTACAAATTACTAGTTACCATTTTTGAAATGTAATAAGTACTGTAGCCTAACCCTTTCAATTACTTTATCAAAGTAATGCGACTTTTTACATTTGATTTCTTTTTAATATTTCTAATGAATGTCTTCAACCATATTCAAATGCTTAAACCAGGCAGTGTTGATGGCAGACGTGTGGCGCCGCCAAGTCTAACAAGAGAACCAATCGAAAACATCAGAACAGCATCAAACTTCACTGAACATCTTTGACTGGAAATGGCAAAAGAAGACATTGTGTACATCAAAACATGCAAATCAACAAAATGAATATTATTCAACATATAGCCTAAGCTTTAACAGAAAATACTCAGATGTAACCATCTTTGTAATCATAAACATTTTCTTAAGTAACTGTTATTTAATTTTACATTCTTATCTGATTACAGTTATATTTATTTTGTAATTAAATCAATTTCATTACATGTAACTAGTTACTCCCCAACACTGACAGCAAATTATAACAAGGAACACCTTGTGTAAAATGTGAGAGCAAACCCTTTTAGAGTTTATGTAGGCTTTATTTGCTGTTGGATTTATGGGAAGGGGGTAATCTTTTTGTATTTGTGGCTGTAGGATTGAAATAGCCTATTTGAGAAAAACAACACAAACAATGCAATAAAATAAAATCAGGAAAAGCATGAAGGTAGAAAAAAAAGACAACTTCACCTCGTATCTTTAAGGCCATAGTTATTTTCACTGAGCCATTTGACAGCCTGCATTACATTAAACCCAAACCTGCAGGTTTCTCTTTATCTCCGATTTGTCTTGTTTTATTTATAACAAGAGGGTGAGGCCAATTTTTTACGGATTCCAAAAATTTTTTCCAAAGATCTTTGACATGCCTGAAGCATGACATAAAAATGAAGTTTTTCTCAAAGGATTGGTGGGGTCGTGATCTCCCTGCGGCCATCACATCCATTTTTCCAGCATGTGCTCTGCTAAATATACAAAATTCCTGCAGTGTACGTGTAGTACATAACATTAAATGTGTATATCTATATACCATTGCCATTTCAATCCATTTCACTGATTGTTTTATAGGCCAATTTAATTCTATGAATTTATTATTTTCCGCAGTACATTGCATTTCAGCCGCCCCTATTTCAGTGCTTTAATGAAGGTGAGAATTGGACAGTCAGTGGGGGAACGTTAGGCTATTGAGCTGCAGTGTAGCTGTAAGAAAGATCAGATGACAAGGAGACCTCTGGGACAATAAAAACTCAAGATTGCACAGCTCATATGTTGTCAGCGTTTGTTTAAATCAGTAATTCTCAAACATTTTTATGCCAGTGATATCAAATTAAATACAAATTAGACTTCGGGTCCCACATCAGATAAGAGTTTTGCTTTTAAATGTTTAATTGGGCCTACAGATACAGACCCATGACCAAAATAGACACACTTTCCTTCATTGTGTTAATAACAGATGGAGTTATACTGAAACTGAATTATTGTTTTTGCTGAAAAACCACTTCAAGCTACTTCAAGGACCCTGGACAGTCCTGGACTCCTCTTTGAAAACTAAATTTAATCTTTTATTTCAGGGGGTACACAGTAACAGCGCCCTCCAGTGGTTTTGGGATGAAGTTGTCCCGCATCATTGTCCCTTCCTCCAGTAGATGGTGCAGCCGCTCCACTAGAGTTGATACAAAGCTGTGAATTAAGTTGTAGGTTATTAAAGAAAGTGTGGCAGGTCTGATGACACTGTGACACCCCCAAAAACTTAAACAGTAACCATCTCACAACAGGTACCAGTCTGAGGACAATATTTCAATCAGAATTCATCCTCACAGCCTGCTTTGCTTCAGTGTGTTGAAAGGTTTATTTGTCTTGAAATTTGATGCCTATTTTTTAAAGTTTTTTAGTGGAGGTCTCACTCCATTACAAATTCCTAAAAATAAAGCAAACACTGGCGTCTGAGTGCATGAGAGCGAGTCAACAACCACTGCTCAAAGTGATGCAAACACTCTGAATATGTTCAAATGCAAATGTGACTGTTTATTTGGCAGACTGCAGTATGACAACAATTAGACCAGGCATGAAATCCTTATACCAGCATTTCAATCGTTCTTCATCTCATTTCCAGCTATTTAAATATCAGAAGAATTTGACCACACAGTGCGGCAGTTTGTGATTATAATTTATGACTCTCGCGCAGTCATTTGTAGTAATTATAATAATTAGTCACTGCTCCTTCACCTTTTGTCTGTGGGTCAACACCAGTGGATTGTTATGTTTGAACGCTGTGCGACTCTGTGTTTTTGTTGTAGTAAAGTGTGTGTTAGCATAAAGACTTCATCCTGCGCACTTGAGCGGTGATACGGGAGGTGGGGAGGGCCCTCGGGGCGAGCACACCCCTACTGCCTGTGTCAGAGTATTTTAGAACAGAGGCCAGCATTTAGTCATTTTCTATGAAAGCTGCACACACACACGCACACACACACACTCTGGTTTGCTGAAGTCTCCTCAAACTTTTGGACTATAGGAGGATATTTCCCTGTTTGCCGCAGATCTTGAGGACCAACACTTGACTGACTTTTCTTCCATTCTTGTAAAAACTGTGCGTCGTGCCCACAGGATACTTTTACGTTCAGTTACTCAACTCTCGCAGGGACAATGCCTCGATCTTTCTTGGTGAAAAAGTACTTCGCTAAACAAAAACCAAACTACAGTGAACTGGAATGTCAGAATGGTGAGTTGGGAAGATTTTTATTTCTTGTATGAACTTTTAAAGCATCCTTATGTAAGTGCGCAAATCCTGGAAAACCCCTGTTTTTTTTTAAGTGTGTTTGCGACTTTTTCGTCAATGTATCTACACTTTGGAAGTACAGTTTTGTACTTTTTGTGCCTGCTTTAACTACAAACCCGGCTACTCCCCGTTCAAGTCGAGGCCCGTTGGATGCACTTTCCCCCCTTTCTGCAACCAGACAGAGCTCCATTCATGTTACAAGCCCTTGTGAATACGTGGGAGGAAACGGCCCATGAAACCCACGGCTCCAACTTTATGCTCATTAACTGTTGAGAAAAACAAGAATGTATCACCAAAGTAGATGAAAACCATATAGGTGCAGTTGGTGAAGGTTTATAGAGTTAGAAAAACCCATTTCATAGGATGACTTTGCTGTATTTTATCTGTAATTCAATCAAATATAAGTTAATTGTATTTTTCTGGCTTCCTGTCTCAGACACTTCACTGGAGCGATATCCACTTGCCGAGCTCTCATCAGGCGACAACACCTCCACTGCCACCTGCTTCCCAACAGGTCTGGTGTGGGACCTGAGCGTCCTGCCCACCCTCTACCTGCCCACCTCCCAAACAGAGCCCTCTGCCACCCCAGGCCCTCTGGACCTCAGCTCCCCCTCCAGCCTCAGCAGCAGCGCCAGCAGTTGTGGAGAGGAGGATGAAGGACGCACCTCAGACCCCCCCAGCCCCGAACCCGTACACACATATGCCCCTCGCCAGCGGATGAAATGCACTGGTGTTATGCCTCACATCAGTCCCCCTGAGGAAGAGGAGGAGAGGGAGGCCCCCGTCACAGCAACCAGGCCAGCCTTTCTCTGCAAGCACTGCCCCAAAGAGTACACCAGCCTCGGGGCTCTGAAGATGCACATCCGCTCACACACCCTGCCTTGTGTGTGCACCACCTGTGGAAAGGCTTTCTCCAGGCCGTGGCTGCTGCGCGGCCACATTCGCACACACACAGGTGAGACCCACTTCATTACACACCCTCCATCGTCTGCCAAACTTCCATTTTATGACTGAGTCATGAGTGAAGAAATCAGCGTATGTGTTGTTGTAAAACTGAATCTACACTGGAGTTGCCGTCATTGTGAGTCATCAGGTCCGTCCTTCATCATGTAGGCTGTGGAGTGAAGGAGCAGGATATCCATGACAATCAGTCTGATGAGCTCAGACCCTTGATCAGCAGACATTATCACATAGGGAAGCCCTCTAGACCCTGCGTTCATTGATCATTCATTGTGTTTAATGTCCCAGCAACAATGACTCGTCGGTTAATTATCTTATCACAACTGCTGGGGAAGACAGCAGATCGGGGGGGACACGAGACAAAAGCTTTCAAAGAATGCCTGAAGGCTCTTTGCTATCACTGAGCACTTAGTACCTGCAGCCACTTGTTAGCATGCTAATCTTATTTGGCTGATTGAATCATGCTAATTCAGTCAGGCTCTGACCCCACCAGCCTACCATGTGCTTCTTCATTATCTTTAGAATGTGTGTGTGTGTGTGTGTGTGTGTGTGTGTGTGTGTGTGTGTGTGTGTGTGTGGTACGTGCGCGAGAAAAGGAAGGAGGCAATGATAGTGTTGATGGTGTTAGCTACATAATAGCTCCTCTTGTGCATCAGTGCCAGGAGAGCTTTCAGAGCCACAAGGCAAACTTCCTCTCTGATAGAGCCTTCAGGGTGGAGAAGGAGGCAGACAGACCCTGAAGCTTGGATCTAAACCAGTGGAGGGGTAGTGGAGGGAGTCACAGGACCTCTGTGGATGGTCGGTGCTCCATCACTTTTAAAACCAGCTTAGCACGGAATATAAGAAGGAAAAAGATACAAAAGAGCCAAGAAAGACTTACAGGAAGCAGAGAGCACAGAAGGGAAAGAAGACTTTGAAGAGTTTTTGCTTGGTCTGAGAAGAGGAGCCGGAAGCTTGAAGGATAGGAACTAGGTTACGATCTTAAGTGCTCGCTCAGTGTGCGCGTTTCAGAGAGACACGGCACAGGATGGAGGAAGAGGAGGATGAGGTGAATCATTCTGCTGTGTGTTTATATATTTCTGTCTCGGGGGAAATGTGTGTGCATGTGTGTTGTGTGAATTCATCAGTTTCCAGTGCTGCTGCTGATCTGTAGCTCTGGTTGATGCTTTAGAGGCCTTTCATGTAATGATCAAACCAAACCAGTCTGAAGGAGTTTCAGTCAAGTTTTTTTTATGTAAATCTCCCAAAATATTTCTGGAAACAAGCATTTCTTTTTTTTTTCTCATTTGTTTTGTGACATTTTTAGAACTGTAAACCATCCCACTGTAAGAATTTATTTCATGGGTATGCACAATTTTTAAATGTTGTTTTTAAGATGCAAACAATACCATTTTTTTAATCTATTATTGTTACTAAGATGTATCCCTCTACATTAAACATTATTCTAATGTAATGTTATCTAGTTTAAATGCTCAAAAAACATTTTAACATCTGTATAGTATACTGTAACGTAACATATAACATTATCGCCTCATAACAGCATTGAATACTTGGATTTGAGCAATTTTGCAGGAATGCTGTATGTCACCGTTGGTTTGTGCAGCCGTTGATGTTTTTGTGTCTATATCCTGTCAGGGCTGGGTCCTCAGTACTCAGTATTGATAGAAATAACCAAGCAACAAATACCATTAAAACCCCAGTCAAACAATACTTGCATTTGACCTTTTTTGTACCCAGATCTAGAAATCAAAGTTATTTGTATGCTTTTAATAACAGCCAAGCACCTCAAATGTTCTTTGATTTAATGTAACATGGAATTTTTCCCACTACCGCAGCGTCAACAACCCATAGTGTTTTGTGGAGAAGCCCAAAATGGTTCATTTGACTGAGTTTGGAGTTTAATGTACGGAGATGTCACTAAAAGTATGGCTGTATTGCACGCCTGTGGGATCTGATAAAAGATAAATGCATAAAATGTGGCAGGATTACTTCAGGAAAACCTGGAAATATGTAAGATGATAAAGAATGTTATGTATTTCACATGATGGGTATAGAATGAAAGAGAAAAAAAGTGTATAATAGCGTGCTTTTGATATTGGTATCACTTTAAGGGTACTCGTACTATTCATTTTTAAAATAACACTCAGCCCTTCTCAATGCATATTCTCTCTATTCTGATGTAAATACTGTGTTAATGCCTGAGCTCTCTGTCTAGGCCTTAATGCTTTAAATGAAATTACGCATTAATGAGCACCACTCATTTATGCAATAATCACTTTGTGAGTATCTCATGTCGATGTTCCTTTTATGTTTTCCCTCCAGAATGGCTTGAATGCACTACATCTGGCTGCTAAAGAGGGACACAAAGATTTAGTGGAAGAACTGTTGGAGAGAGGAGCGCCTGTCGACTCCTCCACCAAGGTATTTGCACATTAACTACTTGAAAAACCCAAGAATGACGAGATATTGTTGCCCAAATAGGCCAAGATATGTGCCAAAACAACGATAGACACGCGGATACTCTTTAGTCATGACGGTCGCAGATTTTAGTTTTGGACCATATCCAACTCAAGTAAGGGGCCACTTTCTCACAGCTAGAATCTGAAGTGTTACTAATCTCAGATACTGTGAATAAATAGGTTATATTTGGAACACACAGGCTTGCATAGTAAAAATAAACCGTATCCGAGTATAATTTATGTCCTCATGATGTATATTGAGTAGATATATTGATCAGATATAGTGCAAATTAACAAAGCTTGGGATATGCATAAGAAATGGTTTGTATTCTCCAAAGGATACCAAGATATCTAATTGCAATATTTCTGGATTCTGGCCCCTTTTGCTTATATTGATGTATCGCAGTTTGAACTTTAAGGGGAGATATGTGGAAAAAAAGAAGGGAGGGAGATCTGAGACAGCTGTGTAACAGTGACGGAAAGAGAAAGAGGGAGATGACAGGAAGAAGTGCACATGAATGCAAGTAATATACTGTATAGTGGTATCAGTTGTACTGTACTGTGTAAATCACTTCTCTCCCTCGAGCTATGAAATTTGATTCACAAGGACAGCAGTGGATATAAGAGTGATAGAAGAAGGAGATGGGTACATGAAAGAGTTTAATTTTTATATATCAGAAATGAACAAAAACTCTGGCACTGTCAGAGGGCAACTGTAGTATTTTATGGTGGGCAATAAAGTACTACAGTTGCCACAACAAAATACAGAAGTTTTTTGAAAGTGCAGGAGTTTTTGTTCATTTTTGATAAATGCCCCTTCTGTGCACCCAATGAATATTTTTAGTTTTTAATTTCTTTAAATTTTTTTTTTCAAAGTTTGAAGAAGTGCGAATTGCTATATTTTTCATTATTTTTTTTATATCCACAAAAACCTAATATCCTCCAGTAAGAACATTTTTCAAGATTCTGTCATTTCGCTGCAATTATAAAAATAAGTTTAAAATGAGTTTCTTCTTTTCATCTGCTTTGAAAGAGCTCACAGTGGCCTCACGATTGCATCATGATTAGATACTCTACCTTTACTGGAAAGTAGAGAGAGGAATGAGTGAGCGTGGAGTAAGCTGCTTGGCAAGCTGTTGGTTATGTGACTCTGCACATGCCTGATGTGTCAGGTTTAACTACTAGCAACATTAAAAAACTGGCAAGGAATCTGTCACCCCGCTGCCTGGAAATCTGGCCTTCAATATCAGTCAGTTAGTGACCTTCACATCCTGGAGGTAAAAAATGGATGTATGATCCAACTTTTGTGAATTATAATTTGCCTTATTTGACTGCATAGGAGAAGATTTGGATCTAGAATGGAACTGAATAATGAAAAAACTATTAAAAACACTGAAAGGGACCATTTTTGTGCAGAATGAATCTGACTTTGGATGCCTTAAGTACAATTTCCCAACAATATTCAAAATATTTTGCTTACAAAATGCTGTGTACCATGTAGTATTAGTACATTTATTTAAGTAAAGTATCTGAATATAACTTCCACAGCCAGAGGTGTCCGACCGTCACTCCTTACTTTCTTCTCTTTCAAACATTCACACTCGAGATATTTATGCCCACACACACGATAAACACCTGGCTGGTAGCCATAACCCTGTTTGTCTCTGCAGAAAGGAAACACTGCCCTTCATATTGCCTCACTGGCTGGACAAAAAGAAGTAGTCAAACTCCTGGTGAAGCGAGGAGCTGATGTCAATGCTCAGTCACAGGTGAGATGCTTTTCGCTAATTAAACTTGTGAGATAATGCATTAAAAAAGTGTTACACCAACACTAGTCTCGCATAGCCAGCCTTTTTTCCACAAGGCTGTGATAAGGACTGGCTGCACTGGTTATGATTCGGCTAAAGGGGATAAATTGCTCTAGTTTGTAATTATCTTGGGCAGTGCTAAGCCCCACACACAGTGACATTGCCTTGCAAAATAGTAATGCAGGTAGTATCGCAGTTAGCAGAAGGGGAGGAGAATGCTGATAAAGTGGTCACCCAATGGCTCTACCTGCTATTGCCCACAGTCTACATCTGTTGAGTCAGACTACACAACACCAGGAATGTGATCTTAAATTTTATGTGTGTGTGTGTATTCACCTTGACAGAATGGCTTCACTCCACTCTACATGGCAGCCCAGGAGAGTCACCTGGAGGTGGTGCGATACCTGCTGGAAAATGACGGAAACCAAAGCATTGCAACAGAGGTAAGTTTGTGTGTAAAATATTTGTTCATGTGTAGAATTTCACAATTTGTAAAGCGAAATTAATTTATATAGTAATAACCCTAGTTTCCTATTTTCTAAATTGACTGTCGTTATTCACTGTTGTCTCTCTTCTCTTCTCCTCCAGGATGGCTTCACTCCGCTGGCCATCGCTCTCCAGCAGGGTCACAACTCAGTGGTCTCCCTGCTGTTGGAGCACGACACAAAGGGGAAGGTCCGCCTCCCCGCCCTGCACATCGCCGCCCGCAAGGACGACACAAAGTCTGCTGCCCTGCTGCTCCAGAATGACCACAACGCTGATGTGCAGTCCAAGGTGAGGGAAGGAATCAGCAAGAAATTGATGAAGGCAGGAGAAGGGTGAAGCAAAGTGGAGCACAGAGCGGAAAGGAGAGGAGGGTGTAATTATAAATAAGGAATTGAGGAAGTGTGTCATTATGCATCTGACTAACAAGGATCATTTTTCATGTTGACAGGTTTATTCACTGAGATTAGATGCATGTTTATTTAGGAATATAATGATAATGATGTACAGATCTTTGTAGGAAACTGTTTGTTAAGTTACCCTGTGCTGTATGTTTGGGTCGTTATAAGTCCTTTCCCTAACAACCCTACACCCTATCCCACTTTCTGTCTCTATGCATCCTAACCAGATGATGGTCAATAGAACTACAGAGGTATACAGACTCATCAACTTTTTATTTAATGCCTTTCTGTTACTTCTGACCATCAGTTTCAGCTCTTTTGTCCTGATCTATCCCTTATTTAACAAGGATTCTTTAAGTGCTGCATGTCAGAATTATGTACCATTAATGTGACTGCATGCAGCTGACTATGCTATACTACACACTCTTGCATGGCTGACAGTAAAAAACATTGTTTTGTGTTAATATATCTCAGAAAATGCCAGCTAATTGAGAATTTGTTTCACTTTTTTTTTTAAATGAAGAGATCATTCTTGAAAATATATGAGCTGTTTTTAATAATATGTCACCTCTTTGTTTATTGCTCCTTTTCTCTGCATAACTTTCAGCACGTGTGCTTTTGAGCATGTTGATTGTCATTGGTTTTTTTTTTCCTCTGAAACACGTTGATCTTTAAGTTAACTCTGTTTCTTAATTAAATTGCACCATGTCTATCAGAATGGGAAGGTAAGGAGTGAATCCGCCCACAACTGTTTGCTGTAGATATTTATATACATGTAAAACTCATTTATATAAATGTCCATTTGTCTGTCTAAGCAGATAGACGTAGTGCCTAGTTGCTTTGTGTATTTCAGTTTTGGTTTTTTTATGTCCTTTGTGTTGAACTTTTAGTATCCAACTCAAACTGCTTTGATTTTTTTCACCACTTTTTTTTTTTTTTTTTTTTTTTTTTTAAAAGCATGGCGG
>JAQLOL010000012.1:26706916-26729566 GCA_029783665.1 Naso thynnoides | reverse complement strand
ACTTTTATTTAGTGATCATTTGGTGCATTTAAATAGCAGGCTACATATTTAGTTATGGAGAGTTTTGCTGTTTCCCATCATCCTCCCGCTCACTGCACTCCCTCTGCTGAACCGTTAGGTAAGAAGCGAGCCTGGATCCCGGATGAAAAAGAGGCCTACATTGAGATTGAAATCAAGGAGATCAGCGGTGACAAAGTCATTGTTGAGACCAAAGATGGGAGGGTAAGTTATTATCTCTTTTAATGTAGTGGTTAAAATAAATTAAAACCCAAACTATGAGACACCTCTTCTCCAACATTATATATTATGTATAATGTCATTTTTCCCTCCACATGTCTGTCTGTGTCCATCCCTTCAGACTCTGACAGTGAAGGATGGCGACATTCAGCAGATGAATCCTCCTAAGTATGACATGATTGAAGACATGGCCATGTTGACACACCTCAACGAGGCCTCTGTGCTGTTCAACCTGCGCAGACGCTACGCCGCCTGGATGATCTATGTGAGTGCCCCATTATGGCCCGGTGGTACTTTCCCTCTCCCATGTTTCCATGCTCCCTTTAGAAGCATGATTATCCAGATTAAGTTACAAAGTTCAGCTGTAAGCCTGAGCAATGTCAACCTGTGAGCAGCAGAACTGGTCATTTTGGCTTTAGGTGACACAGTGGGTTCATACGGTGTCATGTGCTGTTTCCTCAGACCTACTCCGGGCTCTTCTGTGTGACGGTGAACCCATACAAATGGCTGCCCGTCTACACAGCCCCTGTGGTGGCTGCCTACAAAGGCAAACGCCGCTCTGAGGCGCCGCCACACATCTACTCCATTGCAGACAATGCCTATAATGACATGCTGCGCAGTGAGTGTTCCCTTACACTTACGTATTTATGACAGCATACAGTACACACTGAGACATATACCAAATATAAACACATATATAATCATCATGTACTTTGTGTCATTTTCTCTTCATCAGATCGGGAGAACCAGTCCATGCTTATCACGTAAGTATCAGCTGCTTCAAATTCATGAATATTTTGTGTCATGAATCGAAGAAGAAACCGACAGTTTCTTACATGTAGGCTATCACATACAGCCACCTTAAAGATTTGATGTTTTTTTCCTCCCTTTTTTTTTTTTTTGGCTTTCACTGAAATCAATTCCTCACCTTTTTCTTTTTCTTTCTGCTTTGTAACATGCAGTGTAATGTTTTTGATTGACATTACCTTTACCAGCTTTGTGATGAGTTTTTGTACTTGTTGTTGTATGTACATTTTGTTATTTTTTCACACTCCTATAGCGGAGAATCCGGTGCTGGCAAAACTGTCAACACGAAACGTGTCATTCAGTATTTTGCCATTGTGGCAGCTCTCGGGGACACCCCTGCCAAAAAAGGAGTAAGGCTGATGTGGCAACCCGTATTTTTGTTTCCCAGCTCTTTTTTAAATTTTTTTTTTGCTGTATTTTATTTTTATTTTCCTCATTTTTATTTACTCACTTTTTTGGTCCCAGGAATCCTTCTGTGTATTCCCTCCAAACTGTTTCCATACATTTTCCTCACTGTGAAAATGGTGAATGTGACAACTGGTTACATTCATGTCTTCACCCTCATGTGTTCTGTCACTCTTTCCAGCTGCTTTACTACGCTTTCATATTTTTAAGCTATTTATTGTTTTTCCCTGGCGATGTCGTTTTTCTTTTTTTTTTCTTCAAATTTTTCCATTATCTTTCCCTCTGCTTTGAGTTTTGCTTTTGACTTTTCTGTGTGGTTTTCTGCTCATTTTTCCTACATTTTTTCCTCCCTGACGTTCACCACACCTCATCATATAAAACAAGGTGGCCATTGTTTTTTGTTTTGTTTTTTACCACACCTTTAACAACCAGTATCTAATGCTGTAGTTATTCCCCTTTGATTGTGAAACCATGAAAGTAGTACTTTATATGATCTGACACTCAGGGGCTTCTCACCTTATTGTCTTGCAGCAGGGTCCCGCCACTAAAACAGGGGTAAGTTTCAGCTGCAGAAAAAATAACACAACTCCAATATGTTTATCAACAGTTTAAAATAAACTGAATGAAATTTTGTGACTAAACATTATATGTTTTATTTCCTCTCTCAGGGCACTCTGGAGGATCAGATCATTGAAGCAAACCCTGCCATGGAAGCGTTTGGTAATGCCAAAACGCTAAGGAATGACAACTCATCCCGTTTTGTGAGTAGCTTGAAAATTCCCTGTAGATTTTAGAATACATACACTCATATTGTTGGATTAATATTCCTGCTGTTTCTTTGTTTGATTTCAAGAGCACCTGTGAAATATTTCACACATTTTCCCACAGGGCAAGTTTATCAGGATCCACTTTGGACCCTCTGGCAAACTAGCCTCAGCTGACATTGATATATGTGAGTTAACAGGCGCATGTTTGTAAATCATGTTTTCTTTTCTTCTTGCATGTCAAATATGAACATGTTACTCTTTTTTTCTGTCCTTCAGATCTTCTGGAAAAATCCAGAGTGATATTTCAGCAGCCCGGTGAGAGGAGCTACCACATCTACTACCAGATCATGTCTCAGAAGAAACCAGAACTGTTAGGTTGGTCACTTTGTCTGCTGTGGATGTTTCATGACATACTACAGAATGAACTGGGATGAGATCCTGTAAACTCTTTGCTTCAGACATGCTGCTGGTGTCCTCCAACCCGTACGACTACCACTTCTGCTCCCAGGGCGTGACCACCGTAGAGAACATGGATGACGGACAGGAGCTGATGGCCACTGATGTAAGAGCTTTAAACTTTCTCTATGTGAAGAGATATTCAGCTGCATTTTAACACATCAAGTAGATTTATAAAGTCTTGAGATGACTGTTCTCGGCTTCTAGCATGCCATGGACATTCTCGGCTTCCTGCCCGATGAGAAATATGGCTGCTATAAAATAGTTGGAGCCATCATGCACTTTGGCAACATGAAATTCAAGCAGAAGCAGCGGGAGGAGCAGGCAGAGGCTGACGGCACTGAAAGTAAGAGCCAGGAAAGAGACATTTGGCACCAAAACAACCATTTGATTTCTGAGCAAGTTTGTGATTTTTCAACTGTTTTGGTTATTTTTTTCAACAGGTGCAGACAAAGCCTCATACCTGATGGGAGTCAGTTCAGCTGACCTCATCAAGGGCCTCCTCCACCCAAGGGTGAAGGTGGGGAATGAGTATGTGGTGAAGGGACAGAATGTCGAACAGGTGAGAAGATACAAGTCTGGTGTTTGTGATTTGTTTCAGTATTTTACTAATACAAAGGACGATGGTTCTGTCATTTGTGGTGGTGCACAATATGAAAAGTTTATTAATGTAGTAGGCAAACATGAAAGGAAGAAATCGATGTGTTCAGTCCACTTCCTCCTGCTGGATATCTAGTATGCTGATGAAGGCAGCTTCTTAATCCTCAGCGGATCAATACACTTGCTACTCTACACACACTAGAATGTGGTATCCAAGCAACAGAGGCTATCCATGTGAATGACAGCTTTATTCCTCCTTTTTGTGTGTGTGTTGATACGTGGGTGCGGTAGGTTACCTATGCTGTTGGTGCTCTGGCCAAAGCCACATATGACCGCATGTTCAAATGGCTCGTGGGACGGATCAACCGCACCCTTTACACCTCGCTGCCTCGCCAGTATTTCATAGGAGTCCTGGACATCGCCGGTTTTGAGATCTTTGAAGTAAGTTGATTCATGCAATTACTTTTCAGAGATAGAACACAAATTTATTAAAAGCAATTGAAATAAAATAATGTTCTGTTTCTATGTGGTTACATATTGGTTTATTAACAGCAGATGCTCCTTTTGTGCCTCAAGTATTCCTGTTGTGATGAATTAGCTTTCCTGCAGGATGAATCTCTCTAACATGTTCTCATGTCTTTTCATGCTGCTCACTTCTAATGCTTCCCCTCGACACCTGTTTCTCTTTCACTGCAGCTCAACAGCTTTGAGCAGCTGTGCATCAACTTCACAAATGAGAAACTGCAACAGTTTTTCAACCACCACATGTTCATCCTGGAGCAGGAGGAGTACAAGAGGGAGGGCATTGAATGGACCTTCATTGACTTTGGGCTGGACCTCCAAGCTTGCATCGATCTCATTGAGAAGGTAAGCAGAGCACATTATCCAAAATGTATGAAGACTTATCATAAATAAGCTGTATTTGACTAACACACTCACTCTTCCTCCAGCCAATGGGAATCATGTCCATCCTTGAAGAGGAGTGCATGTTCCCAAAAGCCACAGACAACAGCTTTAAAGCCAAGTTGTACGATAATCACATCGGCAAGTCGCCTAATTTCCAAAAGCCGCGGCCAGACAAGAAGCGCAAGTATGAGACCCATTTTGAGCTGGTTCACTATGCAGGAGTGGTAAGTGAGTTTTCACCAAAACCTCTGAGATATGCTTACAACATTAAATCTTAGATCAGAATTTAAACATTTGGATGTCCATGCTGTTTTTTACAGGTACCGTATAACATTATTGGCTGGCTGGACAAAAATAAGGACCCTCTGAATGAGACGGTAGTGATGTGTTTCCAGAAATCCTCCAACAAGCTGCTGGCATCTCTGTATGAGAATTATGTCGGCTCAGACGCAGGTATATCAAATATGGTTGTGACAGAGTACTATAGCACACAGGAGACTCCTGAAGTTGGTCAGATTAATCATCCTTCTTATTCTCTTTTAGCACCCGACCACAAGGCTGGCTTGAAGGAGAAGAGGAAAAAGGCAGCCTCTTTTCAGACCGTGTCTCAGCTCCACAAGGTGAGACTGACGTCAGACGGCAAAATGGTCAATACTGATGTAGGTGAATGTAAACAGAGGGGTTTTTTTTCAATCACCTTTAGTGTTTTGTGAGAAATGTTGTGCATCACTCGTCAGCTGGGATGGAGGCAGTTAAGACTTGCAGTGATGTTTAGGGCAATGATCACATGAACATCACTTTAAGTCTGTGCTGCCTCCTCTCTCCTTCACATCGAGGAATTCCTGTGTGGGAAAACTCCTGCAGAATAAAATGTTTCAAATGAAGATCTTGATGTGATCTTATTCTTGTTTTTTACTTGTGTGTTTTTTTTTTAAAGTAGACTCATCAGTGTTATTCACTTATTTAACTTGACTGGCGATGTCTCTCCTTTCCTCCAGGAAAACCTGAATAAGCTGATGACCAACCTTCGCAGCACCCAGCCTCACTTTGTGCGCTGCATCATCCCCAATGAGACCAAGACTCCAGGTACACCAACAGCACAATCATCACATATCAGGAGATAAACAAATGTCTCTAGTGCTCATGGTTGAAACCTGTTCTTTGCAGGGATCATGGATGCGTTCTTGGTGCTGCACCAGCTGCGCTGCAATGGTGTACTAGAAGGCATCAGGATCTGCAGAAAGGGATTTCCTAACCGGATCCTTTATGCTGAATTCAAACAACGGTACAGATTACCTTTTGATAATTCTTTGGATGTCTTAGCATGGACTTCAATTCATGGCCATAATGAGTCCTTAAAGACTCTTTTATTCATACATTCAGCTACCGCATCCTGAATCCTCATGCTATCCCAGATGATAAGTTTGTGGACAGCAGGAAAGCTGCAGAGAAGCTCCTGTCCTCCCTGGATATCGACCACAACCAGTATAGATTTGGACACACAAAGGTAGGAGGTTGCAGCTTGTAATGCAGAGCTGTGAAGGGCAAAATATTCAACCATTGATGAGTGTTTGATTATGATATATTATTAAAAATAATAGTAATTTAAAAAATATTACATAATAATAACCAGAACTGAATCTTTAGTGTTCACTTCTGTGTTTTCATGGTGTTATTGGGTTATTTTTAGTTTGGTGTCAGGTCACTCATTTTATAATCCTCCTGTCATGTAGGTGTTCTTCAAGGCGGGCCTGCTGGGTCACCTCGAGGAGCTGAGGGATGAGCGCTTAGCCAAAGTCCTGACGTTGCTGCAGGCTGTTGCTCGTGGCAAAATCATGAGGATGGAGCTGCAGAAGAGGATGGAAAGAAGGTAAAAAGACCAACAAGACTTTGACTTCACTCGCCAAAATCACATTTATTATTATGTATGAGCCTGAGTGAATGTAGAATGCATGGTACAGGAAAGCCTTTGAACTTAATACTTTACAGGAAGGTGAAAACATGAGTACAAAAAAAAAGAACACTATCCCAACAGTTGCTTCTCTGAACAGGTTCAATGGCAACTCGATCAACCGCGAGTCTTTCAGCTTGTGATACACTATACCTTAGTGCTCACTCCCTCGCTCTAGTATGTGTGGCATGCAAGGGCAGTGTTATCGGCGTGTGTGAGGCGTGTGCTTGCCCTTGTATGGTTACCAGAAATGTGTGGCCTGACTGTTAATAAGGCCTCCATCCCTCACACACACACACACACACACACACACACACACACACACACACACACACTCTTCCTGCAGGTCTGTGGCCATTCTCTCCATCCACTCTCTCTAAATTAAACAATGCTGACGGTGTCCTCAGAGCCAGGTGGCGACATGTGTCAAGTGGCAGCTGCTCGGGCCCTCCCTAAAAATACAACCCCAGGCCCCTTCCCTATCTGATGGCCCCTGGCCCCTTTTGTCCGCGGCGCCTGCACTTCTAAGTGAGTGCATTGGTGGGATATGTGGCGGGTGACAGAGGATTTAAGCCGGCCGTTGGACAGAGGGCTTTAGTTTCTAAATAAACACAGACGCTCACCTTTGAGTGGCACCCAGCATGGAGTCATGTCAAAAATGCAATCAGCTCCCCCACCCTCATTCAGTCGCCTCCCACCACGGCATGTGCACGCTCACTCAAGCTCACCCT
This sequence comes from Naso thynnoides, assembly GCA_029783665.1. Classification (NCBI taxonomy): domain Eukaryota; kingdom Metazoa; phylum Chordata; class Actinopteri; order Acanthuriformes; family Acanthuridae; genus Naso; species Naso thynnoides. Next base: position 26,722,706 of record JAQLOL010000012.1, on the reverse strand, counting down.
CTGAACAGTGACAGGAAGTCCTTGACAAGTCTGCTCTGGGTCCATATTTAGGACTGCGAGACGCCATTCTACTGAGACTAAATCAATCTGGAAACCCTGTTTGGTTGCAGTCATGAAACATCAAAAGCAGCATTTGGTGTTTGATTTCATACCGCATCCCTCGGCGTATCATTAGATACAAGGCAGTGGATAGTTGCAGGATTAGTGCCAAAAATTAAGCACCAAGGAGAAGTACCTCAATAAATAGACGGGGAACTCCTGGATCAGATAAATCTATGTGACCTTCTTCTCTCTACTAGATCTGAACTTCACTTGTGCTGCTTGAGTCTGATGAAGGCATTATCGCAGCCCTCGATGAACTCAAGTACTCCTTCACCAAAACCACTATAAATTAAGTTCCAGTGTGTCTATTTGTATTTAAACTGGAAGGTAGTTTAACATTATTAACAAAATAAAACTTTGAGTGAAACATTTAATCACCCATTACATTAGCGAAGTACTTCAACCAGCTTCATACAGTCCCTCAAGCTATTTAAATACACTACTTTTAGCTTAATATGCATTTTTATGTATTTATCTCAACTAATTAAGCTAACTACTTGAACCAATTGTTTCATACAGCTCTAGTGATTTCTTTTAGCCAACTATTTCAAATGCTTAGCTGTTACTTTTTTGCTAAATATTTAAACCTCTAAATATTTAAACCTCTATATTTAAAGCTCACCATTTATCCAATACTACATATTTGAATCATTTATTTAATACTTTTAACTGTCTTTCCATTGCCTTTAGCTAATTGTTGGACCTTTCTGCTTACATTTTAACTAGTTTCTGCACACTCTCAATACCAAACTGCAGTTGTTTATCTCTGTCTAAGGTGGCCAAAGGCTTTTGAGCCAATAGTATAAAAGCGTTAGTACCACATGGTATCTCTGTGGTTTTAGTGATTGAGATTCTCTATGGCGATGGTTTGAAGGTATTTATATGACATTTAATAAGTTGATATATATTTTAATAAAATCATAATTCTGTTGTTTTTTTGTTTGTTTGTTTTTCTTTTTGTTTTTCATTTTTTGTAAGATGCAGAACAGTCTTTTAACGAACCCCTTGGTTATTGCAGAAGCACCCCCTCATGTATTAGTATACCTTGTTGGTAATCACTGATCTCTGTGTCATTTTAGATTTGCTGTCAACCTGACAGGTAGAAAAAACCTCACTCCTCTGTTCCCTTTTTTCCTTTCATCCTGTTTTCAGGGAGGCTCTGATGATCATTCAGTGGAACATCCGGGCCTTCAACGCTGTCAAGCACTGGCCCTGGATGAAGCTCTTCTTCAAAATCAAGCCTCTCCTGAGGAGCGCCACCACCGAGAAGGAGCTTGCCTCTCTGAAGGAGGAGCTGGCTAAGCTGAAGGAGGCTTTAGAGAAATCTGAGGTCAAGCGCAAAGAGCTGGAGGAGAGGCAGGTCAGCCTGATCCAAGAGAAGAATGACCTCTCTCTACAGCTGCAGGCAGTAAGTGGCACTCCTTACTATGGCTCAGATACTTTAGTCGTGGGGGAATGCACTGAACATATACTTTGTGTCATCTGTAGGAGCAAGACAATCTAGCAGATGCAGAGGACCGCTGTGACCTGCTTATCAAAACTAAGATCCAGCTGGAAGCCAAAGTGAAAGAAATCATGGAGAGGCTGGAAGATGAGGAGGAGATGAGCTCTAACGTGCTCGCCAAGAAGCGCAAACTGGAGGATGAGTGCTCTGAGCTAAAGAAGGACATTGATGATCTGGAGATCACTTTGGCTAAAGTGGAAAAGGAGAAACATGCCACTGAAAACAAGGTAAGGAAATTGGAAATGAGGAGCAGTAAGTTGCCTTTAGGGGGCGCCAGCAGGCCACAAAAAGAGCCACAGCACAATTAAGAGGATTTTTTCAAGCATCAAAATTTTTTTCTTCCCGTGGCTCACAGGTGAAGAACCTGATTGAGGAAATGGCAGCTCTGGATGAAACCATTCTGAAGCTGACCAAAGAGAGGAAAGCTCTCCAGGAGGCTCATCAGCAGACTCTGGATGACCTGCAGGCAGAGGAAGACAAAGTCAACACTCTGACCAAAGCCAAGGCAAAGCTGGAGCAACAAGTAGATGATGTGAGTTTATCACCTAAAAAAGTAAAAACGTACTGTTTTATCATTTAGTTCACAGTGGCGTTTAGGTTATATGTAAAATTTCAACCTTTCTACTGTGAATCAGCTGGAGGGGTCCCTGGAACAAGAGAAGAAGCTGCGTATGGACCTGGAACGGGTCAAACGTAAGCTGGAAGGAGATCTGAAACTCTCCTTGGAGTCTGTAATGGATTTGGAGAATGACAAGCAGCAACTTGAAGAGAAGCTGAAAAAGTGAGAGTTCTCATACATTCCAAGGAACAAATAATCTTGCTTTTAGGAAGTAAAGATTATTAACAATAACTGCCAAATGTTTTTTTTTTTTACCAGGAAAGATTTTGAAATGAATGAGATGAGCACAAGGGTTGAAGATGAGCAAGCCTTGGTCAATCAGCTCCACAAGAAGATAAAGGAGCTACAGGTGGAAACTAGTCTCTTAACCTCTAATACAGAAGTTCCTGAACTTGACTTTGACAAAATAAATGACTGTTGCTTTTCTCCAGGCTCGCACAGAGGAGCTGGAGGAGGAGCTGGAGGCAGACCGGGCTTGCAGAGCCAAAGTGGAGAAGCAGCGTGGCGATGTGGCTCGTGAGCTTGAAGAGCTCAGCGAGCGCCTGGAGGAGGCAGGTGGGGCAACCTCAGCCCAGATCGAAATGAACAAGAAGAGAGAAGTGGATTTTCTGAAGTTACGTCGAGACCTGGAGGAAGCTATGCTGCACCATGAGGCCACGACAGCAGCTTTGCGGAAGAAGCATGCTGATAGCGTTGCAGAGCTGAGTGAGCAAATCGACAGCCTGCAGCGGGTCAAGCAGAAGCTGGAGAAGGAGCGGAGTGAGGCCAAGATGGAGGCCGACGATCTGGCCTCTTCTGTGGAACAGATCTCCAAGGGCAAGGTAGATTACAAAAAGCTAAGTGGAAGATCTAATGTAGTATGAGATTAAACTAGTTCAACCCCTCAAAAAACTAAAATTTCCATCTCTTGTCTGCAGGCCACTGCAGAGAAGATGTGTCGCCTGTATGAAGACCAAATGAACGAGGCTAAAGCCAAGGCTGATGAGCTCCAGAGACAACTCAGTGAAACCAACACCCAAAGGGCCCGGGCTCAAGCTGAGAATGGTATGGGAACTTTCCTTTAAAGGAAAACTGCACTTTTTGGAGAATATAGCCAATTTGTCCAAGATTCCAATGTAAGACAAGAACATAGATGCCTTTCCCTTTTCTTTGCGTTCAGTAGGTCACTAGATACCAACCCTGCATGAGCAGTTTTGAATGTTCAATGAAAGTGATAGGGAGATGCCTTGGTCCATGATTACCACTGTCTAAGGACTCTAAAACACATCCAAAAATCAACAACACACTCCATCTACAAGTTGTGACCGTGTATATTCACCACCATAAGAGAAATTGTAATTGTGGGCAAAAATACCAAGGAGGTAGTTGTCTGGGTGTAGTGACACAGAACCATGGACACAAGGTGATTATGGTACAAAAATTACAAAAAAAAAACATACAATATTTATTCATAGCATAGTAAATGTGTAAGTAACCACAAGTCATTTTCAGACTGTCATCCCATTGGGTCCAAGGTGCTATGTCACTAAATCCAGACAACTAGTTCCTCAGTATTTTTACCCACAATGACAATGTCTCTGTAGCGTGGTGAATATGCATGGTTACAATATGTAGATGGAGCATGTTAAGATTTTTGGATGTGTTTTAGAGGCTTTAGACAGTGGCCGAGGTGTCTCCCCATCACTTCCATTAAACGTGCAAAACAGCTTGTGTGAAGCGAGTATCAAGTGATCTACTGAAAGCACAGAGACAGGAAAGGCATCATTGTTCTTGTCTTACATTAGAATTTTAGATAAATCGGCCCAAAAAAGTGCAGTTTTCATTTTAATCATAGATCTCACTAAAGATATCAGACTTGTTTGTAACACAGTTATCTATTCTTCTGTCCCATGTAGGTGACCTGAGCAGGAAACTTGAAGAGCGAGAAGTCATGGTCTCCCAACTCCAGCGTGCCAAGAACTCCTTCAGCCAGAATGTCGAAGAACTCAAGAAACAGATGGAGGAAGAGAATAAGGTCAGCTAATTACCACTGCATCACTCAGTGGATGTCATTTATAAAGATAGTAATTACCTCTGCAGAAATACATCCAGTTCAGCTAATTGCTCTGCGCTGTCATGGTTGATCTCAAGGCTAAGAACGCCCTGGCCCACGCCTTGCAGTCATCTCGACATGACTGTGATCTTCTGAGAGAGCAGTACGAGGAGGAGCAGGAGGCCAAGGCTGAACTGCAGAGAGCTCTGTCCAAGGCCAACGCCGAGGTGGCTCAGTGGAGGACAAAGTATGAAACAGATGCCATTCAGAGGACTGAAGAGCTTGAGGAGGCCAAGTGAGTGACATGTATTTTAAATGGTAAATGAAATGGCAAACCATGATTGTTTCAGTGTATGAGCACATATTATTTCTGCCTCTTATTAGGAAGAAGCTGGTGACACGTCTGCAGGAGGCTGAAGAGACAGTGGAGGCTTCAAATGCGAAGTGTTCCTCCCTGGAGAAGACAAAACATCGGCTCCAGTCAGAGATCGAGGACCTGGTCATTGACCTGGAACGGGCCAATGCTGCGGCTGCTGCCCTGGACAAGAAGCAACGCAACTTTGACAAGGTATAGATGATGGCAAAAAATTCAGAGGATTGCTTTTGCTGTCTTCAAAGGGAAACTCCTCGTAATAAATGGACAAATAATAGCTCATTTGTGCATCCATCTTGTCGCCTGACGACTTGGTCGGATGGGGTTCTACAAGCTAATTTTTGACTTTTTATCCATGGCAAAACATTTGCCTTGTTTCCTCCAGGTGCTGGCTGAGTGGAAACAAAAATACGAAGAGTGTCAATCAGACCTAGAGACCTCTCAAAAAGAGTCTCGAGGCCTGAGCACCGAGCTCTTCAAATTAAAGAACTCCTACGAGGAGACCCTGGATCATCTGGAGACCATGAAGAGGGAGAACAAGAACCTCCAAGGTAGCTGTCGCTATAGCTCAAACCATGAACACCCTGTTAGAAACTGCATTAAAACAAAAAGTATTAGCCTTACATTTATTTTCCACAAAACATAAATTGTTTTCCTGATGCCTTCCCCAGAGGAGATTGTTGACCTTTCGGATCAAATCAGTCAGGGAGCAAAAACCATCCTTGAGCTGGAGAAAATGAAGAAGGGTCTGGACATGGAGAAAAGCGAGATTCAAGCTGCTCTGGAGGAAGCTGAAGTAAGTATTTTTTTAGTTCCTTCACTTCCTGCTTCTCATGATCTGGGGTAATGTTTCACAGAGGTGACCTACAGAATGTAATCAAGCATGAAGTGTCTCTTTGTCTCAGGGCACCCTGGAGCATGAAGAAAGCAAAACTCTTCGCATCCAGCTGGAACTCAATCAGATGAAAGCTGATGTTGACAGGAAGTTGGCTGAGAAGGATGAAGAGATTGATAACCTTCGGTGAGGTTTACTGATGACTCTTTTCCTGCTCTTAAGCAGATCTGTCATTCTATCCCATTAATCAGTGCATATAAACTGCATCTTCCTAATTTTTCCTCAATATCTGACTGTAGCCGTAACCATCAGAGAGCGCTGGAGTCAATGCAGGCTACTTTGGATGCCGAGGCCAAGTCTCGCAACGAGGCAGTGCGCCTGAGGAAGAAGATGGAGGGTGACCTGAATGAGATGGAGGTGCAGCTGAACCATGCCAACAGGCAGGCTTCAGAGTCCCAGAAACTTCTGAGAAACTTGCAGGTTCAGGTCAAGGTGAGTCTATCTAGCAACCAGTTGATGAACCTACCTGACGTCAAACAAATCCATCTTCATTACATTAAATAAAAACTTTTGCTTGTACATGATCTGTCACTCCAGGACATTCAGTTTGAGCTTGATGAGACTGTTCACAAGAATGAGGAGCTGAAAGAGCAGGTTGCAGTGACAGAACGCCGTAACAACCTGCTGACTGCTGAGGTGGAGGAGCTCAGGGCACAGCTTGAGCAAAACGACCGTGCACGCAAGCTAGCTGAGCATGAGCTGCTGGAGGCCACAGAGAGAGTCAACTTATTGCACTCTCAGGTAGGATGCATTTAAAACCACCCTACAGTGCAATATTCGTTCATAAATCAAATAAAAAATAGCTTATCAAAGGATGGTTAAGCAAGCTAGTATTGTTAGTGAAAAATAATACACCAAAGAATGTTTTTCTAGGCCATTTGTTTCTCACTGGTTCAGCTGCTCTGATTATTAACAGTGCGTTCGGGTTAGTTCCACATTAATCCCAGCTACCAGTTACCAGTTTTAGAAATAGAAGAAACCATAGTAAAAACAAAAAACTGAAGTTTTAATCCTGAGAGGATTCTTAAAGTTGACTGTTTTGCTCCAGAACACTGGACTGATCAACCAGAAGAAGAAGCTGGAGAGTGATCTGTCCATGCTGTCGAATGAGGTGGACGATGCTGTGCAGGAGTGCCGCAATGCAGAGGAGAAGGCCAAAAAGGCCATCACTGATGTAAGAGCTAAGATATGAAGTGAATGATAAAGTATATTACCTGGAGAAAATTACTCTGTGTATCTTCACTGGGTGAAAAAGTTATCTGGTTGACATTACAACTTTCACTGTGTTTGTAATATTCAGTAATTAGATCTCTGATGTAATTAACCAGCTTACCTAACGTGTCAAACACAGCCCACTGGAAGCTGTGCCAGAGGCCTGTTGATGTTTCTGCTGTTGGTTCCAATCCAGCTAGAGATTACTTAGTGTCCAATTCACATTAATCCTCTTGTAGGCAGCCATGATGGCAGAGGAACTGAAGAAGGAGCAGGATACCTGTGCCCATCTGGAGAGAATGAAGAAGAACATGGAGCAAACCATAAAAGACCTGCAGATGCGTCTGGACGAGGCTGAGCAGATCGCCCTCAAGGGCGGTAAGAAGCAGGTCCAGAAGCTAGAGGCCAAGGTAAGAGACCAGAAGTCACTATCCCACCTGATAACACTTTAACGGGTAATAACTTTTGTTTTTAATTTGTTATAAGTGGACTGGTTATTTTCTGATTGTACTGGTAGGTCAAAGAACTGGAGACTGAACTGGAATCTGAGCAGAAGAAGAGCCAAGAGTATCAAAAGGTAGTTCGCAAGTATGAAAGGAGAATCAGAGAGCTCTCCTACCAGGTAAGCCTGCACATAGAGTATGCTAGGGTGTACAGTTTGGATGCATGTTTTTTTTGTTTTACAAATTAAAAAGTAGCATAAGAGCTCCTCGCTCTGTTTGTGCAGGCTGAGGAAGACAAGAAGAACCTGATCCGACTGCAGGACCTCATCGACAAGCTGCAGGCCAAAGTGAAGAGTTACAAGAGACAGACTGAAGAAGCGGTGAGTCCACTATTGGTAGTTTAGTGTTGGTGTATTGCCAGTGATTCATGATCATCTTAACCACATTATTAACCATAGCTAGATAGGTTTATATTGTGGAAAAATAACGGAAGAGCCTGAGAACCTCTTCAGTTCAGCATACACTAAGTTGTTTCCACGGCTTCCTCCCATCTCTGCAGGAGGAGCAGGCAAACACCAACCTGTCTAAGTACAGGAAGCTGCAGCATGCTCTTGATGATGCAGAGGAGAGAGCTGACATGGCCGAGACACAGGTCAACAAGTTCCGGGTTCGCACCCGGGACGCAGGCAACAAGGTTAGTAAACAACAAAATGCATTTCATATTACAGTATGCTGCAACTTGCTGTATGACCTTTGGAAGCATTTGTTAAAATTAGCCTGCAGGCTTCATAAAAAGAACTGATCTTAGAAAAGACTGGATGTAATCCTCTGAAGATGACCTCACATAGCCCCCCTCATGTGATCTGTAATGTGCTCATGAGTAACTATGGCACTGTGTATGTGGTTGCTAATAAACATCTCTGTCTTGTGTATTTCAGCTTGCTGAGTGATGTGTTGAGGCTGAACGCTGCGGCCAGCCAGCTGCAACAGCTGTGAGGACGCATCCAAATAAAGACTTTTAAACCCCTAAATATGACTGTCCGTTTTTTTTCTTTTTGTCAGTGTGAGTGTGATAAAGATAGAAATGCCACAAAAAAGGTCTAAAGAAGGATTTATTATATTATTAATTTGACAAACATCTGTTAAATAAGGAAAAATGAAGTTAGATACCAGCATTATAGGAGGAACATGAGGCTGAAAGTTAGTTATGGAAAGAGTTAAAAGCAGAATATGAAACTGAAAAACAAATCTTTTCGAATAGTTTGATAGTCAAACAGGGTCAGAAAGAGATTTAAGACTGAAGTGATCAACAAAAGATTTTATGCACTATTCAATGAAAACATGAGAAAAAACATTGGGCTGTAATCTATAACAAGTTAATGTTTTATATATTTCACACCATGAATGTAATCCACTGTCAGCATCTTGTAGGTTGTTTTATAGATGCTGTTGATCCTGGTGCAGTGAGACATTCATATTTGATAAAAAGAAAAAGCACCACATGGTCTGAGTTTTGAATGCGAAATTCGGACCGTTTGCAAAACATGCCAAAAAATTACATAAATCCAGGTAATCAAGTCAAAATATCAGCAATCTAAAATGAAAACCTTTATGTGTTATAGTTAACACTTTGCAGCATGTTCTTTGCCAAGGGGATGATGTCACCTGCCTCTATGCAAAAAAAAGAAAGAAATCTAAGGCCTACTAGGAGCATCACACCACATACAGCGTAACTGTTGAGAGCCAGTTCTCTTGTGCATCATACAGACGGATCACTCTCTGAAATTCAAATCACAAAGCTACAAAAATCAGGGTTCAACGATTGTTTATACAGTTGCTCCAGAAGAACGCCCACAACATTCATGTTTTTCCACCAATAACCTATCGGCTGCCATGATTGATGACTGGAGTGATTAGAGGGCTTTGGATCAACGGTTACACATGGGCTGTGCTAAGACTGGGACACCACCGCAGATGCACCCTGTGCCAAATCACATCATGTTCTCCAGAAACAATGGAACTGTCTCGGGCATCCAGCAGTTTATGTAGGAGAGAAGCACTTGTTATGTGTCATTGCATTAACTTCACTGCAAAGCACAAAAAAAGAGGAACTCAGTGTGCACATCCATCGAGAGATTTAAGACATGCTGAATGAAAGCTAGAAAAACAAAATAATTCTGGTTAATTAGCTTTAAAGCAAATAAAAGGCTTTCAAAAGTGTAAAGGACGTTTGTGTTTGCATCCCAAGGCGGCATAGCACTAATAACTCATGGCATCCGGGGCCAACTGTAGATATGCCCTTATACATTCACAACATATATTATGACTCATGACATGCTGGGAGTAAAACTGTACACTTGTCGTAAGAAGTGGTTTGATCTGTATGATGTCAGGATTTGATATGAGGTAGCTCATCTATTTGTACTTATTTCAGGCTAGGTCTGTTCAATTTGAGACACTAAATATGTGATCAGTTCTGCATCTTCCATTTCCCCAAAACGGCTCCAGAGTCAGGCCACAGAGATGTCAACTTGGCCACGCTTAATCTGATCAGAACTGAAGATCAAGTGGTGCCATGCAGATAGAGCCAAAATACGGAAAGATTGTCATTCTCAGCTTGTAGTCAAGGATTTTAAGAAATCCCAGAAACCAGAGAATATGGTGCACCTTCAGTCCAATGCTGCCGATGCTGCGCAGAAGGCTAGGTGACATTAACTGTAAGTGGACTTGAACAATGGAAGTGGTATCTTAACACTAGCGCCTGCATAGTTTATTCTCTTCCCAAAGCATCTCTTACAACATGGATACAAATTCTGTTACAAAATGATGTTTTTAATCAACAAGTGTTAAAATAAAATAAACAATAAAAACAATTTTAATCTGTGCAATGTTTTCTTCTACAGTTTATCCAGAGCTAAAAGCCATTGTTCTCAACAAAGACACAACGAAAATTAACAGAAACAACCTGGCAAAGAAAAACGAGTCCCTGGGTGAAGCTTCTGAAGCCACAACAGAGTGGATGGTTTTAAGTGAGAGGAGCCCCATGTGATTTGTGAAACATGTCAGCTGACCCACAAGCTACCTAAATATGCTGCGTAGAGCCAGAAAGCACCAGTCAACAATAGCCACCTAATAAACAGACCCACAGACAGGTTAAACGAAAATGGTTCATTTAGAAGTCCCCTGCAAAAACTCCAGTGTCACCAGCGCCCCCCACAGGTCAGGCAGTGGGGTGGCACGGAGTCAGCGTGCAGTGTGTCGGTAGTGGGGGAGTGAGGTCGGTGATTCCTGGCAGTCCTGTAACACACCACTGACCTGCACATCTGGGTGACAGTTTAATCTATGGCCAACCAAATCCACGTGAAAAGAATCTTTTTTTTTTTTCTGACATATATTTTGTTGAATCATACATATTCTTTCATAGAATTTTGTATAGGTTATATAAAATGCTCTATTTGAATTTCAGCTAAATCAAACAACCAATGCAGGTGCTATTTCCAAGTTGCCAAAATTGTCTTTTTAAACAAGAGCGATCTGGGGTGCAGCGATCCTCCTCTTCCACTGGATACGAGGAAGGTAACTGTGGTGACAGGGTGTGATTTTGCTCAGTTGCAGGGGGAGAGGTAGGGCAGACAGGTTCAGGGAGCAGTGCCAGTGTGTGTTGATTTGGCACAGCTGGTGCGCATTGTCTAATAAACGTCTCTTCTTGTGCGGTAGTGTGCTGTGACCGCTCATCGCCATGCCAGTGAGACACAGGACGCCAGCCTGTGCATCTTTACCGATAGACCAAATGTCTGTTAGTGTTAAGTGTGTACCGACAGAGCCGGGCGACACAGTGCAGCTCCCACTGTTCATAGTTCTATGTGTGGTTGAAGGAAAAAATAAAGTCTGTCGCCACACCAGTCTGGATTAAGGCTGAATCCGTGCTGAGGGAACTCACGTTAGCATTGTCTTCAGCTACAAGTAACTTAGTAAGAAGTTGACAGCCCCGCAAACTATGTCCCAACACGTCCATGATGTCAGCCTATATGCAAAAGGTACAGACAGCATAACAGGTGAGTCTTTACATCCAGAATGCAGTCACACAGCACCTGGATTGTTCAGCTCAGTGGAGTCATCACCAGCTTTAGGTGTCCATGCTCCCTGTGACCCTCAACCCTGTCCACCCCCAACACACTGGTTGCACACACTGAAGGTCAATCTTCCAGCAGGTCTCTATCCAGATCCATGAAGGGCTCATCAATGTAGCTCGCTATGGCACACAGAGAAGTCCTGTCTGAGCCTAGCAGCACTGACACCGTCTCCTTCCAGTAGCTGAAGGGGATACAGGAGCTCTGGGGAGGGAAACGAGAAGATTTAGGGACATCTTAGTTAGGTAGCTGACCACAGTATGTGGTAATAATTACTAGCTGCAAATAAGCTGTCACGTTAGGGCCTGTGTCCACCTGGTGTTTTATTCTCAATCATCCTCAATGAGAAGAGAGTGTCTGCAGCAGCAGGCGGCCACCCAGAGGAAAGAACAGCACCCAGTTGAAATTTTCTCATCTTTTCACAAAGGTGCTGGTGATATCACTGGCCCTTTTTACATCCAGTCAATCATACTGACATTCTTGCTCCTTGAGCCACGATAGCGGGGACATTATAATTATTAAGCTCATTATCAGAACAAACTATAAGGGAAAGCATCCTCCATTTGATGCCCATAGTAAAAAAAAATTCAAGCAGAAAAACAGCAAAAGCAATGGCGCAGTATCAATCATACAGTGGCAGTTGTCAAGATATTGTCATGGAGACAAGATGGGCATGCAGTGTTTTATTCTCTCAGCACACAAGCGCTCCATCCGAGCACTCTTGAGTGTTTTTCTGCCTGCAAAAAGCGTCATGTGTACACAGGCCCTTAGCCCTCTAGAGTCAGGCAGTACTGGGGGAATTTTGTAAGAATAAGATAAACTGAGCTTAGCTGTATTCCTACAAATGTATTAGATAGTAGCAACATATAAAGTTGGTAACTTTAGGACCTAAGAACACAGTACATTAAATGAAATTCAATCACTGTGATCAAAACTGTGTTTACTTTGTGTCTACTCCTGCAACAACATGAAGCTTGTCCATATGCTTTTGTCCATATACTTGTGAAAATATCAGCAAACATTGTTATGTTGAAGCGATCATGACTGATACTTTTGGCCACTTGGGGGCAGCAGAACAAGCAAAAAACCTAACAAAACTATCTTATAAGGTGGCATACCACAAAGTTATTATGGCTAACTTCTTAGCAAACAGCTGCCTGTTTAAACATCCAGCATTTGCAGATCAGCATAACATTAATGTGATGTTGTCTTTCTGACCACTTTGTTTTGGTCCTTGATCAAAAAATGTTTTTTAGCTGCAAAATGGTTCCCTGTGTTTCAGCAGCATGCCAAGTACAAACACCTGTATCATTATGTTTGTCATCACAAGGATGTAGTATTACAATTTAAAGCAAAACCCAAAGTCCCTTTCCACCTGAAGGATCTGGAAAAATAAGATCCTCAACCCAGATTTTACCCCGCTCCACTGAAATCACTCACCCCTCACTCTACACTCTCTCTCTTTTACATTATTGTCATATGTAACACGAGTATGTGTGTGTATGCTGACAATAAGGTGGTAGCAGCAGCTTAACATGAGCGAAGCCGTTAACCCAGCTGCATTCTGCAAAGCTGATGACTTAACAGCACAAGCTAATCCAGCTAACGGCTACATTCACACTGAGCTGCTGCACCTCTTTTTAGTCAGTACTGACTGTGCATGCTAGTGGATAAGCGTTAGGTTTAATTTTATACTCTGACATATGAAGTTTGGAAAGTATTTTGTATTGCAGAGAGATCTGAAACTTGCCTGGTTAAACCCATCCCGATCACATGAGTTTACATTTTTGTTGCGCTTTGCGATCTGTGAGCTTCTGTCATCTGCAGCTTGATTTTTTTGGACAGTTTTTCTTGATACCGTCCATACTGGCAACTACCATTATGTTGAAGTACAGAGAGTGAGACTCAAAACCAATAAGGTGCTGATGGAGAAAATATAAAGCCTATTTCTTCATCATGTTAGCCCAGATCACCACCACAATTAAAGTCTGATTCTGTGGGAAACAATTTTTTTTTTGTTTGGCAACTGTTCTCGCTACTGCTTTAAGAATTGAGTTAATGGAAGATACTTGAAGAGGATACTTTTTTTTTTTTTTTTAGCAATGAAAGGCCAACGAACCAAAATTCTTCCTTCAGTGGAAAATAGTGAGAATATCTTGAGTTCCCAGAATATATCCTGCAATAGACAGGCTGTTTAACCTGCAACACTTCACATCCTTTCAAACACGCAAGACGTCTCGACTACATGGAACACATCAGCTGCATTTTTAAAATCATATGTCTCTGGGATTTTTCTCCTAGACAATACTGAGGTCTAAACCAGTTCTACAAGCTTGAGCTACAGCACCGCAGCACATGAAGAAGTGCTCACAGCAAGTCTTTTGTTTTCACAGCATGTGTACATGTGCTTATCCAGTCAGAATGTTTTCAGTGCTTGACAGCAAAGTGACTGAATGTAAACAGTACATCCTGAGAGGGGCTAACACGTAGCGATGCTGACTTACCACTTGCTTGATGCAGCCGGTACTTCTTTACTGATGCTTCAGTTGTGTGAAAGGAAAGGTTAGAGCTACTCACATTTTCCAGACAGGTGCTGTCCTTGTCCTTGTTGAGGTAGTGACGCTGCCAGAAGCGCAGAAGGTTGTGGAAGTTGTTGAGCAGGCAGCCCGGATACTTCTCAGCATACTCCTTCTCCCGCAGGGCATTGAGGTAGAAGGGTAATTTTGCTTTTCTTCTGGCCAGCATCAAGATCACCAAACTGGTGTTTAAACAGCTCACATTCTCCTGCAGGAACATGGGATGGATGCAGACAAGAACATTTGAAGGATCAACTATTTTGCATCAATGAATAAAATGTAATTAAAAGGCAAATTGTGGCAGACTGAGTTGACTTTAAATTAGCGTTAAATTTATTACCCAGTCCACTGGATACTTATTTTTAAACTGTAAATGTGCATGAATACATACACAAGTATAAATTAAACAAGACCTGTGTGAGTGTCTGCACGTTGATGATGTTTATCAGTCGGAAAAGAAAGGACAGTCTGTTCTCAACTCTGGCCATGTAGGACAGCAGGCAGCACTCTGAAAGTACCTCCACCACTGAGGAGAAATACACAACATCAAAATAAATGTTTAATGACCTCTTCTAGGAAAAGCACTTCTATTTATTTGTGACCTTGAAACAAGAGCTGTAAGTATTTTTAAATTGTTTCGGTTTTTCAGTATGGACTTCATTTCACATGTTGGTTTTTTCCTTGTTATCCAGACCAAGACATGATTTACCTTTGACATCTTCAGTCTGGCTCTCAAAGCGATCCAATGAAAGGACGATGCAGCGCACCAGCATGTTGGAGTCCACCAGAGAACTGTTGATCTGCGTCAGGAAGGTCTGAAACTACAGAAGAGAAATCAAATTGCATATACCAGTAGACACACTTGATTTTGAATGTAAAAGTTTTATTTTGTTTGTTGGTTTAATTAGTCTTTTAAAGCATGTGAAGTACACAATTATACCTTCTCTGGAGTGTTGACATATTTGTTGAACCTTTTGAAGGCATCAATGTTGAACTTCATTAGCTCTCCAAGCAGATCAAAGTAGCTCTGTAGGACATCTCGAGATGTACAGCCGCTGTCTATGATGCAGAACAGGATGTGCTGTTGAGGGACCAAAGCACAGAATGAGCAGCCATTCATTCGGGGGATGTCAAAATCAGGGACAGACCTGTGCGATGTAAACTGTCTTCATGGGAGACCAGAAAAAAAATATGAATGTAGTTTTACCTCCAGTAGTCCCCTCTTCAGGAGGAACATTTGGTCTGCATAGGAGGTGGCTCCTCTGAGAAAACTTTCTACTGCCCTCGCCTGCCAGAACCTGAATACATACACACACACACACACAGCAGAAAGCTTCAGCAAAGGCCATCGAAATCAAAAAGTACAACTGAAGAGACTCATCTTGAGTCTCCTTAATGCAACACTATGAAACTCTGACCGTGAACTGTGGCTCTGAGAAACGAAACTTAACGATGTACGTTCGTACGTCGCATCAAACAGCAATTTTAATTAAACGGGGTCATATTTTATGGAGAAAATGGTTTTCCCTCTGATGTCCTATGACCGCTCTGCCTGGACTATGTGATTCACGGAGGACCCTGAAAGCAAGATGTAGGTTGCCTGCCGACTGAAGCTGCAGATACAGCACTGGGTCGTTGCTGGTGACAGCTCTGCTATAATAAAAGGCTGCAGACAGACAGAGCGGTCATCAAACATCAGAGGGAAAACCAGAGGACATTTTCTCCATAAAATGATCCCGTTTTACTAAAACTGCTGTTTTGTCATTGTTAAGTTTCGTTTCTCAAAGCCACGATTCGCAGTCAAAGTTACATAGAGTTGCTTTAAAGTCCTTTTAACCCTTAGATGCATAAGTGGGGTCAAAAATGACCCCATGGGTTGTTTTTCTTCAAAATCTTTAAAATTA
>JAQLOL010000012.1:26655123-26699383 GCA_029783665.1 Naso thynnoides | reverse complement strand
TCATTATTATTATTATTATTATTATTATTATTATTATTATTATTATTATTATTATCTTTTTTCTCTCTTTAAATTATTTATTTGTTAAATATAGCCTACTTATTTGCTGTATATCTCTTTAATTGTATAGTTACAGTTTGTTGTAGTTGTGGTTTGTTGGTATGTTTGTATGTTTATATACTTCTTTGAATTTAAAAAAAAAAGAGAAATAGCTGGCTTCCATGATTATATGTATTATTTGTTATAACAACGTACGTTATTAAACCAAGAAAATAAAGGCAAGACTCTCTTATTTGTTGATGTTCACATATCACAAAGTCTAAAAATTGTTTTGGTTTCCAATAACATAATGATGGCAATAGATATATTACAGTTTATTTTTATGTTGCAGTTTGCTTTCAGACAGTGTGTACACATTAGGTTTTAAATTAAGAGAAACATTCAATTTTACAATTCAAATTTGCACAAATGTCTCTCTGACATTCAGTTGCCAGCTCACACCAATTCTGTTTGCTTCTTTGGACACAAACACCAGCCTTGTGTGGTTCAGCTCCAAACATTGTAGTGTCTCAGCTGGGCTTAGCCATCCTGGTCCCGGCATTCCAGGGCAGACAACAAAGACTACGATTGGGCATGCAGGTGACCTCTTCCAGTGGCTTGCCCACACAGCAGATGAGACAGGACGGTATGTGACTGCACTCAAGCTGTCTCACTTTACTCTCTCAGACTGATCGACTGTCTCTGCTCAAGTGTCCCAGCTGTGATCGTGGCCTTCTGTCATTTGGAGGTAGGAGGTGATGGCCTCCCTCAGACCCTCACTCACTAGAGAGTTGTCCGATTCTGTTCTCTTCCTCTTGAAGATCATTGACCTGGAGAAGACAGAGGAGGTATTGGTTAGAAATAAATGGATAAATAAAAATCTACCATTTTACTTTTGCCACATTTCATTAACATGGATTCAGTGTAATTTGTCCAAAAGTAGTGTACTTGTTGGCATCATAGGCATATCTTTTTCTTTAACACAGCATTGAATGACACTTTTCTCCAAAGCTGAATCAAATAACATGAAAAATATGAAATGAGATTTTATTCTTATGATGCATATTTTCATATTCGGATCACAAAGATTTAAAAAAAAAAAGAAGAAGAAGAAGAAGAAGAAGAATTCCATGCTCTACTTGACAATATGTAATAGAGTCTTTGCTATAATTAATTTACTAAAATGTTATAATCTTTATTAAAATTATTTCATTGTATGTTGTTATTTTAGGAAATATGTTTACATGTTTTATTATCCTATTCGTAATTATTGTCCATTGGCTCGCTACATCTACATGGCATTTTTGTTATTGTCATATTTCTTATTTTGTCTGTTTATTTTTCAATGTTTGATTGTTATTAAAATGCCTTGCCAACATTGTGTAACATACAGTCATGCCACTGAAGCTGGTTGAATTGAACTGAATTGAATTGAGTGACATCTTGTGGCTGTCATCAGTAAAGGCAAGGCTAGAGAGAGCCTGTCCCACCTGCTAATGTCCTTCCAGTTGATAGTAGGCCTCCTGACAGTTGTGGGTATAGGCCTGGCATCTCTTGGGTTGCTGGAACCCTGGATGAAGCACGGCTCTGTCAGCCGGGAGCACAGTCCATCTGCAGAATCTGTGAAAGGAGGTAACGTTTCACTGTCAGTCTTTTGGAGTTGTCTGACATGTTGGCGGGGGAAAAAAGAGAAAAAAAAAAAGAAAAAAGAAAAACAAAAATCAGCATGACACCCTCATCACAAACCTGAGTAGTGTTCCACCAGGCGGTGCAGGGAGGGGAAGGTAAGTCCTGGAGATATGTAGACCCAGCCATTTTGGAGGTGAGAGATGCGGTAGTGCTTTACACAGTCCTGGTACGAGGAATGGCTCCTCCTCAGGACAGACAGTGAGTAACAATCTAAAGAAGATAAAGCACAGATGTAGCGTATAAACTACACAGCTCTTGATTCCTCATTTTGTATGTCATTAACTTCAGCACTGATATTCCTTTTACTTTCTAACCAATCATTTATTGTTATTTCTAACACAAATCAAGCTGTTCTAGAGATCTAACTCAGCGGTCTTCGACCAGGGGGCCGTGACCCCTAGGGGTGTCCCCAAAAATGGTTGAAATTTTTCATCAAAACAATTTATATCTGGGAATTTTTTAATTTTGGACAAAAATTACATTGAGTAAACTCAATTAAAAGTAAATTATATTAATAGGCAATAATAAGATACTTTTTACAAATATGATAATGACTGAATATAAAATAGGTTAAAACAGTTGTTTCATCTTTAAACGCAACACTTTTTCTAGTTTTTTTGTTTTTTTTTTATCTGGGGGTCCCTGCTCTGTTTTTCTATCGATCAAGGGCTGAAAAGGTTGAAGACCCCTGATCTAACTCATTAGAACATACTATCTCAAAAATGTGACAACTGCACAGAGCCAGCCCAAGGCACAAGGGATCTAAGCACTCAGTGACAAGCAGGAGGCCCCCAAGAGCTTCTGATTTTCATTAATCTTTTTCTTTTCGTGTTTGATGATGTAGTAATTATATTATGTTAATGATGTGTGATCAGCCACGTTCAGTATGTCACTTTGTACTGTATCACTTTGATATTAAAGTGAAAATCAACACCAGACCACTCCTGTGACTGAATTTGCTAGCATTTAAGACTGAAAACCACAGAAGGGTAAAAACATGTCAGGGTGACATGTGAGTGAAGCAACACAACCATAACTGCAGAATTAGAGGAGGCTGCTGACTTTGCCAAATAAAATTTTGAGCAATTGCCTGCTCTCCAAGTTTGCAAAGCTATTATTTTCTTCCATGTCCACTCCTTATTAGATCCCCTCTGTGGATGAAAATCTAGCTTCGACACTAGGTTCTCACCACTAGTTTAACAAGTGAATTTGTAATAACAGCTAATAATATAGATTAATTAATTTTGGATGCATAAACGACAAAAAGACAATTGTCAGTAGTATTGGTGGAGGTGGGGGAAGCCCCCAAATCAAATTTTGCATAGGGCCCCATAAAGGCTTGGGCCGACCCTGCAATTGCATGTGAAACAGTAAAATTACGACATAACGTTTTAGCCTATTTTACCTATTGATGCTACAGTTCACAATGAAACAACCCTCTAACCTCTGTTTGTCTCCGACTCTCGGATCAAGAAGGCTCCATTTGGATTACTAGGTTGCATGAGCAGCTCTGTTGCTTTGTACCTGCTGATGCCTGTGAACAGCCACCTGAGCAGAGAGAGGACACAATGGGACAGTGAGTTGATGTCATCATGCAGATAAAAATACAGAGAGATGTTGCTGTTGTTTTTGAACTATGGAAAATTCACTGGAACAATATAAAAGCACATTCCCCGCTGAAGGAGGACTGAAAGTGCAGGAGGCAGAGGTTGTTGTCATGTCACTGGAGTGAACTGAAGTCTTGTTCCAAACCTTTGTCTCCACTGAGGTAAAAGTCACCTACACAGAGACTCCTCCTGCCTCACAGGGAACTCCCTGCCTTTCATTTCACCGCTCTTACAACTCCTCTGCTTTCTCACATAGACTCACAATGATGAGACAGACGTCGAGACACATTTGCGTTACAGTAACTTACTTTTGTGTCACCTTGGCGGTGTAGTTGGTGGTGACGTAGCTCTCATGGCCTGTGGTTGTAGATCTCACAATCATAAAATCACCGTCACTGTTGGAGACAATAAGCTGCTGTAAGTGAATCTGTTGAGGTGAATACAAGGGGGAAAGTGTCACATTAGGAGCCACACCACTTACTCTGACAGGACGGTGAGTCGCTCCCCAAGGCACATGGTCAACTCGGTGCGCCCAAAGGACGGGTAGTTACAGAGGGATACAATAATGCTTTCCTGGTGGGCTGCAGAGAGAAAAAGGGAGGTGGATGTAATTACAAAAAAAAAAAAAAAAGTATGGTTTGTTACTAATTTAGGTTTTTTATTTTGTGCTGTTGTAACCTACCTGGTGTTTCAGATTCAGGTGGATTTTCTAGGATTGTCAGGTTGGATTTACATCTGATGGGGCAGATCCCCATTGTCTTTAACTCCTCGCTTATTTAAGTGGCTGCTGTTGCTGAAACAGAGAGAAATAGAAAAAAAAAACGTGAGATGGAGGAGCACAGTTAGAAAGTAAATTCTCTCACTAGCTATCACACAATGACTGTCATCAGTAAAACAGCTTACAGGCACACAAATTTGCTACTTGGCAACAAGACCTAGATGTTACAGGAAAGCGCCAAACCACAACAAGAGAGTGATATCCTGTGTTAAATTTCTATGCAACAAGTTTGTGAGGAAGTCTACTTCACACAAGAGTGATAGTTTTTAATCATTTAAATAATACAAAATGAAATTTTATTCTTATGATGCATATTTTCATATTAGCATCACCAACATCATAAAATTGTTCAATTTTAATGTAAATAATCCCCTAAAAAATGTTTTATCAGCAACTAATACATTTTCACACTTCTACGATAAAAGATAAGTGAAAAAGAATTCATATTTTATTTTATAGTAGTGATCAGTCAGTAATAAAATAGAAAGTCTCTTGTGCTTCAGCCCTTCCGCAGATGGAGGTTAGTGATCTCTGACTAGCACCTTCGATGTCAAAAAGACAAATTTCGTGTTTGCACACAATAGGACGTCTTTGTTTTGATGCAGTGTGCATTAAAACATCAGTCCTTTGCACCTTATCAATAAAATTCCAAAAGTAATTTTTGAGCACAAATATTTGCTTTGGGTCTTTCCTGTGTGAGGTGGCCCATTGAGTTTTCCTTTTGATGATCAGTCAATAAGTTTACAAGTATTTTGAATGCAAAAATCAAGTAATAGAACAAAAAAAAGGAAGAAAGAAAAAGAAAAAGACAGAAAATATACTCACTTCAGTATATGTAGCGAAAATGTTTGCCGAGAAATTATATTCTGCAGAAGTCGTGAGCCAGATCCTTCTCTGATCGAAAGGTAAACTCCAAATCTATGTGATGAAAAATGCTCATCTGTCTTGTGCACACACACACACACTCACACACACACACACAGGCACTTTGATGCCAGTTGTATATGTCTGAGCTCAGGTTCCCACTCAGGCCTGCTGATCAATCAGAATGACTGCGCTCCCCCTTGCTCTGTTCCCATTAAGCCTGCTCTGTTTTGGCAGCTGTTTATAGTGAGGCTGTTTGAAGAGATGAGGCCTCCTGCATGTATGTCACCCTGCTGCAGCTTCCTGTGACGTTCAAGACACTGACACTGTGACTCACAGCAGCTTGTGTTGATCTCTCTGATGCAGATTGTTTTCAAGTGAAGCTACTAGTGCATCACTTGTTTGTGGAATAAATTGTGTGTGTACGTAAGCAGCCCTTACGGGTTCATGCACATGCACATTGTGTTGCACTGTGAGAGCAGTGACATCATTTGACACAGATAGATGGTATAAATGCATAATCATCATTCAAACTGGAACCATGTTCATCATTGTTGTCTGTACTGTGTATGATGTGTTATCTTTTATTGTATTTATTGTGATTTATTAGCTTTGTTTATCACCACTCTGTGAAGCCGAAGGCAAATTTCCACGTTTGCGTACAATAAAGCTTCTTCTTCTTCTTCTTCTTCTTCTTAATAATAGTAAATTCGGCAAACATTACATTTAACCTGTGGTGTCTGATTAATCAAAAGGGTTTACTATGTTTTCCCAGGCAGCTCAGGGCTCTGGATACATTCTGTTGTCCTCAGTGATGCCACTGATGTTTATGTAAAATGTAATGTTGAGTAAAACATCTGCAGAAGCATGACGAAGGTCCCCCTGCCAGCCTACTCCTGCCCAGATTTATTAGCAGTCTCAAGTGTATCCATCATGCTGACAGTGCAGAGTCGATGGAACAGAGCAGAAGTGGAGCAACATGACTGTCAATGAGGGCATTTTGAGCACAAAAATCATTAAGTGAAAAAGTCCAATGACATGCGCCGACAACTAACTGTTAATTTAGGGATAGCTGTGCAGACCTGAGCTTTGCATATTAATTTCTGTACATTAAAGAGGGCAGAAATGATTTGCTGGTTTCAGTCTCTGCTGAGAGACACGCTCATGCCCACAGATGCCTACAAGACCAGACCACAAAAATATCACATCTCTCATTTTTCTAGTCTTTAATCAGATGTACTGCAAGCTTCTCTGCAACAGAGCAACTCTGCTGTGGATGGAAATGATCAACAAATCTTTACCAGAATGGGTCTGATTTGTGCTGCTATCACTGAAGATTGTCAGATATGTTGTCATGAATGGAAAGAACTTGTTAAAAATGGAATCATTCCCTGCTGATAAAGGGTATCTTTTTCAAATGGTCCTCCAAATTGGGTCATGTGATGTGTTATCTAATGTCACTTCATGGTCATGTGATAATATTTTTTTAAAATTGTAATTAAATCAGAATTATCTTAAAATGTTTATATTTTAGAGCACACAGGCTGGACTCTGCAATCCAGTCTGGCACCACAAACTCAACCAGCCTTTAATCAATTGATATTAAAAGCAGAGTTGTTGTATGTTCATTCTTATTTTCTGTTTACATTTTTGTGTCCACCCCTGTGTGTAACCTACTTGCTGGGAGGTTAATTTCCATTTTCTATCAACTGAGGAAAATTACAATGTTGCACAACAAAGAACCCACCATGATGAAAGACGCAAAAGTGGTAGATATACAGATAACAATTTGACACATCGTGCCCATGATGTCTTGTACATTTATTTAAAGTCAACATCTTCACCTCATTTGCAGTGCAGCTAATTGTTGTTTTTTCTCAATGTGTGCTAAATATAGATGGCATCATCTGAGATAACAAACATTTTCACTCTGTGAGGAAATAAGAACAAGTGTGGTTGGAAACTAACTCACCACAGTCACCTCGCTGTTCCACGAACAAAGAAACAGTTTGAGTTCAGCGCTTCACTTTCTTTTTCTTGCTTTTAAATACATTCACCACACTCACTTCTTACGTTCACTTGCTAGGCAGAGTTGTTGGTAATGTGCTGATGAATTCAAACAGGCATGTTGTCTTGTCGTAGCTTTATTCAGTAGTAATATAAATGAATCAGCTGTGAGAAGCGCCATCGGGCCCCTCAGTAAAGGGACGTACACTTTTCACATCAGAAACCACTCGTTAAAGGTTGTTAAAACGTCACTGAACAATCTATTCAACTGAACTAAAACATCAACACAAAGCAGGATGAAAAGGAAGTGGCTTCAATTACAAAGAAGACCCCAAATAAATGTAAGAATGCATGAATGCAAAGTGACAGAGCTGACACACTAGTACATTTTATCCTTCACACTGAATGTTTTCTTTTTCTTTTTACATAAAACAGCTTTAATTCAGTTGTACTGACTGTGGGCTACAGTCTGCAGCTGTTCTTCAATGTATCCCACACATCACTTAACCTTTACTTCTGCAGCTACAGTAGGTTTACTGATACATCTTTGTACTTGGTGACTAATTCTGTGTCACACTGCAGCAAGCTGGAGATTGAAACAAAAGATTATGTGAATTAATCAACGCAGGCAACAAGTTTAGAGTTCACAACAGGAGTAAATTAAAAGTGATGAACTGTGCAATGAAAACAATTTACAAACTATTTCAAAGACATGGAAGATTTCAATGGTGTGTGTAAAGACATTTAAAACAAAGGCAATGTGAAAAAAATAAATACATACAAGGGGATGAGGTGGGACAGCTGAGTCAGTCAAACCGTTTGAACATTTGAATATACAAAACACATCTGAATGTAGTTATGGTTTCTGATAGGAACGTGACTTTGACAGTGTATTTAATATTCAATATTTAATAATATGCATCTGTTAATATAGTTATTACATCCTCTTTTTCTAATCACATAGTTCATTACAGATCCTCCTGGCACGGAGATGCTTAGGTGCAGGATGGGAAAGGGAGAGACAGAGAGAGAGGGGGGGGGGCACATAAGTTACTATGGGAGGGTGCAGGAGGTGGGGTGGGGTTTAGCAGGAGACCTCCATGGTCTGGGGTCCAGCCTGGTTGTCCAGGGCCCCGGTGGTGCTGCCCTCCAGCAGGCTGTTGAGGTTGTTGCGGCTGCGACTGCTGTCCATGGAGGTGATGCTGGAAGAGGAGGTGGTGCGCGAGCGAGCCAGACGAGTCATTCCTGCTGATGGCACTGAAAAGCAGAGACACGCATTAATATTCCCCTCATGCGGCACGGAGGCTCAGCACAGTGTGGGAACATTTAGAAACCCAGATGCAACAACAACAAAGGTGTTTACCATGCAAACAATTCTCACATATGGAGACTGATCAAACATAATAAGTGTGTAACAGAAAATTATTGCATGACTGTCAACTGTTGAAAAACAAACAAACAAACAAATAAAAACATGGAAGCAATACAACAGCAGAATGCAGCATTTGCAATAAAACTAAACTGAGAGGAAGTAACATCAGCAGGTCAGGCAACAAAATGGACAGAATTCATGCTTAGAAACAAACTAAAATCCTACAGGGAGATGAATATGTGTCAAAGTATGCAGAATGATCTCACTGTGAATATCACTGACTGTATCCACCACACGAGCTGCTGCTGAATACCAATATGAAACAGAGCTCTCTGGAGTCTTTCTGCATACATTGACATTTATCCACTGTGGAGTGGCAAGAGGCCATTGAGCTCAAAGCCTTCTAGACCGACAGCTGCTCGAGAACTGGGTACCTGACTCGTTGCTGAGGTGACTGAGAAGAACGTAGGGAACTGTAAGCAATGATTAAAGAAGGAAAGAAAAAGGAAGAAAAGGGAAAAGGTTGAAAAGGTAGCTCTCATGTTGCTTTATCCCACCTTGGTGTATTTCTGATTCAAATTGAGGCTGTCGCAGAGGACTCAAGGCTTGTGCTATGAACAACAGACAAGAAATCATAGCATGTGTACCAACTAGAATTTTCATTTCCTGTACTTTTTGGCGGTTTCTCCAGCGCATTTCACACTGTGGCAATGTGTTAATGAGAGAAAAGCAGCTTTCAGAAACATGCTTAGGTGTTAAGATTTATTTTCCACACTTTCTCTGTGTGAAAACACCCTTTTTAATCTGCTCTAATCCTGCAATGGCATTTACACAACAGGGGGACTCGGTGGCCTTTAAAGCAACACTGAGGCACAATCATACTAGCCCAAGGCTAGCCCTAAGGTACCTCCAATGGAACTGACATTCATGGCTTTGTCCATCCATGGAGCAGAGGCTGACAGGTGCACTGCAAGTCAGTGTGGTCTGACAGAAAGGTGCCTCTTGTTTTTCTGTGCAGATGAATGACTAAAAACCTTGAAGGCCTGTTTAAGTATGCACTCGGAGTCTCTCGAGATAGAGACAGCATCATTAAACAGTTGCGGTCAGAAAAGAAAAGCACACCACGACAACAAAAAGAGGGTATTTTTCCACACCCTCTCCAAACTGAACAGGAAGTGGATTGCTGTTCGTATCTAGAGTGCCACTGTCACGTCATGCACTCACACCTCACCTACTGAGGGTTGCAGGGGCCACACACTGCAAAGAGCACAGAGGAAATGGCGTTAACATCTACCGAGCCGCTAAGGCTGCCTCTACGTGACCAGGCTGACAAAAATTGTGTCTTTTTATGCTCTGCTGGCCGCAGTCCAAACCCCATTGGCAGGAGTTTTTAGCAACACGCTCAAAGCAGACTTGCAGAGAGAACATTCCTAATTTAGGTTACTTCTGTTATTGCACTCACATCAACAGGAAATTCAGTGTATAAAACCTTCTTACCACAAACACGTCAGCCCAAAGGTAAACAATTTTGGGCTGTTCACTGTAGAGTTGGCTAGTTTGAACCAGAGTCATTTGATATTATTTCATCACTAACAGCAAGTAGCAGAAGACATGAGCAAGTTAACTTACTGTAGCCCATTCCCTGAACAAAGTACTTGAAGGCCTCGGCAAGTTTCCCTGGCTGTGAAAAGATAAAGGATGAAAGTTAGAAGATAATTTAGACAAGACAATTACAAAAACTGCAGATGACAACAATGTGTTTCCACAAACAAAACCCACCTGCACAACTTGAGGCAAGCCTCCACAGTCAGCCATCTGAAAAAGAAAAGATCAGTCTTGTTGATAAATTTTTTGCACTGTCAAAAAATTAACAACCTAATTTATTATTGCTTTCAACCAATTATTAAATTACGAAAAAGCCTCACCTTCAGCAGGGTGGTCTTGGTTGGATTTAACCTGGAATTGCACTCCACCTGAGTAAATCAAGAGGAGATTAGCACCAAACTTAAAAAACTGAGCAGTGAGTGCCAACACTTCTGAAAGCTTCTTTGGTTACTGAGATGATGCAGTTTAACTCACCACAGCCTCCACAGCAGGCGATGTGTCACCAACAACAAGCAATGCGGGGCACCTGAATGGGGAAAAGATGAGCTGTAAATTTTCACAACACCAAGAACTCAGAGACTGATGTTAACTTTTCTTTCCAGACCTACGTAAGTGTGTTGACTGTGTCCTCGTTGAGACCTACAATTGGCCTCTCGATCTCAAGGTCCCGGCGGCTGATGCAGGGCGACAAATTCTGACACGTTAGTGGATCCTATGCACCTCATGATTTAATATTATACCCTTGTATTCTGTGTTGCTTTGCTTCTGACTATGTCATTAGATCTGGATGACTGACATGTCAAATACCAGAAGAAGAATTTGCCGTTGATTTATCAATGTGATCAAGAACATGAGAAATGCTAAAACCACTGATAAAAAAAATAACATCTATGTACAGTCTATAAAAAGTTATGCATCATACTATTGATAGGAGCCACAGAAGAGGGCCAGGTTGTCCTGGTTAATGTCCTGGGCAATGTGGAGGCGGTAGGTCTGGATCAGCTCCTGATTCTCCGTGAGCTCATCCTGGTGGACAAAACAGAATAAAACACAAGCAAAGTGTTTTTTTTTTTAGCTATAAAGAGCTCAGATTCAAAAGAAGTAAAAGTGGGTAGCTTATTTTACTTGTACTACTTGGTACTTGTATGTACAATCTACTTAGTTTCAGAACTGTTTATTAGATTGAATCTGTTATCTACATATCACACTCTACAAGTCTGTGTGTTCAGGAAGACAGAAATAGAGTAATTATTAAATGACTGCCATATGATGTAAAGGTATCGAGGGAAATCAGGAAAAGCCTCCTGAGGTTCAGTTACTGATTCACACTGTTGATGAAAAAGGTCAACAACACTGAGAAAAAAAACAGCGTGAGTAATACACTGTAAAAGAGACTCACGGTGCTGAAGTGGTGAGCCATGACGATGTCCACCAAATTGCTGGTCCATCCAGACAGCTGCAGACAACAAGAGCAGATCCACTTTACACTGGGAATGTACTGAGGAACCTAATAATTATGACTGCATAGTTATGCCTTCATCTACATATGTGCACACATGCATAATTATCGACAAATTTAATGCCTTATTTGGACATTAAGGAAGACATGTATTAAAGGAAAACTGCTCCTTTTGGGGGGTTAATTAGTCTATCATCCACGATCCCTGCGTAAGACAAGAACACAGATGCCTTTTGCTTCTCTGTACATTCATTTAGTCACTAGATAGCCGCCTCACGCTGGCAGTTTTGCATGTTCAGTGGAAGTAGTGGGGATACATCATAACCGCCCTCCAAAGTCCTAAAACACCTCTGAAAATCTCCAGCACACTCCATGCTGTGATGATGTGGTGACTGCCTTATTTACGTATGTATGGTCTGACTGCACTCGACTGAGATGCTGTGACCCTGGCACTGTGTCACTACGCCCAGAAAAGTAGTTCATTGGTACTTGCTCCCACAGTAACAATGTGTCTATAGTTATTATGCAGGTCACAACATGTGGATGGAGCGTGTTGGAGATTATTTGGGTGGGTTTTAGGTAGCTACTTTCATTGAATGTGCAAAACGGCCAGCGCAAGGCCATTATTTAGTGACCAACTGAACACACAGAGAAGGGAAAGGCATCTATGTTCTTGTCTTACATAGGGACTGTGGATGATAGGCTAAACCCCGCCAGAAGTGCAGTTTTCCTTTAAGAAAGCATATCCACTGATATTCCATTTTACAAGTTTAGAAATGGCTGGGCAGCTCTGTTGAAAGTCTCACATAGGGCCATGTCCGTCCCTAATGTCACTCCAATAATCTTTTATACACTTTGCAGAGTTGAGCCAAATAATAAGATGAAGCGTGGTGATTTTAATCTATATATTCCATCTACATTGAACAAAAGGTCATATCAAGCTCCCGCCGGCTCCATGACTGTAACAATAATGCTGCACAGAATGTTCTCTCTGACCAATCTTGTTCGGCACACAAAACAAATTACAGTTCACTGTATTAAATTACAATAGTGCACTACAGTACTGTGACACATCATGTCCTGTACTTTAAACCAATTACTTCTGTCAAAATGAGACAAAATCCAGATGAATAAACACTAGAAGTGCCGTTCTGATAAGTCTGTCCAATAAAAATCTGAAGCTGAGCTCTGATTAACTTTGGAGTGCCCTTAACCCAAAAACCTCCAAGTACAATCGAATCAACACAGCATTAGAGGTTTAACTGTGTCATTAAATCCAACCCTTGTAGCCAGAAAATAAACCGATGTTCATCTTTTTTAGGTCTGTTTAAAACAATATGAGAGTATCATCGGTTTAAACGGTGGCTGGAGGTTAGTGCAAATAATACTATAAAAAGGAATCTTATTTTCTTCTCCCATCATATGTTGTGGAATAGACGAAAACGAAGTGTGAGGAATAAATAACATATAATAGTGAGCTTAGAGGGCATTAGGTTGAGTGTTTGAACTCAGAAAAGCATTCATCAACAACAATTTATCAAAAGACTAAAAATAACCTGAAATGGCTGGTAAATTATTTAAGTATTCGCTCTACGCTGCAGAGTGTGGAGGGAGGACTTTCTAGGTTCATGCTGCGTTGCTAATACAGACCTTTGAAGCTGCCCAGTCGATCCAGCCTTCAGCACACGGGTCGACATTGATCAGAACCAGCCCCTCCACCAGGGTGGGATTGTTCAGCTGGGAAGGAAAGGACTCATGTCAGAACCAACTTAAAAGTGTGACTAAATGACCAATAAAACAGTCCTGCATAGGAATTGTCCTGGATTGTGTGTGCTGTGGTGTGCTTACAGTATTAGTTTTTCACACTTGTGAAAATTTATGGTGTGATTTAGTCCTAGTAGGATCCATTAATCCATTGAACTAAAGGAATAGTGCCTGAGCATAACTACATCTTTGCATAAAGTGAAAGAAGTTTGTCATTTTTTGCACAAGATTTTGTGTATTCCTTCAATGGTGTAGATACAGGATCAAATAATATCAGTGTTCCCTAAGATGAAAAAAGTGAAGCATGTCAGTGCACCTAAATGAAGACATGACACAACAAAGATGGAATCCTGAGCTTCTAAATTAAGGGGTGCAGTTTTGGAACAGTTCGAAAAACAGAGAGAGGATGTTGGAAGGACTTTAATCTCCATCTCACGAAACGCTGAGGAATGCTGCGGACGCTGCCTTCAGCAGCCACGCAAATGAAATGCAGCAACAGCTGCTATAAATCTATCAAGGGTAAACACATTTTGTTCCAAGCCAGTTAAAGCAAAAGCATTTCAGAATCAATTTTCTTCATTAATTCAACACAAGACAAGACTCTCCCCTAATCCCAACAGTTTCCCTTTTCTACCCTGACCACCATCCTCTCCTTTCATTATTCATCTTTCACCACTCCCTTGCCTCTCTGTCACTTCTACCTCTTTCTGCTCTGTTGTACACAGATCGTGCATATTTTCGCTCTGCTGCTTTTAGTGTGGAAACAAGACGAAAGCGACAGAAAGGAGAGAATCACCAAGGTGATTCATCATCAGGGGAATGGCAGCATATGCAGCAGACTGTGGAGGAACCTGAAGCCCTGTGTGGGCTTGATGGGAAGCTTTAATGTTCAGTAATCTAACAAGCAGCATGGCCTGAAAAGCCTCTATTGTTGCAGGCAAGACAGAGGAGGTTAAAAAAGACTTTCGGGGGATAATGTTGGAGAGATTAGAAAAAATAAAGAAGCAGAAGTGTGGTTCTGATGAGGACTCACTGCAAAGCGGGTGAGGATGTACGCTCCTGCTCCGACGCCGATGCCAATCACGCTGTTGACCCTGCAGAGAAACCACCTGTTACTGTGGAACTAGACATGAATAGTCGATTTATGCACATCGTTATTGATCAGTGGCCCACAGGGGAGGTACTCACTTGAGCTGAGTCATCACAGAGGGTAGCATTTCAGCCAGCTCGTCCATGGTTGGGTAGCGGTAACTAGAAACAGATGTCATGCATTTATAGATGTCTGATTTAATCAGTAACACGAAGTTCATCATAAATTTAAACAAACATTTCTGAATAAGAGGTTGGACAGTGAATGTGCTTCCATTAGCAAATGAACTACCGGCTCACTTTTTATTCTAACGAAATGAAATGATTGCGGCAGAGAAAATAAATGGGTCCCCATTTATCAATGAATGTAAGCCACTTCGGCACCCACCCGCTGGGGAAAGGAGGTGCACCCTCCTGCTGGCCGGGCGCGTCCACGTGGACCACTGCAAAGTGCTGCGTGATCTCCTGCATGTCCTCATAGTTGAACAGGGTGTTGAAGCAAGACTTGTCTAAAAAGGTGAAAACAGAGGACACAGAGTTCAGGAGCCTGAATGGGACCATGAAGTGCTGAGGCTAAATATAAAGAGTTTAATCCAGTCCAGGACATCGTGCATTGATTAGTCTATTTTTGGCTGACTTACGGTTGAGGCCGATGTCATGATAGGTGAGGATGACGGGTCTGTTGCCCTTGGGAACACCTCTCATTGTCACATGGAGAACACCATGGGGAGTCTCGATGTCATGCTCCTGCAGCCATAAAGAAGAGAAGAGTGTTCAGAACCAATGGAACAACATATGAAATAGATAATGAAAAAAAAAGGCTTGCAGTTCGTTGTAGCGTAGCTAAAGCCGCAAAAGTTTGGGCCAAAAACTCCAGCGTCATCCAGAAACATTTAAAAGAGATTAAAGACTTATGGGTGACAGAATCCTTTATTACTATGAACCTGGACAGGGCAGTTTATTTTTGTCAGCTTGTCCAACTGGCAAAGCATAAAAGGATAAAGTGACACTGTAGATCAATATGAGGTATTTAAAGGCAAATGATACTGCCAATATTAAGGGAGGCCAGTGGCTGATATATAATGCTGATATCATGTTGCTGTTTTTCTTCTGCATCTTACAGTATAAGATACAACAATGTGATAACTAATAAGACAAGTGTTGACTTAAAATTAAATGAACAATTGTTTGATACACATGCACTGTACCGTGAGATCTGCACTCTTTCTGCATTGCACGTATTTAAATAAAGAAGGTATTTACTGCATAAATGTTTTGTTTAGATTTTTCATGTATTTATTATTAAAAAAGAAATTTAAAAAATTGTCACTTAACACCAGCATTTATCAGGAAAATAGCAGCACTTTTTTGTTTCTGATGTAGAATGACAATTTATAAACTTATATAATTAAATAAAAAATAAACAATGTCAGTGCAGATAGTGGCACTGGCAGCAATTGTTCTGCTTTCAGACCCAGTGAACATTAATTTAACACTACTGTATGAATTACAATAACATATAAAAATATTTCAGTATTAAAATAGGGGAATTGTCTTTTATGTATTGGCAGATATTTTTGTTTATCAGTCTCAAGACTGCAGGAATCAGCTGATACCGACTATCTCCAAAATGCCAGATATCTTCCTGATTAACTGTTTGACTGACTGATCGTTCTGCCAGTGAAGAGAACTACTACTGTATATACTTCAGCAATTCGAGAAATGTCAGTGCAGCACATACATCATTACTAAAGAAAAAAAAAGTAGTTGCAGAATCATTTCAAAAGATATTATACTGTCCACGTTTATTGTAACAGAAGTCTTCAAATGTGATCACACAGCGCTTTCAAGTGTTTTTAATAGTTTCTGAAAATCAGTGAAGTTCTATGGTTCTGAGGAACAAGCTACAGCACATCAGGCTGTGGCCACACAGACACTATTCACTAATGGAAAAAAAAAATCATTGCAGTATTGTATTTTTATTGCCTTTCTGATAATAAATCTAAAGCTTTCTGCTTTAAGCAGTGGAATTTTAATGGTGCTGTGTGGGCTTCTTCTCTTTACATGAACATTATCTAAGCCAAGCACAAGGGAGGTGAATTTATGAGATTCCCACATCAGGCATAGACGTGTAGCTCATTTCAGAAAAATGAAGCAATTTATGTCACACCTGCTGATAAAGCAGACAGCAGTAAGAAAAAAGGAGAGTGAAAAAAAATCTATCTAGATTAACAC
Organism: Naso thynnoides; assembly: GCA_029783665.1. Lineage (NCBI taxonomy): Eukaryota > Metazoa > Chordata > Actinopteri > Acanthuriformes > Acanthuridae > Naso > Naso thynnoides. The sequence continues at coordinate 26,682,875 of JAQLOL010000012.1, read as the reverse complement.
TTGAACAGGGCCCAGATCCCAGGACCCAAGTACTGACCCGGGACCCGTACGGGTTCAGGTCCATGTCTTATATAATCAACTGGGGCCGTGTAGACGTCAGGTCCTGTTCTAATGCAGTGGGTTCCAGGTCAGTTTAACATTATGTGTAATACCTGATGACAAATTGAGCAAAAGTATGGTGTTGAAATATTTCTTTTCCAAGGATGGTAAACAAAACTCTCAACGAGTTGTTTTTGCCATCCGTCACTTCGACGGCGAGTGGACTTTCAAGCTGAAATAGCGAGTGGATTAGCCCGCATGCTGTTTCAATCAGCAAGAGAGGAACGACAGAAAACCTGGATGGATATATTTGATCAACTTCTCTGGCATGAAGGATGGATTATATGAGTCACGGCCAAGCTCAGGGGAGAAGGCTTCCAATGTTAGGCTACAATAGGTAGGACCAAAGTCCTTGTAGTCAAGTCTTGCCACTCAACAGCCATCTTGACAGCCCCCTCGGGCAGCTACTTTGGACAAAGAAGACCAGAGCCCTACCTAGATGAATGAGGTGATAGCCATTACTTCCCCTTCAGTGGTTACCAGGATATTAAGAAAAAATAAATAAATAAAAATAAATCATAAATAGAATCAGCAGTCAATTCTGATAAAAACAGCTGAAACTGTTTGGTCACTTTGCCACAAAACAAGGTTTAAACTGAGTTTTTTTTAGCGGGTCAGAATTCTACTGCGCATGCACACAGGTTAGAGAATCACTGTCGTGACTCTCTAAGCTGCTGTGCAACAACATGATTGGCCAATAGATTTCCCAGTTTGGCTGTAAACAAAGCACGTAATCACGTTGGGTGGAAGAGGCGGGATTATGCGCCATCATTGTTGTTATGGCCTTTTCTATTCAAAATGATCTATCTCTTCAATAAAACATCTCTGGTAAGACACAAAGTTTTGTTTTAACAACTTGTTAATTAACGTTAACTTGTTATTAGCAAAATCTGTGTCAATCCGGTCTGTAATAGTGAGGTCTGGTTCATGTCCAGGTAGTACATTTGTGGGTCTATATTTGGACCCACAAAGATCTCTAGATTAAACACGGAGATGATCGTTTCATTCACAAAAACACACAAGACACATGTTGACGCAAAATAAACACACTGAGAAAGACAACATTTAAAAGTTTTTATCCCAGGTACACATTAGGATGTAATGCACGGACCCAGTCTTCATACCACACCCTCTCGACAACTGCAGAAAAATCACATGAAATGGGAGGTCTGGGACAATCTTTTATCTCAGGGTCTGAAGCTCACATCGTTTTAACAAGTATGACTCTGCAAAAATGTTCATTGTTACAGAAAAACCTATTAGAAATCAAAGCTTTTACACCAGCCTCATTGTTTCCTCTAATGTCTTTTTCTAGTGAACATGAAGAAGCCCCACACTGGAACTTCACAATGTTGCTAATAAAAAACACAAAACCACACATCGAAGAGCTGAAGCATCATTTCACCTGACACCATCTGTCTGGAAGACACCGAAGAGAGATAGATCAGGGTAGTTGATGAAATGATGACATGGCAAAACAAAACGATGCCACTGTGAATGTTTATGAGAAAAAAGGAAGTAGGAAGTAAGACTATGTGAAGTGATAAAACATACAGGAAGTGACAAAGTCAGTTTCAGATTTTCCGTAGAATCACGGCATCATTTTGCACCACACATAAACATATACATTCCCAAGGTCAGTGTGACTCGGTGTTGCACACAAGGGTGTGCAATGGTGAAGCTATCTGAACGTGTGTGTGTGTGTGTGTGTGTGTATGTGTGTGTGTGTACTGCTACTGCACAGAGGAGGAGCAGCGGGTGGGGCCCAGCGCTCACCCGGTCTCAAGGCCCACCGGTCATCAATAATAAAAGGAGAGAGGCTGGGCAGACAAGAGACACAGGTTACAGCTGATAGACACACAAGAAGCATGACTGCTGTTTCCCCTCATGAGTTTCCATTGCAGGCATTTTGGTGATGAATATGTGTCACTATCTTTTCAGAGGAGATGAAGGTTAAATTTCAAGGACAAGGCTGCAGTAATTTTCATCTGCAATCTGTGACACAAAAGGGAAACTACTCATCCAATCAGAAATGAAATGAGAGATATCTTCATTTGTGTGGGTGTTGGAACAGAGATAAGCCTGTCGCACAAAACATGAAAACTGCACACCAAAACAACGCAAAGCTGATGGCGTTCCAGTGAAACGATACTTAATATAAACCCTGAAGAAACTCTCATGCTTGAAGCCCTGCACACATCAGAGGCCTTTTCACAGATAATGGAATGATTCTGCAACCTCAGGCTGGTAAGAGATTTGGGGGCTGGACAGAGTGACTTGATTGAAATTTAGGGGAAATGGACAATGAAGATAAGATAGAACAAGAAGTATAGTCTAAAAGTAGATGAAAGGAAATAGAGCGTGAAAGCAAGCAGGGACAGAATGACAGAGACAGGAGGGAAGAGAGAGAAGACAAGGGGAGTCCTCTATGACTAACAGAAGGGACGCAGCGCTTAAATTTATCATGCCTCTCCAGCCATGTCCTGGCACAAACAAAGGTGGAGAATCATGGGGAGAAGGGCTGTGGAAAGGGAGGGAGGCAGAGGACCTTTTTATCTATCAATTTAGCTTTTGGCATGGTCTAAAAGCTGTATTGATCTGAGAGCTCTGACTCTCACCAATTAATTTTACACAAACATGTATGGGTATACACTGTGGACACAGAGCAGCATCTCAAGAACACAGACATGGGGTGGGGCTGCTAGCCTGGCTTGCTGGAGGAAAAAAAGAAGAAGAGAACTGCAATGGCAGCAACCCATTTCACCTTTTTAATACTTTCATGGTGGCTAGTACAAAGTGTGTGTGTGTTTGTGGGGGCTGTAGGAGAGACAAGAATACTGAGCAGTGGTTTTAGAAGGTTGCCAAGGGCAAACAGGGAGCACTTGGGTTTTGGTCCCAGGATGAGGGAGTGTTGGGGAGGTGAGGAGAGGTGAAAAAGCAGAGCAGTATGTCATGCTTTCCCGCAATCACTCTCTTTATCAGTTCCATTCACCCCCTCCTCCGTTTTCCCCCCACTGCCAGTAATGGCATTAATCACCTCCGAGATCAGCATTACAGCACAGAAACAGCCAGCACACACATGAACATACTCACACAGACGCATACACACAGCCACGCTCACATGGTAGTGGGATCATCTCAGGTACATGCCACCCTGCTCATTTTCGACACAAACACAGCCCTCCCCACCTGCAGCACACACACTTATGTGCATGCATGTGTGTGTGTGTGTGTGTGTGTGTGTGTGTGTGTGTGTATGTGTGTGTGTGTGTGTGTGTGTGTCAATGAAGCAGTGGGCTGAAACTACAAACTCAAGGTCTCTGAAGGAGGGGAAGGAGCCGCTACACTGGTTTTGATATATTGTTGTTACAGTGTGTGGGGGGTTAAGTGACCTCCCTGCTTGTTTTTGGTGCTGGCACTATGCACCATCCACTTTTTCCACCGTTCACTAGGCTAAACACGCATCCCTGCAGTTAAGAATGAATGCACACACGAAAGTACACATTTGAGATGTACAGAAGCATGCACCCTGAAGACACAAGTCCCAGTCAACCTATTGATGGACACCCACATACTGACAGGCACGTACACATCCTCTGGTTGTGGCATTTGCAGACTCAGAGACACTGGAGCACTGCACACATGCATCTTTCATATCATCGCATTAAAATGCATGTTAAGGCTGTGCAGACTGAACACATGGGCACTGTCTGACCTGTTGGCAGTAGGCACACACACACACACACACACACACACAAGCAGCTGCCCAGAGACAAAAAGCCCAAAGTCTCAACCATCTGCTAAAGGTGGTGACAAGGAAGCCAGGATAGATCTCCACCAGCTCTTCCCTTCCTAGCGGCAGCTGCTGTCACCCTGTCTTTGAGGAGACCGCACAACAACCTCCCCCCAACATGAACCAGAACCCCCTGCTGCAAGGACTCAGCCAGGTGTGTCAAAGCAGGCAAGACGCATTTGTCACTCACCACTCCATTCCCAGAGCATGCAATCTGGTCCAGATCCAGAATAGCTGACATGTTTTTCCCACGCAGGAAAGGACTGTGTTATGCTATTTGCAAGTGAGTGCTGGTCAGCTCTGAAGATCTCCAAAAGAAGGAGGAGGAGGGAGGGAGCGTTGGTAGAAAGGGAGGGATGTAGGGTGAGGCAGCTAGAGCAGCGGCGACAAGGAAGAGAGGGAGGAGAAAGACAGAGCAGAGGGAGTGAGGAGGAGATGGGTAAATAATCTGAATGAAAGCGGGGGGAGGAGGGGGAGGAGGGATAAGATGCGGAGAGAACAAGAGAGCGACAGAGACAAGAGGTGGGAAAGAGCAGGAAAAGAGACGGAGGGGGAGGAGAATGAGACTGCAGTTTGTGCTTGGTAGTCACAGCGCGTCCATACATCCAGCCACCGGTGTATCTAATTGGACTGCAGAGGGTCAGGTGGGTAAAGGGAGAGGGTGGGGCTTGAAGGAGAATAGAGAGAGGGGGAGTGGGAGGAAGAGAGGGATGTGTGAGTGGAACAGGGGTGATGGGGTGCAAAGGATGCAGAGGCAGTCCTGGAAAATGGGCAGGCTGCAGACGTCACTCTGTGATACTGATGAAGTGAAGAGAGGAGGCTGACTTTGACAGCTCACCCCGGGCTGCGTTCTACATCAGCAAAATGGCTGCTCACGGCTGAGATTTAGCAACAATTGTCTCCAGATTCATTTTAGTGTCACCTTGCAGAGGGAGAAGAATGTGAATGACCTTAGCACCCATAAAGGAAATCTCTCGCCATGATTATCTGTAATTGGACCCTGTTAATGACTTCTCATTGCGAGAGTGAGTCACTCAGCAGGACTAGGGTAAAATGCAGCAGTCTGACATACATTGATGATGGCTTTGCTTTAAATGTTGCTTTATACTGTAAACCTGCTTTCCCAGGTAAGGTCTTCTTGCACAACTCATGTATTCATTTCAGTACTGACATTTAAAAGATAATCCCTTTCATGTTCCAGACTTACTGGAAAATAACCTCACTGCGAGCTACTATTTTTATTTAACATTTACAAAGAGGATGGGTTTCCTGTAAACCTGCCTCTGATGTTTTCGATCCCCGTAGTTTATTGATCTCGCCTTTTCTATTCTAGTCTTTCATCTGCACAACAGCAGACAGTGTAAGGTGTCGCGCCTTTGGTTGAGACAGGCTGCTCTGTGCAAACAGCACAGAGTGCATGTGGGTGGGATCACAAAGACCTGACGCTCTTCATTGGTTAATCAGCGCAGTAGCACGTTTGGTTGGTAAATGCAGTTTGTCCTCTAAATTTTCCCTGTCCTAACCTACAGAGGGTGCCACTGACACACATGTAGTGTATGTACATTTTGACAAATAAACACTTGATATGTAGTCTGTACATATGAAATAACATGGATAATAAAATATGGTAAAATATGATATGTATGCCTTACAATGAAATTAGCTTCTCTGACATTTTGTTTCCATTAGAGATTTTTTCTATAGTGTAAGGTTTTCAGAAAACATCCCTTAAGTTGTTTTTCCAGTCATTCAAGCCAGATCTTGGTCAGAACGTGAACAATTGAACGTACACGCTGAGATCCATCACTTATGCCAGATTATGGTCTATGAGTGTTGTCACATCACATGGATGAGTGTGACCAGATATGAGTGCCCTTTACTCGACAGAGCAGGTGCCTATTTGTGTCACACACTGAGTCACTGCGTGCCTCAGCAAAACTGAGAAATTATTCAAGCACACAGTTGTCAAGCTGGTCTGCATAGTTTAGTTAAGTGTAGAGCTTTGCATCGACACTGCTGGAATATAAAGTTTGATTTCCACATGTGCAAGCATATTAAAAAATGCACAACTTCAGGAAAACATTTTGTACTGACGTATGCGCTGCATGACGCGTAACATAGTGTGCCACATAACATGGTTAGTATTTTTAGAGATGGTGTGACTGAGCAACATCTGTAAATACACTCGGTTTCTCTAAAGCTTAAGCCTATCGAAAAGCACACTAAAAACACATCACACAAAACATAGTAAAACATAGCCCTTCAGCCACACAATGAACGGGCATATGGCGCCCTCTGCTGTACTCAAAGAGACAGTGAAGATTTAAAAAGCCAGACAAGACTTGGCAGCCATTTGTCTGAAAAAAATAAAGGCAGCAGCTTCTTTTAGTCTTTGTGGTAAAACTGTACAAGAAAAGAAGGAAAATAATTTTAAAACTGGACATAACAGTGTAATGAGAAACCTAATAAGTCGTTATGAATGAGCCACATGGAACAAAGTTTTTAAAATAATTATCTCATAATGGAAGATTATCTCAAAAATATATTAAGACAATAAAATAAGCCATCACATGCAGTCAGGTTCTATGGATGCCATCTCAACATCTCGTCCTCCATAGCAAACACCACCAACCCTAAGATGTTCAGTTTTCAAAGTGCACAGTCAGCCACTTCCACGGCTATAAAGTAACTCGCTGTTCTTAAGGATGCACTTTAAAACACAGCATTGTCCCATGGGTGGCGGAGGCTGACTCATTCCTCTCTCCCCTCCAAGCTCCTCAGTGGTGTAAGCGGGGACATGAGACTGCAGCAACACATGCTCTTGACTCCACCCTTTAAACATTATTACGCCCTCGTCCTCATGCAGGTGCACAGGGTTCTAACAAAACTGTTGCAGTACCTGTGGGCCGCCTGTGGTCGGCGCTTTGGCAGCATGAATAGAGAAGAGCAGCTGGATTTGTCCTCCAGCTGCTGGAATGTCATATTGGCAGGGACCCCTCCCCCACATGCAGACCGTATTCATGAGAAGTCTGCTGTTAATGCCTTTTGCTGCATGTGGGCTCCAGTTGGTCTCGTTTTACTGAACTATGAGGCAGTGTAAGTTAGGTACAATTAACACACACTTCAATTACTGATATCGGCCACTTTATATACTTTTGATTGAGAAAAATTTGACATTATTTTTTGGTAATATAGCTTGTTGCCACAATTTAGACTTGTGATTGTGGCTCACGTGAATGGCTTTTTTTTTTGTTGGGTACCAATAAAAATAACTACACATACAGACCTTCTCTATATGTAAGGTGTCTTGAGACAACTTATGTTGTGATTTGGTGCTATTTAAATAAAACTAACTTTATTTGCTAAATTGTTAGTAAGCTAGCTAACGCTCCTTTTCTCAGAGTTTCTGCTATTATTGCTTGTAAAACAAAACAAAAGGAGTTTACTTAAAAACATAAAACACATAACTTCCTTGTTTGTAGCTCTGTGTGTTACTTACATCATTAACATTAACAACGGCTCTGTCCCATTCCAGTGTCAATGTAAGCCATGACAGTGTGACAGTGAGCCAGAAAGCTCAACATCAAAACCCTAAAACTGTGGTGACTTAATGGAATTCAGCAATCAATCTAATCATTTGCACCTGTTGTTTTCCTACTGTGACATGTTCAAAATGTCTTCCTTGAAAAAGGCCTGCTGTTCAAATATTAAGTTCTCACTTTGGTGTTGCAATTTGCAAACACATACATTCCAACAAAAACAACAACAACAAAAAGAACAAAAGAAAAAAAAAAGAAACACTTTTAAAATTTCAAGAAACTATTAGGATTTGCCTTAATTCCTTGAGACTCCCGAATGTGGCTGTGTGAGGTCAAAATGGCTGCCTTAGAAATAAGGTCAAACACACTTAAGACTGCCTCGATACCACTGACACAAATCTTGGAAAATTCTTCTTTTAAAGTACAACTGCAGGACCTGGACTGAATCACAAGAGGATACATGGAAAGAAATCATTTCATAAAGCTGAGTGAGTGCAGCATTTTATGAACATTAATTTACTAATGACAGTGCAGATTTGAATGGATGCTGGGGAGCATGCTTGGTCCAGCCAACATGCATTACTCCCTCCCCCCTGCCTGCAGTAGCTACTATATTTAGCTCTGGTGGGATGCTGGAAGCAGCCATGACTGCAGAAAGTGAGAGAGGGATAAAAGGTTTAACCCTTCGCAGCTAGGATGCTCGAGAAACAGCAGAGTGTTTGCCTGTGGAAAGTCACTCCTCATGCAAGGAACTCCTTGTACAAAGGAGGGCAAGCAATCCCATTCTCCATGCAAAGACACCATCAAAGAAAGGAATCTGAAACACTGCCCACTCAAGGACAAGTCCCATTTTACTTGGATCGTAATTAATCATACATTATGGCATGAGAAGACCTGACTATGAGTAAAGTCCTGACTGCAAAAAGGCAAGTATAGTATCTGCAGGACAGGAACAATCACACAAACATAAATCTTACTGTGGAAGACAACAATTAAAAGAAAGTCTGAAATTACTGAACTTCTTCCAGACATCTACTAAGAAAAAGAACATTTTCTACACTAAAGACTACAACTATCAAAGTATAAAAAATGAGTTCCACAATACATGCCAAACTGAACTTGGGGCCAATGCTGAAACTTGGAGGTAAAAAAATAAATAAATAAATAAAATTAACAACTTGTGTTATCAGCCAACACACACACTCACACACACACACACACACACACTTTTGGCAATAATCCTTCAAATATGGTTATTAAACTCTCTGACAAAAACATGAAATTAAAGCAGGAATTAAACAGTTCAACATAAACTTCATACACTCAAACTTTATGCACTCTAACTGAAATTTCACTGAGGGAATGAATCCTTTTCTATATTCATCCGCATAACGCTCTGTAATAAACGTTGTTTCAGCACATACCAAACAACAGTTACATGGATACCAATTCACCGGGCCAATATTAATATGGTAGTATTTTGCCTTTACATCAGGAACCCCAGGATGCCATGGTTCTCACACAAAATAATTATCAGAACAGTTTCCTAATTTTTCCTTATGGTTGAGAGATGTTCTTGTTTCAGTGAGCAGTGGCATGGATGATCCAGCTGTCACTCCTTAATCCTCTGTGTTTAGAACAACAAGCAAACACAACGCTAACCTCTAAATCCTCTTTTAAGGGAGTGTTCTAAACATCGCCCTTACTGTAACAAATAAGCCACCAGTGTTGTTGCATTTTAGTTTTTCTTTTTGTACAAAATATCCACAGACAACAATCATTTGAAAATTATGTAAGATTTTTTGGCATTATTAACTGTTTTAAGTATAACATTGATATTTCCTTTCCAGGTTGTCGCTGCAGGAAGCACTTATTGTTTTGTTTCTGATTTATTTAGTTTGGAAGAGTGCAGAGCTACTTAAACGTGCCTTCTATTGCTCCATGACACTACCTGGAAGTCGAAATTATGTAAGACTTTTTGAGGAGAGCTTCGCCCTCCCCTCCAAAGATACACAGCTGCAAGAAATAAACCCTGAAAAAGAAAACTTTGGCAAAAACTTGGTACAACAAAAGCATTCAAATGCCATCTTGAAAAGTTAATGGCCACAGTGATGAATGACCATTATCGATCTATTGGCAAGAATAAAAACATCTGACCAGCATGTGGTGTGAAGTAAAACTGGATGTCACCTTTGAGGAATGACGTTTCAGATATAGGGCAAGCAAACAAATGGCTTCAGCAGTAGGGATGTGAGAACAGAGCCAAGTCACAATGGCCCTGCCCTCTTCCACTGACATAACCGCATCTTCTATCCAAGGCACAACAACATCTTTTTTGTAGGAGCAGAGAGCAAGACTCACCTGACAGTCGAAATCTTGAAAGTTGCGTGCATTCTGCAAGAGAAATAAAGGAGGAGTTAAAATACCATAAGCTCATAGACGCCACATTTCTACACTGGTGGAGGTTCATTCATAGTAAGATGAAAGGCACTGCAGTTCATGATGTGTTGAATTATTGGTTATTAGTATATTCATTTTCAGAATTATACCAAATATTTAGGTAATTATGCTACAAACGATAGTCATGTCAAATCCATTTAATTTAAGACATTTTGGCAGTGAGATTCAGGTAGAGAACTGTGCCCAGGTTGCACAAAACTAACCATATTATACATTTAAACTGAGCTTGATGTAATGTTCACTAGGGCTGCAACTGATGATTATTTTCATTGTTGATTAATCTGCCGATATTTTTTTATGATTAATCATTTTATTGTTTATCGCAATGGAATGTGAGAAGAAGTGCTAAAAATGCTCCTCTCAGTTTCCCAGAGCCAAATGTGACGTCTTCAAATTTCTTCTTTTGTCCAAACAACGGACCAAAACACAAAAGACTATCTAGTATCTCATGCAATTTCTGAGTATGACTGGGTGTGACATACTGTAGCAAGACTTCATCTAGTTGTTTGTGAATCTTTTCATCTCACTATCAGCAATTACGACTGCAAATCCACACATTGTGTGGAACAAATTTTGGTCTTCTATGCAACTTAAAACATTGTTAACACTTGGGTACAGACAGCACAGTATGAAATTTGTAATAACTAAACAACTAAATTTTTTACACATATTACATAAGTAATGGTTGGTCTTTGTGCAGACAGCAGGAAGCTGCAGAATGGACAAGCAGTGAAGCGAGAGTGGGCAGCAACAACAGAAAAGATTCTTGTGGGATTTAACTGTAGGCCAGACCAGTAGGGTGCATTTGGGTGTCGAGGCAGATGGAGGCTACAAAGCCCTTCCTTTCTTCTCCTACTGAAATACTGTTGCACCAGAGCGCCTGGTACAAACAGGTTTCTAGCAAGATTCTATGCTCTTCGACTGCTGAAGTATTACAGAGACCTGATAAAAGTGAAGAAGGAACTAAAAGTTGAATATCCGTGTCAAAAATGCAGCTGCATCAACATGTTGAAGCAAGTAATGACAGTTTTAGAGATTTACCACCTCTTTAGGTAATTCAATTGGCCAAAAGATGTGATGCAAAAGTTGTTGTGTGTTTTTTGTTGTTGTTGTGACAAATGTTCTGAACATTTTCCCCTTTTATTGTTTTTTTTCCTCTTAGGTTTGTTCTTTTCTAAAGTCAACTGTAATTACATATGTTTGTAACTTTTGCTGAGGGCTATTAAACCTGTTATGTTTTTCCATACTGTTGTTACAGTTACCTTTGCTGCTGGACTAAGTGCTGTTCTTTCTCACGCTTGGCTGCATCATCAGTGCAACATTTAGAAATGTAACATATGCATGGAAATCAGACCCTGCCTTCATAACTTTTACAAAGGACCAGAGAGAAAATGAGAATTGTCTATTGTCACTGCTGTCATGTCATTAACTCTGTCTACTTTCAAGACTCCTGGTTTGTCTTTTTAATGAGCTGGCCACTAGGTGGAGTGAGAGGTCAGTGCCAGTAACTTTCATTCAGACAATTTTTATGATGTATATTTCCTACTCTTTCACTTTTTACAGTATATAAACACATCAAGCAGCCCTTTAGACCCACCAGTGTGGTAGCTCTATTCCCCCAGAACTGATACACCTCTACTCACTTCTCTGACAAGCTCTGCCCCCAGTGTGACTGTGACAGTTGCCTGGAGGGAGAACAAAACACTCTGCTGTGTCCTCAGACACACCCTGTTTCCAATCAGCTGATGAGATGGAGTAGAGAAGAGGAGGAGAAGGAGAAGACCAGAGAAGGACGGGAAGAGCTTTGATCTGTCAATGGGCTTTTTTCCTCCTCCATACTTCCTTCTGTTTGTGACGACCCTCTAGTCTTACAAGCTCTTAGAAATACAGATGAATTTTTTCCTCCTTTGATCTCTCTTTGTGCTTGCTTGACTGTCTTTTTTGACTCTGGTATATATCCTGCTTCTCTTCTTCTCTCTTGCCTAATTCCTCCTACAACCTTGTTTTTCTACTGACTTGCCTTCTCTCTTCTTTTATTTTCTCTCTTGACGGTCGAGCAGATATGAATAATTCACTTTGATGAACGGGACTGCAGAGTGAGCATGACTAGTGTATTAGCGTATGTATTTGCTGGGGCCATATGGGGTACTCATTCATTTAAAGTATCACATATAAATTTAGTTTGTATGTATACGTCTATATACTGGTTCAGGTGCACAGTGGTGCGCCTGTTGCCTCAGTAGCCTGTCACTGTTGTGTCCTCCTCTGACTCACCTTGTTGGTCAGCAGTGGCTTGATCTCAGTCAGCTGTACATCCTGCAGCTCATCCATCTTCCTGTCTCGTCACTGTAAACCACTCTGTCCAAGGAGAAAAAGAGAAAGCATTATACTCACTAATAATAAACATCAGCATTTACAAAACACATATTGTACAATGTAAGAGCACTGCATGAGATATCACTGCTGGCACAGATAAAAATGCCCATTTAAAGTGAATCAGGAGAACATTATTCAAATCTGACAGAGGACGTCTTGATTAATCATTCATTTATTCACAGTTGAGTCATGTTTTCATAGTGGTTCTGTTGCTGCAACTGACAGACTTTTTTATTATCATTTAAAATGTCGACCTACAGTTGCACAACAATGACTCATGTAATGACACGACCCTAACCCTAACCAGAACCTTTTGTTTATCTTTATAGAAATGAACTTGGCTCATGTTTTATAGGAGATAAAGTTGTAGTTATCCGTTAATGACTGCTAAAACTGAAATTCACTTTTGCTTCGATGGGGTGCGTGATTTATTTCAATTTCTGAAAGTGGGGCTAGAAAGTGGAAGTATGAGAACCACTGGTTTAGACTATGAAAAGTCTGATCACAACAAACAATCTGGATTTTTGAATATCCAAAACGAACAAAACATTCTCAAATTTAAGTAACAAGAACAAGAGAATGCTTAGCAGTTCCCTGATAAATTCCTTAAACAACCCATTAACAAATCAATGAATCCTGTTATTCTTTGAGCACTTCCTCATCACCGCCCCTTGCATTTTCTTTAGTTGCCCAACACAGAATTTTGCAAGACAAATGCGATTTGGCAGTTCAATACAAATATTCACCTGTTTCTGCACTTTTTTCGCATGGACTATAAAGCAAGGTTTTTATAGAGCCACATTTTTAAACAGGGTTTGGCTGTCAGACCAAGTTAGCCCTCCCAGCTAATGCGTGCTAGCTGTTTGCTGTCTAATTCAGACTCTTTCCAGGTCCAAGCCTGAGGATGCCTGTACTCGCTTCAGACATCTTCCCAGTGTCTATGGGATGACTTGACACATTCCAATTATTTAACCTGGAGAGCAGCATGAAAGCCAGGAGCGCTCACACTGCAGCTATTTCTGGGGACCTGAATGCACACTGACTGAAAAACAAACAAACAAACAAAAAAACATGTATTCCAATGGGGAGCCCTTCAGTAGCTCATGACAGCACAACATACTCATGACACCAATCAAACTGTTTAGGGCTAAACAGGCAGCAGGTAGCTAAGACAAATGTTAGACGATATGGTACAAAAATCAATTATCACAATATTTTTGACCAAATACTTAATACTGATATCAATAAAGTGACAATATTGTAAGGACAACTATTGGTGTTTTGACAAAATACTAAGACAATGAGATTGACATAATCATCAGTATTTTGAAAATGATGTCCAAGCGAGAAATCCAAAATCTAAGACAACATCCAGTCTCATATTATGATATTGATGAAAAACAATATGTATCGCAGCCCTATCTGACAGTATCTCTATCTCTTCTTGACTTCACATTGACAAACTGTAATATGTATATGTCGGTTTAAGAGCCAGCCGGGAGGGGATAGAGGGCGTTCTCTTTATCAGATCTAAGGGCAAGGTCACACATCCAGTCCACACAGACGCTACACAAACATACACACAGATGGATCAGGCCAGGTTTAACAAGGAGTCCACATCATTTGTTTTCCCCTTGAAACCAGCCGTTTGTCCCTGCATATAATTATTGAACAGAATTCCACCTCCCCACACTTTCCCTAATATGATACCTCTCAGGCCTTGTGCTATTTGCACAAGGTGAGGAGGGGAAGTGGTATTGAATTACCTGTTTGTGCCCAGGAGAGCGGCTCATGTTGCACAAAACAGCAGATACAGCCTCTGTCTCTTCTAGGTCAATTCTTACAATTGGAAGACAAAGCCAAACCTACCTGTACCACACCACCACAAACAGCCCAAATACAGAGAGATAACTTTGCACATAATGCTAAAAAATAACAAACATAAACTGGAGGAGAAGCTATGATAACTTCTGGGGTCAGAGCCAACAACACTGGAATGACCTTGAGATGCTGGTATCAGATAACCTTCAGGGTTGGTTAGTGAGGATTCTAGCAGTGAATTAACAGTGGGAGGTACCAGCAATGAGGTTGCCACACCAAGATCATGTAAAGAGCAGTTTCATCCTATGATTGCCTGACAAAGGTCTGAACACACAGCTGCCTGTTGATGCATGTATTATGTGAGAGGACATCCTGCTCTGAAGACAGACTGCACCTTGCTTGGAACCAACTGGGGTTGCAGATGGGTGCAACTGTGCACAATCCTCAAATTAAATAAAACAGTCAGGAAAAAAATGTAGAAACATTAAGCGTTGGAGTTACTGAGCCATGAGCATAGGGAGTGAAAACATGCCCGGCAAAATCCCTGCTGACAAATCCGGCTCAATGGTGGAACTAAATAATATTTAGACAAGTGAACAAGGAAAAAGAAAAACAAATACTCTGCATGCTTGAGCGTATTGGCCGGATCAATCCAACACTTCCTCAGGCTGCCACAGAAAGTAGGAGGGAAGCAAAAGCTGCTTTAATTGTAGCAGGCTAGCCGGGTAATCGAGGTGTTAAGGGAGACAGGGTCAGGGTGAGCTTAAACCAACTGACAGACTGACTGGGTGGCTTTCACGGCCCAACCCCACTGACCTGTTACACTGGATTACCCCGGCAACTACCTACCACCACTCCTCCAATACCATCCTGTGCTTCTTTCTTTTGTTTTTAACTACAAGAAAGACATGTCCTCTAGGGTCTTCTAGCAAATCTCAAACCCCTTTAACCTTGCATCAAATCTCCTAAAAGAACACCAGATTCCATTTAACAACAATCCACCACCATCCTATCCTACCTACCTCATGCCTGCTCTACTGTTCAGCATTTGCAGCTGTTGCCATAGAGACAAAGCTGGTAGCCGATGTTTATTCTAAGCTGGGCTATCCTCAGGGGACAGATGTGAGGCAAGGAGACAAGGGGAATAGATATTGGCAGAAATAAGAGGAAATAATGAAGCGAACCTAAAAACAGGTGCATTCAGCTGAGTTTACCCCCAAGAATCACCGAGACTTGAATGAGTCATGCAGGCTGTCTAGATATGACAGCAAAGTTAAGTGTAACTGAAATAGAAAATCATTAGAATTTTCATGACAGAGGGGGAATTCCATGTGCAATCTGCACAGCTTGTGCTCTTTGTACTATATTTACACCATTTCATTAATGTGGATAGGGATGGGGAAAGGATGTGGGGGGCTGATGATGTAGAACGAGTCCCTCTAGCCTCGACAGCAGCAGAGTCTGTTGTGCTAGAACTCTCTCACAAAACACACCAAACACTTTTGGTATAGTACCCTTGAGACCTATAACTTAATGTACCTAAACCCGGTTTCTGTTTTGCATTTTTACAGCAACAGGTCATTCGATATTTGTAATCTTGTTACTGCAAATTTTAGGCTGACCTGCTTCACTTTTTTAGTAGTTGGGAAACAAAAGATAAGTATCTCCTTTGTCTTGATATGATGCAGTATTTATTAACTGACACACTAAAACCTGTACTCTGCATTTACAGCCAGACTGACATCTTACTACTAATCGTTTCCTCTGCTCAATTCACCGTAACTTTCACACATATTCACTATGCACATGTTTTGTGATCTTTCTTTTGTTATGTGGTTGTTTATTACTACATGAAGACAAGGTTGGTTTGTTTGTTTGTTGATTTTTTTTTTTTTAATGAGAAAAGGCCACAGGCAGGAAGACAAAAGACTGCATCAAAACAACAAGATGAGAAGTAATGGAAATCCTACATCAGAGTATATGAGACAACTCCAGTAGCTCCAATTCTCTCTGATTAATCAACAGACAGTATTTCTAGCTCCACCATTAAGTAATGGCTAAGTGTAGGTACCTCAACAGAAAGGTAATGAAAATATGAGATGGAATAGAGCGTTTCTATTGGTTCCATCCACAACTTTAAACAATGGCAATTGGAAAAAACAGTCATCTTATCATTAACAAGCTGACTGCTTGGTGGAAACATGGTTAAATGTTCTCTCTGACATGAGAATCTGTTTAACTCAGCTAACAGATGAATTACACACAAATTATATGCTGGCTTTCACAAATGATTTCCTGCATCTGTGTTTCAGGGTCATACTGTTGCACAGCTTGTAGCTGCCAGCAGGGCCTCATTTTAGTGCGAAACATCACGCACGCAGCAAGGGACAAGAGGGCTGTGCAGGGGGAACAAAGGACAGTAGAAATAAAGTGTGTCAGAGGAAAACCTCAAAGCCCTTTTCTATGCAGCATAGGTCAGCCTTCATTATAGCCTAGTGTCTGCTGTTTTTGGGAGAGCGGAGAAGTTTACAATATGGACACAATTTTTCCACACAGACATATTTAAATCTGTCACTTTAAAAAATAACTTTTGCATCCCTCCCTATCTCTTCTCTTATGCACTACTACCTCCTACCTCACTCACATCATTCTAAATCCGTGGCTGTAAGAAAAGAGAGAGCATGCCTTTACTTTAATGTTGAGCTGCAGGTGTCTGAGAGCATGCATGCGTGGACAGAGGCATATGCCAACACCTACTGTAGATATATTGTGTCTCCGCCAACAAAAAGAATCCTGTAGCTGCCATGTCAGCAGACGGCACTGAGTGATCGATGAACATATCCCCTGCTCCTCCTCCCACTTTTCCGACCTCACTCCCACATCTTCCTCCTCCTCCACTCTATGCACTCTCTCCCAATCTATCTATCTTCATCTAACCTTGGGCTGTCATAAAGTCTAGGCAGGCAGCATGATGGACGACTGAGAACACATCTGAGATGCTGACCCCCCTATAGCCCCTTCAATAAGGCTTGTTCCTCCTTTATCGCCATGGCAACGGTGACTTGAGATTTACTTCTAGTCATCATCATTCCCATCATGGACGTGCTTTTCACTCTGACCTCTTTGGCTTTGGATTGACCACAGTGAATGTCAGCATGGTGACCTTAGATTAACCCACCTCTGGGTATCTATGGAGACCCTGACTCAGCCATCAGGTGTATTGCCATGGTGATGTAAAGCAGAAATCCTTACTTTACCCTTTACATTGGGAAGAGGTTTACTGTAAAGCTGCTGAGCTTGTGGTGGATGGGTGTGTCTAAAATTAAACTCAATATGTCACATAAAAAAAGATAAAAAACTGTACAAAATGTGATAAAAGAAACTGGCTTAATCTTAATTCCATGTGGAAAGATACAAACATGCCACTTCTAGTGCACTGAAAATCCATGCAGAACTGGTCAGATACAGAGTAAGGAGAACATCAAAAATCATCACAAATGTGTCTTCAGCCCCTCACACAGATCACAGATTTATTAATTCAAAACTTAACGACTTATTTATTTTATTTACTTTGATTTCAGATGATCCCAGGATGTATGTTTTCATTGGTATGCAAAGAGATTACTTGCTTGAGAAGAGCCCAAACGTTGCATAATTTCAATAAATGTTTTGGTTCTTTGAATGCTCGTAGTACAAGGTTTTTAACCTTTTTTGAAACTAAGCTTATTTAATTTTTGTGGGAAATAGTGCTTTTTTATTTCTGTTTACTTGCAGTAAAGGAATTTGACCATGAACAGTTAAAAAAAAAAAGCTTTGTTGGTTTCCCTAGGGGACAAAACAATCACTTCGCTAGTATTATGCAACAATGATCATCCTTCACTCACACGTGTTATTTATGATTGCAGCTGCCCAGACTCCACAGAGATCGTAATGATTAGAACAGAACGGCATCCTCCAAAGTCCAAAGTCATAACACGCTTCCACCTTCCAAGTTTGAAGAACAAAGGTATGAACTCCACTTCTTGTTCCTCTTACAATCTACACATTCTACACTAAATTGAATGTTATATAGATTTTTACATATACTTAAAGGAATAGGCCAACTTTTATTTTGCCTTTATTTTGTTTACTTGCGGTACGTTTTTGATTCTAAAACTGCATGAAGTGCTGATTTGATTGACTTTCTGAAGAAGCCTTTCTGATGACACATCCAGATGAACAATCATTTGTTGAGCAATGGAGTCTCATTAAGAACATACCTTAAACAGTTGCAGGACACAGCTATTTATAATTACAAAATCATTTCCACTGAGAGAAATGAGTGTCATCTGTCCATCTGCTTTCTGTAGGAACTAAGTTATTCTAATGACAGTTCCTATTACAGAGGAAAACAAGTGTGTCTGTCCTCAAGTAGAGCCTCTGTCTGCAGTCAGCACTTCACCAGGCTTCACATCACAACAGAAAATAGGCCAGCACAAACTCCTGAGATACTCGGCTGCAAAAAGCCCAACTTCTATATCCTGCTGTCTTTATGTACAAACAGGCACAAACTAGCAGGTTTGCAACGAGGCCTGTACCGATTGATGATCAAATCGTTAAATCACATATTATATTTGTGAATCACTGTGTGCATTAAATATAATGGACAAAAAACTGCAAAGTAATATAAAATACGAAGGACATTTTTGTGACTGTACAGAAGTTACAATTTTTTTGCAATTCAAGTATAAAATACAGCGATTGAAGGGATGGATGACGAATGTTTTTTCCAAAGATGACAGGATTGCCTATTAAGGCACCTTCAAAAACTTGAAAAATTTGGTCAGACTTTTTCCGGAGCTTTCACGATCACATAGCTTAAAAGAGTTGGTTGTCTTAAAGTTACTGACTTAGATAATGCACTTTCTCAGTTAGCTGGTTAGCCTCTGTGCTAGCATAACTTGCTGTTCTTTTGTAGTTTGCTGCATGTGTTAGCCACCTAGCGAGCCAACTGTGACTGACCAGTAACGTTACATATTCTGTTCAGGTACATAATTCATATTATTCTATTTGTATATTATTATTATTATTATTATTATTATCAATCCCACCAAAATAAAGCTAATGGACTGTGACAAGGCTCAGTTTCAGATTACTGCACCAACCCAAGCCTTTGGTAAGACAATTCAAAGAAGGAAGTCCACTTATTCGGCGTTCAGCCAACCTCCTTTCTCAGGTCAATAACAACCTGGATGATAGAAAAGACGGTTGAATTTTAATCTTTTTTATTCTGAAGGCGAGGGAGGAAACCTGATCTGAATTCTTTTGTTCTCCATCATGGAAAAGCTGACCTATAACACAGAACATCCCCTGCAGATACTGTCAGAAAACACACACAGATGAACAAGCATGGAAACTAGCACACACTCACATGCACACTCACACACAGCATCACGTCTGCTTAATTAAATGACAGCTTGCTCTCCTGAGGCCCAATCATCCCCCTTACAGCTATATGATTCTCCTGATACAAGCTGACAGAACCTCTATTCCTTCTTTTGACAATGTAAAAAAAACTATGACGAGACATCTCTCTGACTTCCTCTACAATCGATAATGTTCTACTCTGATCCAATACCCCTCGATAAATGTGAAACAGCATCCACCTCTGGTTTCATTGGATTAGCTTTAAGACATGATGCTGCCAGAGCCTGTAAGAAATTCCAATACCAGTAGAGTACTTTATTCAATACCCAACATGCGAAATACATTCTGTGCTTTGTCATGTTTTTGATCCTTCTGCATTTTCTTCATAAATTCTTATCAGATGCCACTTGCATGTAGTATAGCCACACTTTCTAATGTTTTGGGTTGCATCTCTGCATATTGACCTGCCAAATGCATCAAATTCACTGTGCTAGTCTTCACCATACACCCTGCATTTAAGTGAAAAACACTTGCAGTGATTGGATGTGAGGAAAAAAGAAATTGCCCTTTTTTAAATTGTCCTGGTTGAAAAATGGCTGAACACAAGTATCATTTGACTGGAGAAGTTTCTATAGTACTTGATTCTAGGGTTATTTCAGGCAACACCTTTTGACATGAAGTAACGAGATCCAACCCTAAATCTTGCATAATGGATGTATACAAAGTGCATGCAGATCCCCACTGAGCAGATGACAAAGCAAAAATAATGTCTTATTGGTTACAAAGACAAAAGGAAATAAAGATGAACAACTTAGTCTGTCTGAAGCTATTTTAATCCAGTAAATAGGAGGAAAGAAATCTTCCTCCTCAAATACCATCCTCCTTGTTTGATACTTCCAGGATTAAAAAGGTCTAATAAATGCTAAATACAGCATTACTATAATTGACTCATCCCCTCCAAATCTGAAGGCAGACACTCAGTCACTACAATCTTTAATAACCTGAGCCTACAGCCAGCCATAACTCAAAATGCCAAGTGATAAAAATGTTGTGGAGGTTGTACTTGGATGGGACATGGGATATTACACACACAGGGACAACACTGCAGGGGAAGATATATGAGGAGACACACTAGGGCTGCAACTACTATTATTTCATTATCGATTAATCTGCTGATTATCTTCATGATCAATTGATTATTTATTTTATTAATGTCAAAGAAAGAGTGAAAACCGAATTTCCACAGCCCAGTGTGACATCTTTAAATTGCTTCTTTCATTCAAACAGCAGCCAAAAACACAAAGACCCCTCATTTATTATAATAAATGACACAGAAAAGCAGCAGATCCACATTCAAGAGGCTAAGCCAGCAATTCTTTTCACTTTTTCATTTTAAAAAGTGACTGATAGATTAATTATGAAAATAATTGATTGTTCAATTAACCACTGCAGCTCTAACACACACACACACACACAAGCATTTGTGTGCTGGAGACAAGTCGTGACCTTGTCTCCTGGGTCGTATATTCATTCATAGCGTCTCTTTCACGCTTGCACCTATTTGTGCAGGAAATCCCAAACTGATCATTCATCTGTTTTCCGTTTGAGTGTTTAGAAAGAAAAGCCTGGTTAATCAGCAAAGATACTGACTGGCACGTAGCAGCTACTGCACTGATCAGCCTGCCAAAAAAGGTGCCCCCACCTCTACATACACCCAGACCCGACCTCTACACTCACACAGGATTGGGAACAGTCTCTCTGTTGCACTCACAAACAGATATCTACCTTAACAGGCACATAATCTTTAGACACACAAACAGTCCCCGGTACCTCAAAGGCACACAAAGTAACACATACTATATATACACCCATACTTATTTCTAATCCTGCAAGACTGCTCTCATTACTCTTTGAGAGCTTTTAAAGAATTAAATTATTCCTTGAGGGGCCACTCCATCTGCTAATGGTCTTATGAGATTAAAGAGCAGCATCCTGCTGTACAGTATTGATTTATAGCCACCTATCTATTGGCATGATCATCAGCATGCTTCATCTCACACATGAAAATGCACACAGCGAGAGGAAGAGTCTCAGAGGGCAGCTAACTGGCTTCCTAAACACCATGCCATGGTTCGTAAAATTATTTGTCATAACTTCCAGCAGCACGCTAAATTTACAGCACTAATGCAGACCGGGAGACCAAGAGCAATATTTTCCAACAGCGAAGGGATGTTTCGGACCAGCTAACTGGAAACTCCATTAGGCCTGTGTCAGACAAGGAAGTGTGGGGAGCAGTTATGAATTTTGTATGTGTATGATATGTAAGGCCTTGAATGTTTGTGTGTGAGTCAGTCCTCGCATGTTCCTATACGTACTGTGTAGCCACACAGACAGAGTGACCCAGGCATTTATTCTGATCCTCATGTATAAGTAAAGACGTCGTCCACACACACAGCTGTTTCCATTTTTCGGTCAGTCTTATGAATCAGTGTGTTTTGAGTCTTAGATGTGCTTGTGTCCTTTTGCCACACAACTCCTCCCTGTCTTGCAATGGACTATAAATTAAGAACTGACAGTAATCCAAAATTTGCAAAGTAATGATATTCATTCTCTCTTAATGGTCTACATTTACGCCTAGTGTAATGTTTAACTGGAAAATTGTCTGAATACCATATAATTAAAATGAGAATGGCGGGTGGCAACACTGGTGTTTTCAGCTATTTTGCCTGACTAAACCTCCACAAGATATTGTTGGTATTTATGGAGCATGTGTGGTTGATCCTGTTGGTTTTCTAGTTAATGACTTATGTAGGTTGATTCCACTTATTGTGAGTTGCTTTGGAAAAAGTACCAAATAAGCGTTGGGCTCTATCAAATAGTCAGATGCATTGTACATAACACTGACATTCAATTTCTAAGTAAACAAGTTTGATTGCGTAGACTATGGCATGTATCACCGGGCTTTGAGAGTTGTGTAGGTTGGCCAGGCAAAAGAGGAACAGACAGGGCAGACAGCTTCTGATAATTACTGCACTTACGGGACAGCTTTCTGAGGAGTAAACACCCAGCGTCACACCATTCTGTCATGATATGGAGCTATTTACCGGCGGGAGGAGAGCTCAAAGTTTATTTACTGAGATTTTGGGATTAAAAGAAGGCTTTATCTTCACTTCAACCTACAAAAGTTTTTTGAGTAAAGTTAGGCAAAGAAATTCCCCTATTTTTGGGTGGGTGGGGTGGTGGCATGACCAATGGCAATAAATAGTGCATTCATCCTGTACTTGCCATGTTCACATACACAAACAGAATCATAAATGTTTCTTCTTCTTTTCTTTCAGTCCCTGCAAGGCCCTGCCACAGATGATTCGTTCAAGGATAATGAAAAGGCTCATTAGAAAATGGCAATGCACATAGCTATACTGTGGCTACATGACGTACATCATCAATAAATCAATATACAATAGCATAGACGCAAAGGTGAGCTTTAAGATAGGATGAGGTGAAAAGGGGAAAAAATATCATCATTACAAGTGGGGGGCGCCAAGAAGCAAATGAGTATTGATAAATCTGAAGTGATGGGTCAGAGAGAGGTGTGAGTGTGTGTGAAGGAGTCTCTTCTGGCTGAGGTCCTTCCAATATCTGGCTATAAATAAGAGTAAATGGCCAGGCCTGTCAGCCATGCACTCAGTGCTGCTAACAGAGTACCTGCCCCTAATCCGCCACGCTAGGCTAGCTGCCGCTCAGTCTATGGGGATTTCCTCTGCCATGCTCACTTGAGCAGACGGCACAGAGGAAGACAAAGTGCAGGAGGGATGCTATGTGTGTGTGCGTGTGTTTGTGTGTCCTGGGTCCCAGCTGGCTGATGTGAGCAGCCAGAGTTTCCAGAACAGCGGAGTCCCGCTGGAGGCTCAGCAGGATCCACTGCGGTCAGACTGGCCGAGGGGCAGCTGTGGAGGCAGCAGCGAGACCATCTTTGTAGCACAACAGCTATCTTACACACATACATACAGAATCAGTTCAACAAGCTATGTAGAGGCATTAGAAACCGCCTCCATAAAACATTAACACAGCACAGACATGAGAACCCTTGTTCCCAGAGATAGTGAAGACCTCTGCCTGTGAATACAAGCAGGCCTTTGAATCAGAGTCCCAGCCTGTTTCTGTGTGTCAATCAGTGTTAAGAGGCCTGTTGCCTCACAGGAACAGAGCCTCTGCTAATAGAGTTATCCATGTGGTCAGCTTGGCTGCCACAATGACTGGTTACTGACAACTCAATATCACACAGAAACACAGAGTTGGCTGCTCTGGCGCCTTCCCCTAAGAATGCTTGCTGTGGAGGTCGACGGTGTCCTTTGCAACCACGGGCCAGCCCCCCCTCTTTGCGCCATCCTCAGCTCAGCTGGTGGCGCCGCTGAAATCGAATGACCTTTTTCACCATCATTTACATAAAGCCATTCCCTCCTCATCACGACTACCAACACAACGTAGAATGCTTTACCGGTGAGTGAAGCTCCCACTTAGCTCTGAGGATGTTCAAAGTCATCAACTTTCAGTGCAGCAATAAGGCATCAAATGAGTCATAAAAACACACTTTTTTTCTCTTCCGCAAACGTATCAACAGTATATACATGCTACATTTACAAGTCACGACTCACACCGAGCTACACTCACCAGGGACTTAACCTCTTCATGTGAAATCTGAGTGTTGATTGGGACTTTACATATCATCTCTGGCGGAACAGAATTGGTTCTGGCAGGATCACAGCCTGAGGGGAGGATCCTCAGACCACCAGGGTACTGTGTCTGCAATTTGCTCCCTCACAATGGCAATGACTAAAACATTTAACTTTGCTTGGTCTTCCTTGGACCATCAAAGCAAGACTGAGGAATGAAATCAACTGTTTCATGCTGTTCGCAGCCTATCACGCAATGTAAACAAAGCTCCATGCTGCTTACATGATGAAGTTCAAAAGAGCCACGTGTGGGGTAAATGTGTGCCTCCTTTTTGTTTCTGTGACAAACTGGGATTTGTCTCAGTGAAGAACTAAACCTTTATTGCTTCCCATCTCTGTCATACACACATATTCACCTACATAATGAGATTTTTCTGAGTGGAAATAGTTTCCCTCAGAGAAACTGAAGGGACAGGAAAAACAATGGTAATATGAGAGTTAGGGCAATTTGTTCAGTAAGAATACTGTATATCAGGGCTATTCAATTACAAATTCAATGGGGCCAGATTTTAAAACCAGCAAAAGTAGCTGGGCCAGGCATTTTCAGCGGCTGGCAAGCAGCAGGTAATGAACAGTTTAAAACCAACACAAACGAATCTAAAGAAAAACAAGTAATGTTAGTCCTTGTTTCCCCTTTAAATACCACACAACACTGTTAATCTGTGTTCATTTCTTTGTATGATTTTTATTCTGCCTTTCCACATTTTTTTCCATTGACTTATTTGTTCTCAGTGGCTGTTTGAATACATCCATGTTCAGATGTTTGGACAGGGGGTTATGTTGTGGAATGGGTGGTTGTTTAACGAAAAAATCAAAAATGCTTTTCCTGTGCAATGGTTGTCTTATACATGCCTTATCTGAAAGAAAAAGACCATTGAAGAAGAAGAAATACCACAACACACTCATTGCAAATCAAACACATTAGTCTGGTGTTGATTTGGTGAGAAAATAAAAAAATATATACTAAGTATTTGTTAGTCCAGGTAGGGTTAAACCGACAGTTTTCATCATCTACTTTACATTTGAGGGTTGAGAAGGACGTGTTTTTAGAGGTTTTTTCGTATCATAAGACTAGGCTACTACTACCACAACTATACACAAATTTTCACAACAATGGTAGGCAACACAGAGAGTTGCATTGAGGGTCTGTAGGAATTTCTGTAGGCTCACTCAATGTGTTTTCCTCAGTTTCTCTCTGCTTTTTTTTAGCAGGGCCACCAGGGGATTACTTCTGGGCTGCATGTGGCTCGCGGTTCACCATTTGAACAGGCCTGCTGTATATGTTCACTTTTATGTAAAAAATGCATAAAAGTCTGAGGTGAACAGCAGCACTGAAGGACAGTTCTGAGCATCCAGGGTCCAGCTTGGCTTGTATCCAACACTTTGGATCAACAAGCTTACCACCTGTGCTCTGCCCCTCCTCATCACCACCTGCCGATACTGCTGATGCTGATGAAAAAAAAATGGAGACAGACTGACCCCTCCCTTCAGCAGGGTTGTCTTCCAGCAGATAACAGTGTCTGAAAAATATGTGGACATTGTGCGTCAGTGTGCCTCACATAAACCTGCTAGAAACTGTCTCTGATGTTTTGTTATTTGTTTTGATAGCTACAACTATATTTATCCTCAAGACCCGTCCCTGCAGAAAAAAAAAGGACTGATGGAGGAGGGATACATGTGATAAGTGTCTGAATAAGCTTTTCAGCTGAGGTCAAGGGAAATTTAAGAAGTTAACCTGGAACAGAGGTGTGTATGAATCAGCTGCTTTTGGTCTGGAGGCTTGAAGCTGCTGTGCAGAGCTTGTGCTGTAACTCTAGGCCTGATACATCTTAAATTACAGAAGCAGTTCAGTTACAAAAACACAGCAGCAGCACCAGAGCTCGGGGTGGGGGGTGGGGGTGGGGGGTTGTCGAACTGAGAAACAGAGAGTAAGGTGTGAACGTGGTGGCTACAAATTCCTGAAGCATTGTCTTGGTACTACATGACTGAGAGGCAATGGCAAAATGTGACAAGGAGGTGCTGTTGACAACTTTGAATATTCCAATTATGAGAGGAAATGTCCACGTCTCTCACAGGTTATGTTTTGCCCTGCAGGGCTGGCAAAGCATCAGACACAGTAATGCTGAGGTGAGAGTGAACACAAGGCAGACTGGCTGTCAGCACAGTGGCTTAATTACTGTCTCCATCTCTCCAGTGAGCGTTATTCCCTGACATTCATCCCTGCAAGAAATCCTCTCCTACACAAGAGCATTTACCACTTTTTATGCTCTCTGTAATCCCTATAATAAATTATGTGCAAGTTGTAATCCAAGCTGAAAGGCACCGTAGTGTTGTTTTTTGATGCAGACATACTGAAATTACTTTCTATCATTCACTTACAGTTTTAATGCCATCAAAAGCACAGTGCTTTTGGGTGCTGGTGCCTTTGCCTTTGCTTTGAATGCTCAGTTTTAAGTTTGTTTTAATTTCTCTGAGCACTGGCGATAGGTTAAAAAGCTTCACAGCTGAGAATAATAAGAAAAAAATTACAGCTTCAAAATAAGGTGTTGTAATAAAACAATAACCCATTTAAAATTATAACAAGTTTTCGCAGGGCAAATAATCAGTAGGGATACACAATATGATTTTTTTTAGTCAGTACTGATAACTAATAAGTACCTGCTTCTCGTGGTTAATGACAGTAAGATAACTGTTGATTTCACATTTTTTTTGTATTTTTAACAGAAGTTAGTGTATGCATAACAGAGAGTAAGAAAAGCTAAGCTGCTGTGAGATGGATGGATATTATTTAATATTCCACTTCCATAACTCTGACCTGAACAAATCTTGCTGACTTCACTACTTTTCCCTCCTCTCAGAAACCTTGTGGAACATGTACTGCAAAATGCAATTGTGTTGTCCTTCTTTGAAACTGTGAAAAAAAAAAAATGTCCAGACTGCTGACGACATGTGTGGCTCTCTGGTCTCCACTGCATGGCTCTACCCAGGTGCAGCAGTGTGACATCATGAGAGTGACAGCAGCGTGCTGCACTTCTTCAACTGAAAAGGTGCATATGACCACTGACTGTACCAGAGTGTTGAGATGCTGTATTTGTTATGGCAACAAAAGCAATTTAGCTTCATATCTACTGATATATCTACTAACTGAAATTTAACATTACTCTCTCAGATGACAAGACTACAATTTCATCACAGCCATTAAATAGCTGTTAATGTAAGTTTCCCATTATCGGCTGATAATGTGTCTGCTTTAATAGTAACTTGCATCCCTATTAATTAGGGCTGGGAAGAGCCAGAGGTCTCACAATATAATGTTGTCACAATATTTAAGTCACAATATGGTATTATTGCAATATTGTCATATGTTGCGATGTCATATGTTATGATTTTTTTTTAACCCTTTTCAACTGCAAATCATTTTCCCAAAGTAAAACTTCGTCATTATCATCTATTTCACCTAACTAAAGTTTTCAGTATATTCATCTCACCTCAATAATTTTTTATTGCACTTTTTATTACCTCACC
>JAQLOL010000012.1:26581943-26647424 GCA_029783665.1 Naso thynnoides | reverse complement strand
GAATTGCTTGATGGTTGTGTTCCAATGAATTTTCCTTCATATTTTTCTGTTACCTAATCATGTTTTCCATTGAGTTCAAGGGAAGAGGTTGGGAAAAAGACTTCTTTTATTTTTATTTTTATTAACTATTTGACAGCACCCCTTCTCTGGATTTGTAATGTCACAAATGTTTTGAGTTAAAGACCAAGATGATGCAGAATGTTGTGTTAATTAGAAACTAGGGCTGGCCAACAATTAGTTTTCTTAATTGCAATTAAACTTTAAATCTCAATAGTTAATGACTATTATTCACATTTTTAACTGATATATTTAAAATGAGTGTGTTTCGCATTTCAGAGAATTGTTCACGTTCATATTAACAATGGAGAGCAATTCTCACCAGAGTGTCTTTATTAGGAATCAAATGAAAACAAACAATACATTTCTCTAAAAGATGCCAGAAAGGGCTCTCTGCAAGGAATGTGCGTCAAGTTAATTTTTCAAGGCCTCGTTAATCTGTGCAGAACAGATTGAGTCACACAGGAAGCCAGATGAGGAAACAGTGGATAATCTGTTCAATTTTCAAAATAAAACACTCTGTGCAGATCGTGCTTCACTTGACTACCTGAACGACGCAACCTGTGGCACCAGGTCAGAAGTCAAGAGCAGGTAAGAAGATATTTTACCATCCTGTATTGTACCAAACTGCACTATACTGCAACTGAATCCACTTAATACTCGTGATTTACTCAAATTATTAGGGTTTGTCCGCATTAACTATAAAGTTGAGTGTGTTTTTAACTAAACCACAGTCACAAATCTTACATTCATGTCAGTCATGATTGGATGGTAGGCTGCATTATAATGTAGGAATACACACAATTAAATCGGACAGAAAGGATCCACTTTACACCAAACTGTCTACTCAGACGTGGTAGAAGCCAAAAATCAAAGTCAACAAAGGCATGACACTCCACTTCTGAAACACTCCTGGTTGGTTATGATGTGGCGTGAAGGATGGAACGAAACCGTGGTGCACACGCAGTGTACAAGAGACGGGCCCGTTGTGATCATGAGGGTGCATAGACGGGACATTACAATACACCAATACATGTGATTAAAAAATAATCGCGGTAAGGTCAAACTTTAACCGCATCCTGGATTAATAAGATAACGCTGACATCCCCATTAGAAACACATTTCTAAACGCTTAATGATAATTATTGTTCTGCTAATGGACCCTCGTTCATGTTTTACCTTTTCTACATCTTTCTTCTTCCTCCTCCTAAAATGCCCGGTTACGACTCACTGCTGCACAGCATTTATGATTGACATCATATCCTATGATTGAAAACATACTCTGGACGGTGCTTGTTGTTACACCATGACCCAACTGACGGTATTGTGTTGTTAATGTTGTTTTCTTTTAACAGGAAACAAGATTTGGGGCACAAAGTGGTATAAACTATCCAATTATAATTTTCTTCATGTTTTATGATACAGTTGCTTACAATATTTAATATTTAATATAAATTAACTTTAGAGCCACAATGTAAAAAAGCAGAATAATGGTTAACTTAAGAATATTCTTCACCAGAAAAATCACTGTCTACTGTTGATTGTACACAGTGTAATTTCTCTAACTGCCCACTAGATGGCAGATAATATTTTGTCAAAGCCAAACAAGATGCTTTGATGCCAACAACTCTAAAGATGACAGTGTGTAGCTTAAGGTAGGGGCGTTTTCCTCACCTGGTGGGTCTCTGCAGATGTAGCAGGTGTATCTGTCTGGAACGTTGTCTTCGAGCAGACCCATGCAGGTGCCATGTTGCCAACACAAACAATCTTCACACTGAGGGAAGAACAAGAATGTCTCATGTTGATGAAACATAATAAAAGAAAATCTTGCAAAGCATAAAAAATAGATGAGCTATAAAATTGTGACAAAAATAAACCAAGTCACCTGAATCATAAAGTCATTTTCTTCCTCCACTTCACAGATACATCGCACAATCTCTTGGTCACTTGTGTCTACAGCACCGGAGTCCACGCTCAGGGGAGGCGTGGTCAAGTCCAAATCCACCCCAAAGTCATCGTCACTCCACCCACAACTGTCAGTGGACCAGTCACTGATGCTATCATCATCTACAATAACAGAGAGAAACAGAACTATTTGGTTTTCATGGGAATGACACAACTTGTCAGACTTAAACTTAAATTTTTGCCAAAATAATATTATTAAAGCTACAAGATTTGTTACCATAAATATATGCCCATATTACATGATGAAGCAAGCTGAGCGGCAAAGAGCATCTCAGGATTCAATCAATCAAGCTTTAACAAATTTCGTCTAATCTGTGACAGCAGCCAATTTAATTCTGTGACAACAAGTGGACACAGATAAACTAAAATAGCATGTTGGATTGAATCCAGAGGAAATAGCAGAATGGAGGGGAGAGGAAGCCATGTACAGTCACACACACACACTAACTAATACACACACAGTCACAGTGATACCCACCATCCACATGTATCTGCTCTGAGTAGCTGTATCCAGGCCTGCTGGGGTAGGCCTCAGGCTTGTGATTGTGTGAGGGGGGGGGTTTGGGTTGCAAATTCAATTTGGACTGAAGACCCAATACTGAGATGTCAATATTCTCCTCACTACCTGTGTAGTCTGTTAATACAGGGAAGGGGGGAAGCAGACGTAGAACATAATGTCAACTTTGAAAATGCTTAACAAACGCCGATCAGGAGGCGACAAACTGTGGCACAACAAACATGATGACATAAAATAGACTTGAGAACAGTCAGGGACAATCAACTTAATAAAATTCACACCAGCCTGGGTTTCAGGCCTTTTAATAGTATCAACTAACCAACGTGGAAGGTAATTTTACATCTGTGTGCATGCCAAACATACTGTACATTCATGAAAATGTCAACTAGGAATAGAAAGAACAGTGTTGGATTTGTGTTTGGATTAGTCCTTATCAGTGCCACAATTAAAATCTGGCATTTCATTATCAGCACTGACAGAGTTGTTGTGCACAAGATCAAATGCAAGCTATGATGTAAAAAGAAATGAGCTAGAGCTTTCTTTTATTGGCAGGATGGAGTGACAGAGGCTAGCGACAGATGTGACACTTCTCCCACACACAAAGGCTCAGCCAACACACTGAGAGGGGTGAATGGAGTGCTTTATGCTTTGCAGGCTAGCTGTCACAGTGAGTGCGCATGCAGAGTAGTATATATGTAAGGAGGCCCAATGCCAGGGATCACATCTTACCAGACTTGGCCTTCTTTTTCTTCTTCTTCTTCTTCAGTTTAATGCGGAGGAAGTCCTTCTGCTTCGGTTTTTCTTTCAGTTTGTCTTTTACTGACCCTGGGGAACGTCAAGAGGCAAGAGTGAAGCCTTGTCTGAGCATACCTAACATTATAGACAACTATTCTATAAGCTCTCTGCAAAGGAAAACCAGCAGTAAACAAGTAGAACTGTATGCAATATACAATGCAGTCTTTTTCTTATTTAGTAAACAACACCTTCTCAGTGCTTGATACTGACCAATGTCAAAGCAACTCTTGTCTGAGTCCTTGTCCTGCTGCTGGCATCCATTCCTGTCCAGCTGGTTCTCCTTGCTCTTCTCCCTCAGTAGTGCCCTCTGCTGATGGCCCTGGGTGTTGACTATAGGCGGGGCTGAAGTGCGCCTACCTGGAGTCTTAACCTCGCCACGGGGAGCTGCAGCAGCCCCAACAGAGTCTGAGGAAAAACAGGAAAGAAGAGAAAAATGTAAGTCCAAACCAAGATCTGTAAGCAGGACTGGAAGTTCAAAAATTTCAACGCTGTCTTATTTTGTAAGTGAGTGATTAGTATTAAGTATGTCCTAATTCCACATTTTTGATTTGTTTTTTTTAAGGCATTTGGCTTGGATACAATTAAAAGAGCAGCTGATTCAGTTTATCAAGACTGTTTTTTCAATCACTCCAAAAGGGCCAGAAGTGAAACGAGAGAGAAACTCACGCATAGAGGCAGAGATTGTGCGCCTTCTCTTTGGGCCGTCCATACCGGAGGCAGTAACCTGTTTCTCAGAGGCCCTGGTTTGGACATTCCTGGTGGGGCTCCTCTCCCCCTCCAGAGGCTGCTCTTCACCATGATAATATTTCATATGGTAGTGCAGCAGCTTGGCCTTACGGAATGACTTTGTGCAGCCAGGAGCACTGCACTTAAATGGGTTGTGGTCGAGGTTGATGGAGAGGACGGGCGGAGGCTGGTTTTTGATAACTCGGTACACTAAAACAAAGAATATAGTTGATGGCTTTGAATAACATTAGAGTGCAAATTAACTGGTGTACTGTGTGCATTTAATAGGTTTTGAGTTGTACTCACATGGCTCTCTGCTGAACCTGTTGGGGTTGTGAAAGCCCTGCTTCCTTACAGCTATCAAAGATAAAAGAAAGCCATTGATTTATTCACAGAAAGATATGCCCAGATCCTATATGACATTAATTTCCTGGACTTTCTCACTCCTTGTCACAATTCAACAGAGTGAATGACATTACTGCTAATTTACTTCATTAACACTTACGTTTCACAGGCGGAGGAGGTGGCACATCCGCTGCAGGCTGAGAGCTTTCTGATTGGACGTTTGGTTTCTGCTCCACATCTCCATTGGATTCTGTGGTTGTCATAGTGACAGACACCTGCTCCGTCTGTGCTGACGTCTGAGTGGGCAGCTCAGTTAATGGCTTGGGCGACTCTGTGTATGGCTTTGTTACACTCTGTTCTGATTCCACCTCTTCCTTCTTAACCTCTCCATTCACACGACATCTTTCAGCCTTCTGCTCATCACCTTCTTCATCCTTCACCCCATTTGTGAGTCCTGTCCCCTTTTCTGATCTGTTCTGATCTGCTTGCTCTAACATTTCCTCTTCCTTTCTGACAGTAGGAGAAGCCTCTACCTCACCATTTGTTTTCGTGTTCTTTTCGTTTAACATCGCCTCTTCTCGCTCCTCGTCCTCACTGTTGCTGTCCTCCTCCTGGTCAGAGGTGCTGCGTCTGGCTCGCTTGTTCTTGGGACCTCCGTTCTCCTGAGGCCGCCGGTCTCTGCGGTTCGGGACCTTCCTAACCATGTTCCTGTCAGTGGACCGGGATTTTCCTCCACCAAAACCACCTCTCTATATAAACAGGACAGAGCAGACAAGTAGGGAAACAAGAGCAGAAAAAACTGCTTGAGACATGACTGACTGAGGAAAAAACATTCAGAGACAGTGAGATTGAGTGTGGAGAAGTATGATCAAAAAACTAAATGTACCTCTTTGATAAAAGGCTTCACGTGTATTCCCTTCACTTTCTGGATGACGCCATCATAGAACTTCACAGTGTAGGATGCTGAGGGGGATAAAAGAGAATTGACACAAACCATACTTTAAATAACTGCAAGCTGCTAGTCAAGCAGCTGATTATAGACTAGTTATAAATGCTTCAGTTGTTCTTTTTCCTCCTGGCATGTGGTATTTCAATACTGGGAGTTTTGTAAGTGTGCATCAGACAGTAGCCTGGTAAACCAGACCCATTATTCACTTCGTGATATGGGTCTGGCCATGCCCCATTGGGGATTCTTTGGAGAATTTGAATCCTAGTAGATGTGGTATTGGGTTAAGTGTTAAACTGCTGGAGCAGCTATAAACCAATAAGCACTGACACTGACTGTACAGCATATATTGTGGGCCCAGCTAGTCGGCTACACAGACAGACAAGTGGCAAGGCTAAACGTCACAAATTGTTCGATAATGACATAAATGCTGTTATATTGTACTGTGACTGAGATTCTTTCCATGCATTGTGGAAAAAAACAACTGCACGTTTTTCACTTTATCACAATATCACTGAGTAAATGCAGCTACAGGCCGGAGCTAACTGCTAACTGCGGCAGCCACTACCTCAATAATCGGTAGCCTCGGTAAGACGAGTGGCAGCTAACGTTAAATTTCCACAAGCTGTAAAATAATTACATAGACGTTGTTGTATTGTGTTGTGATATTGGCTATTTTTGTTGGTTTTAGTGCCTTTGTGCAGAGTTTTTATTTTAATGTGTTGTGTTGTATGAACCTGAGGCTGCCTGGCTCTCACGTCCACACTGCAAAGTAAGGTTGTCAAAAATATTGATACTAAAATGATGTATTCGGACACAATACTCATTTACAACAGTATTGATACCAGAGTTAATGAAGGAGCTCACACACAAATCTTAGGTGGGAGTTGGCCAGGGTTTGGGGGGATTACTTAACAAATGTATTTGAGTAAAGTTACTAATTACCTGTTGAAAAAGTGTAATCAGTAACCCAATTCAAGTACCACAATAATGAAGTAATGTAAACTAGATCACTTTGTTACTTTTGAATTACCTCAATATGAGGTATCAAAAATGGTACCCAGTATTGAATATTTTCCTCTGTATCTGTATTGAGTCTGAAATTCCAGTATCATGACAACCCTATTGCAAAGATCAGTAGAGAGACTCCTACTGAAAGCTTCCTGTTCGAGTAATCACAAAAAAGCAGTACTTTTCAGGTCGCCATGGTTGTTATCTGCCTGTTAAGACCGTTCCTTTTATTTAATATTGCACAGTTTTCAATAATAAGAGTTTCTGGTAGCCTGAGAAACCAAACCCACGTTTGACTTCTATGTCATTGAACTAAACCACTCCCGCTAGTCACTGATTGGTTCATCCAAAAAAAGTTGCCTCTACATTTTAAAGACCCTTGTTGCCAGAGTGAATCTGAGTGAAATCTGAGCTGAGCGGAAGGAGGGCGGGGCCAGGCTAATCAGACAGAGCTATCGCCGTAGTTTCCCTTTGCTGTGTCAGTGACAGTGAGGGCCAATTTGCCACTGTTGACTGCTGTGCAATACCACAGCTTACAGCTTCCTTTTTGAAAACAGAAGTGAAAGTTTTACTCTCTATATTTCACAATCCTTTATGAAAAACTACACAACGTAAAAAAATCAGGGTGAGACCTTTAACTTTAACTCAGAAAATTTATACTCACACCTATAGTTGTTTACTTATGGAGCCACATATTTAATTATTTTAAAATAGTTCAACTCTAAATGTATTCAAATACAAAACCCAAGGCTTTTGATACCTACCATCTTTATTGACTGAAATGACCTTAGCGGGGTAGAAACGACAGTCAGACCAGCTGGCAAGGACTTTATCATTCACATGAAAGCCCTGAAAGAGGACAAAGACATTTGACAGATTGTCAAAATCTCAGTGGAGATGAGCCTTAATGCTGGGGCCTGACCAATATGGGATTTTTGGGGCTGATGCCATTACCAATATTAGGGAGTAAGAAAATTCCAATAATTACTGTATTGACCGAGATTTTATATATAATATTTTGAATGTGTTTATCAAATACTTGTGACAAACATATGTAATCAAGGTGGGAGGTCTAACAAACTTTTTTCCAAACATCAGTGCCCTGATCAGTAAACACTTCACTTGTTACCAATTAAATAATAGACTGTCCTGTGCTGGACAAACTATGTGATTACATCATTTTAAATTACTAGTCCAAGCATTTTTCCAGCTGTAAACAGCTTTAATATAGGCACTTACTGGAGAAAATATGTGCTGATATCAATATAATCTGATATGAGCCAATATCTGTCATATCAGCAAACTGATATATTGGTCGGGCCCTACTTAATGCTAACAAAACCATTTCTGTTGTTACATCTTGACATAGAGCTCAAATTTTACTGACAAGTAAATGTAGTGGATTCCCATTTAGTGAATGCAAATAAAACCTCCGTATCATGCTTCAGCTAGAAAGAAAGAAGGAAGCGTGGTACGGAGGTTTTATGTGCACAGATACACGGTGGAACAATTGTTAGAGGAACAAGATAAACCACAAACCCAACCCTGTCCAAGGGAGGTACTTTCAACTGCTGTATACTCAAAGCATGTGTAAACAATATTCTTAACTCACAGGTATGGGAGCGTCGTCCTGCAGGCCCTGTCGCCTCAGCTGAACCCTCTCTACGGGTCTCAGGTAGGGACTTGTCCAGTCAAACCATTCGTCGTAACGGTGGCTCCACTGGCGGTAATGGATTAATACTTTTTCACCTTCGTAGTCAATCTTCTCTATGTTGGCAGCATACCTATTAAAAAAGAAATTCAGGGATCCATAACCAGGGAGGGTGTAGCCTGACAGACCACATGTAGACTGCAGGCACGAGCCTGCTACTGAGCTACTATTTCAGCAGGTATTCTGCTCCCCTTTCACTGTCTCTGTAGGACCTGTTTAGAAACTTTGTTGCCACATCCTGGGCCTGACGTGGCCAAGATGACTGCGATTGTTATCACTAAAGTAAAATACAGCCTGAAAAATTTTCATCTGTAGTGCAATGGTAATGGGTGCAGCCAAAACTTGTTTGAGCGCTGACAGGCGCTGTAGAGACAGGGCTGTTTTATGAGACTGGAGAGGGAGATGTTTAAGTTCCTTGTCCATTATCTCAACATGACAATAACAGAACACAACGAGGTTGACAAGCCAGTAGAAAGTAATCAATCTTGAAAATGTCAAACATAAAGAAACACAATTAATCATGAGACACTGCTGAACTTCAGAAGATGCTGCACTGGCTGAAGTGTTGGGCATCAACATGTCACTATAATATGATTACTCTTACCGATTACAAATTCAGTACTACATTTAAAGTACAACCTCCAGTAACATGCTCCTACTCTCCAACATTTTAAAAGGTAAGCTGGTTTGACTGTCAGCCAAGGGGCTATATAGGACAACCAATATCAACTGCATTTTTAATGACATCCTTCAAAGAGCTTGTATGACTAAAATTCAATTAATAACTAATTTAGCAGAGTAACTAGCACATGAATGGTATTACTTTTTAATAAGGTTGTAAGCAGTAACTTTCTAAAAAGGTTTACTAAGGTACTATTGAGATTAAGACGCCAATGTCACATGTGATTTTAGTTTTAAAGGATAAACATCCTTCTCGCATAACAAGGAAAACTGTGATTACAACCTTTGCTCAATTGTAACTATTAAGATGATTTATAATATTATTAAAGTTTCTCCGATTATTTTTTTTATTGTTGTTAATCATCAATCCAGATCAACAGTTGCTTGAGAGCAATCATGCAATCCCTGGTCTGAGTGGCTTTCATCAAACTTGATTTTTAAATGTTTGATGGACACACAGAGCAGCTAACCACAGCCCAGAAGGGACACATGAGAGAGAGTGAGGAAAGTGAAGAGTTACAGGAATGGAGAGGAATGAGTGAGGCCATGACTCACCAGTTTTTGAGGCTGTCTCTGGCCTCAAGCTGAGCTCCCACCTCAAATGTTATCCCTCTTCTGGTGGGGGGCGTCTTACTCATACTGCCCACATCAAGGCTCCCTTCCTGTACACACACACACACCCATGAATACACGAACACACGCACAAACATAAGCAATAAACACACCAATTAAAGCTACACTCATATGACCTTGGTTACACTCCTGAGACACGGACACTGTGACTGCCCAAGAACACAATGTACATGACTTTACAGATATTCTTGCTGCCAGCCTTGTCTCTCCCAGGTCCTCACTAACATTTATTTTACCTAAAGATTGCAGCAAATCACAGCTTTGCACCTGAGTTTTAAATATGCCAATATGCCACTCCCTCTATATGGCAGCAGAACAATAATGCAGCACTGGCTAAGAAAGGATGATACCACAGTAACCTACATAAGCTTAGCTACAATTGACATATATTGCATTAAATTACAACACGGTGTTAAGCAAAGGAACACCTGTGCACATATTATGGTGAGCCATGCCCCTCAAATGGTGGTGAAATGTGTAACAAATACCAAATGTCCAGTGATCAGTGGAGTCTGAGAACGACCTAACACAGGCTGTTGTAAGGATCTGTATCAAAATGAGCAATTTCGGTATTATTTTATAATCCATAAATCAGGCATGTTGAAAAGTCTCTCTCACAACGTCTTCATAGCTTTCCTTTCTACAGTAAGCGCTCCTCAGTACAGTAACGTTAGGCAGACTATTATGCAATCATGCACCAAGCTAATACTCGACTGATTTCAACAACATAATGTTATTTTTCTTAAATGGTGTCCTTCTCTATGCAGTCTCATCAAACGCAGACCCGTAGTCTACCGCCTATATCCAGCCCAATAGCGTTTTGGAGGACGATAACGATCATCTTTTTGTCTGGCATGGAAATTTTCAGTTCCCTCCCGATTATAGCGCCTCTTTTGTCGAAGATACAGACTACAGAGGACAAACCGAGATATCGGCGTCCTTTAGACGATTTAAATTATATATTAAAAACATCTTACTTCTGTCCATGTTATAGCTGATTCGGTTCAACATAGCGGAGACAGTCTGGAGTGACTGGCCTTCAATGAAACCTACAAACCGGATATCTTCGCACTACTCGGCCCACGTGTTTTCTGGTCAGCCGATCTCACGACACGTAACGTTATAGACACAATAGAAGACAATGGTAATGGTATGGTCTCTTGTCGGCTGAGATCTAACGTTAAAATAATATTAAAGAGGGGACAATGTTCTATTCAGTAAAATGCAAAATTGAAAGGAAATAGGCTTTTTCGTGGCCTTCACAGAAACGACGAAAATAGTCAGGACGCCAAGCTTGACTTATACCACAACCATGAATTGTTCAACACATTACTATTATCAGTATATCGTTAAAACAGATGTTACAAACATATCTACAAGGATTATTTTAATCGTAGGTTGGTCTTTAACTGTAAAAAAAAAAAAAAATGGACAAAAAGCACCCAAAACTCCATGCTTGATTATTCACACATACATTTAATTAACGCGGACAGGTGAGCTAATCTTCCTCAAGGTCTTCTTTTGTTAACCAATTCTACTGTTGGCACTTTGTTGTCCGGTGTTTTATAACCAGTGGGTGTAGCGCGAGAGATACCATAATTTACGTCAGCGCCTTTGGGCCAATGTGACTGGTTGAAAGACTCTGCGGTGGGCGGGATGTTCGCACCTGATTGGCTGTGCAGCTGTCAGTCACACAGCTTCTCAGGGCCTCGCGCTAGGCCTACTTGTGATACTTTTCCTACTGAGCGCGAGCGGCGTGGAGCCGAAAGCAATAAACTTCCCCAACTGACACGCAACTGAGAGATTTAAGCGCACCTCGAGAAAAGGTACACGGCAAGGAGGAGACACACCAGTACTTATACTCACACGACAACGAAATGTACGAATATTCACTTGGTTACATACTTCGTCACGTTTGTTTTGAACTCAGAAAGCCGACATGCGGCACCACACCATCTAAGCTGTTGATGCATCCACCAAACGGGCCTCGTTCACGATGTTATTAGGAATTGTAAATAATTAAGCGGAGAGGCGATGCGATTCGGGGTTTCCTACCTGTTCTCCAGTCACTCGTTGTCCGGTTGGGTTGTAAAATGTACAGTATAATCCCTTTAATGTGCAGGTACCACCGCCTCCGCCTGTCTGCTCCGGATCACGCAGTTGAATTTCTCCTCGTTGCATTCACACCACCGGCGCGGGCAGTGTGGCGCCGCACTGCGCATGCGCCTCCAACGGCCCGAGTCCTCAAGTAGGCCTTTTCCGATAAGAGAATTTATTACCCCCAAAAATGCCCAAATGTGTTACTTTTAAATGGCATGTTTGCTTTTCATACATATGTAAGCATTTGTCCGCCAGAGCACTTTAAGCCAATTATAAATGGCACTGAAGGATTCAGTCGAGGTTTTGAACAGATCACATAACGCAAAATCTTCAGCAATCTGTGACCAGGGCTACTTTAACATTAGGCCTGATTAAAATGAGGTCAACATCATATCTTTCTACATTTATTAGGCTACATTTGGATCGAGTAGATCATTATTCACAAACAGATACTTTATGAGGTTATGGCTCCACCCACCGTTCATCCAAAAAAACGTTTTTATTTAGGACACAGGAGAGAAAGGTAAACAAGCTCGAAGAAGGCTGAGCAACTTGCTGTGGTTCATGGGTCCACCATTTTAGACTTACATTAATGTTTTTTATAACCAATAACCCAGTGTTGCTTTATTTTATATCTTTCTATCTATGGCTGATATTTTTGCCATTTGAAGGATATGAAAATAAAACCTGCCATTTTAATATTTTCTGTCACTGAATTTTTTGTTTTTGGTGCCCTCTGTTTATTTTGTTCAGTCCCACAGGCTGAAGCCGGAGGTCCTCT
Source organism: Naso thynnoides (assembly GCA_029783665.1). NCBI lineage: Eukaryota > Metazoa > Chordata > Actinopteri > Acanthuriformes > Acanthuridae > Naso > Naso thynnoides. Next base: position 26,635,156 of record JAQLOL010000012.1, on the reverse strand, counting down.
TGCTCAGCTGCCACAGTGCTTGTGTACCCTTAAAAATTGTCTGAAAAACTCTGCTGGATCAAAAATGCAAAGGGAAACCCCTGATGCACTAAGGGAGTAAAAACCCTTATTCATTAAAACTAAGTAAAAGCATTGACAGCAAACTCTTAATTTATACCTTAAAGGACTATAACTTTCTAATAAAGATGAAAATTCAGAAGTTTTTTTTTTAAATTTTGGGTTCATTTTGAAGGCTTTCAATTGTAATAATTCCTCAAACTGTGCATGTAAAACATAATTAAAAAGATTGTGTTGTCTGTATTTTGTATTTTATCATTTTAAGTGAACCCTTAACAGCTTACACGTGAAATGAAAAGTTAAATTCCTTTTAAAATTCCATTTTACCCCTTAATATGCTATAATTTTAGTTTTACCATTGCTTAAGACCAAATTTGAGGCGTTAACACAGAAGTAGTTTAAATATTTAACATTTCACAGGAAAACAACACCAAAATCCTAATAATCGATATCAGATAAACCATAACAATTTTCTGAGGTTATAGTATAAATATCCATTGAAATGTAATTGTCACCAAAATGTATTGTTGACAAAATCCAAGAAGTCAAGTAGTAGTAGGAGAAACACAGTGTATGTGTTTGTTGAGCTAATGTTGCCACATTAACATTTTATCATTAAATAAATTTGAGAAGTTCCCTGTGTCAGTTATTGATTTTGTCATTCCAACAAGTTAAGAAACACAAACTTTGGATTAAATTGCTCAAAACAGGTAAATTCAATGTTCTCCAGCAACATTTTCCATGTGGTTGAAGTTTCCTGCTGGCGGTCTTTGTCGCATGTTGTCTTCCTGTCTACTTTATCCCCTCATTTCCTGTCTCCTCTCTGAGACCCGCTAACAAAATAGAGGCAAATCTGCCCCCCAAATAAACACGAGACATCCAATCTACAATTGAACAAACCTTTATTTATGGACAGCCATTCCATATTATGACAAGAAGGTATGCACACACACATACACACATGGAAAGTGGTTTGAATCAGTCCTGTGTTCAAAAGGCAGGTGGTTACAGCAGAGAAATTAACAGTTAATTACAAAAACACTTTTTATTGCTCCTTACAGCAACATTTAACTTCACCCTTGACCTGGATCATTAGAATACACTTAAGGAGAGTTAATAGTATTTACAAGCTGGATTTATTTACATCGGTAAAGCCTGAGAGGGGACACAAGAAGCTTAATCTACATTCTCATAGTGCTTGACAGTTGAATGCTCAATATGGGGGTTCATGGTAGAATCATCAAATTTTCAGTCTGTGAAGGAGAACGTGTACATGTATCACATCCAACACCCGTTTTATCAGAAGACCTGAGCCAAAAAACAGACGACAAACAAAGGAGAACACAATTCCAATTGAAAGACGTATAGATAACAGAGGAGTATTATCAGTTAAATAACTATCCTACATCATTATGACATACTCTGCAATTACAATACTCGCATCTTGCACCTTGCATCACTTGAGTGTTTAGAGTTGTAAAATCAGAGCACCTAAATCACCACCATATTTTCGAAAGCGCTTTCAGCACATCTTTCCAGGTCGTGCTTTGAATTGATGACTGTCACTCTGTCAAATAGATGTAGCGGAGCTGCTTTTTGAGTCTCATAGGAGAAAATGAGAGGAGACCAGCTATCAGTACAACTCGTCAAAACAGCACAGGAAAGCTTATTAACAAGACACTGAAACAAGAATTCTTTTACTTTTCATATTTTCATTTTTTCTGTACATAATAAAAGAAGGCTGTGTCTTTTGTTCACACTTTGCCAATCACACACACACACACACAAACACGCTCGAATGAAATCAGAGTAGGAAAGAAAAGCAGAGCGTCGACACTGCTGTCTTCACTTTTGTTGTGCAAGCGAATGCTCGTGAAGTAAGTACTGTAAGACTCTCACTTTACACAGCCCAGTTTTCCAATGAAGTTGTACACTACCCAGTCAGTAAGAAATGAAAGAGTAAACCTGTTTTCACATGCAGCAGTTAGAAAACAGTCCCTTAGAGTCATCACTATTGATTTTAGTATCAAAAAACACATTGAAATCTAAAGTGATGCATACTGTCTCTCAGTACATGCCTTTACATACCGGGTGTTATATTGTCTTGGAAATAATTTGCACATCAATATAGTTTTTCAGCCTGTTGTTTCGGTCATGAGTACTTTCACACAGAACCTGAATATTTCACAGCAAACAGAGTGGATGAGGTTGATTTTTCTGAACCTTTTCACTGCCAATAAATGCACCAACTAATCAAGCTGTGTAGACTAGACTTTATCATTTCAAATGACAATGGTGGACCTGCTGACTGTTTGTATCATCATGATGTAGCTTGTGTAGTTTACTTTGGATGTAGCAGAGTTGGTCTGCTTGGGCAGCAGCAGTCATGTCATTGCAGGTTCACGTTTTATTCTATAATGAGCACCTTTGATCAGAAATCAGAAAGCTCGCCAGGAGACTGTTGAGGCAGCATAAATGGGTGCTGCCATCTAGGAGGTTCTACAATGAACTGCACGACATGTTCAAACTGAAGGTCTGTGAATCAGTCAGGGAACTGAACAGAACAGATTTTGGATCTCTGCCCGTATGAATAGTTCTGATGCAAAATATTTTGCCTTTTTTGTGTTGTTTATTCGTCACATCCCCGGTGTGTAAAGGCCTTAAAAAGCAAGTGAGAACAAGGGTCCATAGTCCAGGCTGTTTTCACACTCCTTGTGTTGCAAGAGGTGTAATATCTCACCCCTGAGAGTTTCCAGTGTGGTCTGAACTGAACAGTGTTTATTCATGATTGTAAATGTGTAACTGTAGATGCCAGAGGACTGATTCTGCATCTGTGGTGGGCTCTGTGGTTCACAGTGTCTACACCACCCCTTCAATGAAACTGGTGTCCAGGTGAACGATTAGCATTCTCAGGAAAGACATCTCCTTGCGTGTGTTCTCAAAGATGATCCGCGGATCATCAGATTGGCATCGAAGGCAGTTGGGGGCCATCACCATGGCCAGGTTGTTGACATCCATCTTAGTTACAGCCACATTGGATGGCTGAGCAAATACCTGAAAGGTATTCAGGATGGAGAGAGAGAGAGGGAGAGAGACAGAGAGCATTTAATAAGGCTTAGTGTACAGACTGACCTTTGACCTGTGATAAGTAATGTCTGAGTCACAGTCAGTTATCCTTTTTAATCAGCTTAGAGGTTCAAATACAGTATTCCAAGTTCAGGTTTGTTTTCTTTTTGTTTTGTTTTGTTTGGGTTGAGTTTTAGTTCTGAACAATTGTGAGGATTAGTTTCACTATTTTGTATAAATAAATAAACAAATAAACAAACATATTTCCAGTAAGGTAAAAAATAAAAGAACATTTGTTCTTCAGTCATTAATAAAAAAACAAACAAACAAAAAACTGTTGTGAAAATTAAATAATTTAAAAACACTACACAACAGTATGCTTGAAAATACAAGACATTTTTGAAGCATTACATAATTTTTCATATTGTTTTCCTTATTACTTAAGTTTGTGTGTGTGTGATGTGGGGCTTTACATTAAGAAAAAATAGAAAAACTTCAAGACAGAAGCATAAACTTGTGAATTTATAGTCATAATGGTGTTAACATAGTAGGGACACTGGTCAGGGTCAAATAAATCTGATTGTGTTTGAGGGGATTTTAAATCTTTGTCAGCATGCTGGATACCTGCAGGAAGTGGATGAAGTAGCAGAGCACCAGCCTGTTGAGCTCAGGCAGAGACTGAACCACAGCGATGGCCGCCACCGGGTCGTCACAGTTGCTGACACACTGCTTATAGAAGTTCATTGGGATGAGAGGTTCCTCCAGCTCCCGATACCAGAGCTTCATCAGAGAGGCTGAACAGGAGAAACATACTCTTAATATTTACGTACCCTCCATATACATGTTTAAAAATCAACAAACTTAGTATCATCAATCAATGATAATTCATGCAGAATACATGCTTCCTCACCTGGAACATTGGGGTCAGAGAGATTCTCTGGGATCCTCCACTGGTCTACTTGGAGCTTCAACGCATTCACTTCATCAATGTCTCCAGGCACTCTGAAGCAAAACACAGCATGTCAGTTACACTAAGTGGCCACAAGAGGGACCTCTACCTCTATTGTTAAAGACTTTCCATGCCCTGTGGCAAATCCATTACTCATGCACAACCAGTTGGCTACAAGTGTGGCTTTGTGGCTGAAAGCACCCTGTTATATACTTGCAGTACTTCTCTGGAACAAAACAAAAACTGAATAAACATATTACACTCAAAACAATACACTGTTAAGGAAAGTCCCCATGTAGGAGCCACGTTTCACAGGGAGATCCTTATATAGTACATCTGATGAAAAGGAACACTTTTCTAAGCAAGTCAAGATGTTACAGTATTAAATTTGCTGGAGAAAACCCTACACAAACACAGTTGTGAAGCTCCCACGTGCTTGTAAGCTTGTGCAGTAATGTAAACACATATTATGAAGTATCAAATTAAACAGTGCTGGTCTCAGGAGTAAAGCAGGGCTGTGTTTGTTCTGCTGTCCTCTATGTGTACTGTACACTGAGAGAGCATACTTTGAAATGCAGGGATACAGAAGACCACACACATTTGTTTATACACTATATACATACAATAAGCACACACACATACACACATGCAGTACATGTGATTCTCTTCTAATTTCCTAGAGTCTACCTCTCTCACACAGCTCAAGTCGAGGCATGTAATTGGCTGATTCGAGGCAATCTCACCTAAAGATACCCTCTGTCTGAGCTCCGCCCAGGGCCAGAACATACTGGGAAAGCTGAACCTGCACCCATGGCAGTTTCCTGTCTGGGAAGAGCTCACTCTGCCTCTCCATCACCTCCTCCAGAGAACTGCCAAACAGGGAGGGAGTGACGATGGCCCGCCTACTGTGGTCGATCTCCTCCAAGGTGGGCTTTCGTAGACCCTGGAGGGGAGAGAGGCGAGGAGAAGAGAGGATTTACTACCTGGGTTTGTCAGGAACTATGATACTAATCACGGCTGTGTCTGCAGCTGCACTACTATGACTGGGTCTGTGTTTATGTCTCTACCTGTGACTCTGTCAGTGTGCCTGTAATTATGTCTCTTGCTGTGACGATATCTAGGATGACTCAGATCCCTATCACAACGAAACTGATTCTACCTATTTTTATCATGTGACAGTGACATATTTTTGAAAGCATGTAAATACACAATCTAATTCACTCGCTTTTTTTCCTTTTAACTTACCTTTTTGCCTCCAGTGATCGCCACCTTCTGCAGTTTCCGATGGCAAAACTTGGCATATGTGCTAATAGGGAGCCCTGCAGGATGACAGAAGCAAATTCAAGACTGAGAAACGAAGAAACCAAACTCCAAAAGAGACCATATGCACACTCTTATTATGACCCCAAAGACCCAACCCTTAAGCACAGGCATTGCTGAATACACAAAATAATAAATGATATGAATTCTTTCCCACAAACAAGACAAAGAGTGTTTTTTTCCCCCCACAGATGTCAAATAGAGTATAAGAGGCAGGCAGCTGTAACTGGAGAGACATGTTGACGGTGTGATTCTGGCATATGGGGGATTACAGCTAACCTGGCAAAATTGTCAGGCTGAGGGAAGATTTACTGCTGTTGAACAAAAGCTTTGGAGACAGAATTCAGCATACACATCCAACAGTTAAGTGATTCATCAGTGTACACACAAAAAGATCTCTGATGAAAATGAGAAACACAGAGGCTCCCCGTTTGCTACCTGCCCTCAGCAGCCAGTGCAGGTACCAGATCTATTTTGAGAAGTGAACTGCATTAAAGCAACAATGTTTTCTGAGATGAGGTGTACATCAAGAGAAACAAGTTACAGAAAAACACTTTCTGATCCTAAAAAGTGAGTGAATCTGCTTTGTTCCAGTTCTTGAACAAAAAGTCACCAAAAAACCTTGATTGTTGGGTCATTGAGTGCGCTCATGGAGACAAATCATCCTTCTCTTTTATTGCTGTAGGAAAGTTGGGTTTACAGCAAACACTGAGCTCTCATGGGGTCTATTCCTGTTCCAAGAATCTAAACTGTATCAGCTACCCGAACCAAGGCCAAACAGACAAACCCGCTGATGGGATTTTAAAAGTAAAAACTTTTCGGTTACCTACAGTCAAAACCCTCAGATTTATGGCAAACAGGTCACTCCCATGCACGCTTAAAACTGATGCTAATCTGACCAAGTTTGACTGTAATTATGTCTAAGTAGAGAGATCATACCAATAATTTGCCCTTGATCTTGGCAAAGATAGGTTATTTTTCCCAAGACTCCAAACATAGAGAAAAGCAAGAGTGCAGAGTCCTTTTGCTGTGGTGAGAAAGGGTTTAAACACTACTGGTGGTCTATATTTACCCCAGGTTTGATGACATGAAAACAACAACAACAAGGCAACCAAAGCCCAAGAGAAATACGAGCTCATTAGGAGCTTGAGTGTACTGTACCAGGCTAAGAACGGCATGACACCTGTCTACACTTGGGTTGAAGCTAAACTTGACAACAAAAACCCAGAGCCATTAAAGGACGTCAGGGAGACAACATCAGTCTTCACTTCGGTAACTTTTTTACAAGACAAATGTGTATGCTGTGTTGTGTTGGCTGAAAACAACACACTCCTGAGCCCTAAGCCCCAAAAATTGCTCTCCCAAGCCCAGATGGGGCCAGGTTTGTCTGACAAGGGGCCTCCGGTTCCCACATGCGACTCCCACTCCTGCTGCTCACAGCTGCTCATTTCTCTGGTCAGACACAATGTACTTGTTCTAGCTTTTTCATCCATCAAGCAAACAGCAGCTCTCATTATGGTGTTTTTTTACACTTTGTAGAGTCTGTTTTTTTCTTGGTGGCTTTCATCAAGTTTCCTCCCCTTAAAAGATGTTCAGAATTAGTCAGAAATGTTCAGTGGGCTTTCTCTTTGACCTCGTAGTTGGACTATTTCCCAGCATGAAGCACCATATCTGACTCACTGAAGTACAATGTGTGAGGCCACTGCTGCGGTGCGCATTGAGATGATTGGGCTCTTCTCTGGTGACTTCATCATCAGAGTCGGCACTGTGGGTTGCTTTAATGAGAGCATGTGCCAATGAGTAGGTATCCCATTAAATGGCTTTCAGACATGCAAGTGGCAAGATAGACCACTAATGTGATTCACAGTGCTGTTCATTGTGCGCGTACAGAACTTTCTGAAATACTCATCCTACGTATTTTTTCCAACTCAACTTTCTGTGAAATGCATTCATTGTGTTTGCAAGAACATCAACATGGACTCATCTGACAAAGTGCACATCACCGAACTTTCCATCCCAGGCAGAGTGGTCATTCTACAGGGAGGGATATGTTACATTTTTTTATGGCCCGCATTGCTTAGAGACTAGACTGGAAGTAGAAAAACATCTTTAGGACTCCCTTCCCTGCCTACTGTACTTTGTGTTCTGTCAAACAGATAATCTTGTACAAATGGGAATGACTGAGGATCTAATGTTCTGAAGAGCAAGTAAATGAAAAAAGCATTACCTTCGTCCTCCTCGTTGTTCTGTTTTCGTTTCTTTCTGGACTTTGAATTCTTTTTCAGCTTTAGCTCCTGCTGTTCCAATATGAACTGAGTCACTATGAAACAAAAGAAAAAAAGGTTACATTACTGACAGTTGGTTAGATACACACAAGGGTGACAACCAGTTTGTTGGGCTCACCATAGAGAAAATTCCATGCTTTCTATCACTACCATAATAAATCATTCATAGGATAATGAAAATGCAAAGAGGAAAGAGCAGATTTAATTTTTAAAAAGTGAGAAATCTCTCTGGCCTACACAAACACTGCCAATCAGACAACACAGGGAGGTACAAAAGAAAGAGAGGTGACCCACCCTGTTGCTCAGTCTGAGACTCACATTTCTTGTCGCTGGTGGGCTCCGTGTGTCTCTGGATGTAGCCCTCCAGGTAGCAGCGGAACTTAGGTGAGGGGGCGAAGAACGCCAAGCTAACAGCCATCAGCTCCCAGCCTGCTGCCAAGCTTCTTGGGCTGGCATTGCTTGTGGTCTGCCTCACCAGCTGCACGTACAGCTCGTCCCGCAGCCCGGGCATGTCCCAGCACTTGGTGACGATGAGTAGAGCACAGTGACGCCGATCCAGACGTGAAGGCCTGTCTCCCATGTAGGCCTGCACCAGCTTGAACATCTCGCAGGCCTCCTTTCTGACGGCGCGGTTGCTGGTGACTAGCATGGGCTTTTTGATTGATCCGCGGTTCCACGACAGCATGTTGGCGATGGAGACACGGCGACGGAACAGGCCTTGTGTGTGCATGTTCAGGTGCTTGCTGGCCCAGTCCTCCATGCCCATGGTGGGAGGAGGGGGCTGCCGCAGGGTGGCATAGGAGAGCTGGTAGGAAGATCCCCGTGCTCTTTCTCCTGCCCCATCACCTCCCTCTCTATTGTCATGGTTGGCAGGACGATGGGGGCCAAGGGAAGCTGTTCGCCCATCCACCATGCCTTTCTTCCTGCTCTCCAACTGAGCCTGCAGCTCTAAGGTGCCCACCTGCATGGGAACAAGAGGTGGACATGAGATACAAAAAATAAGTTATGCAGAGAAGGAAGGGGAAGGACGGCAGAAGAAGAGAGAGGGAGGTGAGGCAAGAGAGCAGCAGAGGTACAAACTGTGTTTGTTGAGCTGCAGAGTTTCACTGTGTCACACTAGCAGCTGGGCTGCCTTTCATCTACTGTGCTCTGCTCTGCAGTGCTGGGGCTTCAGGGAGGATTGTTGCAAGGAGCGGCACATTAATGTTCTAATGCCAGAAAAGAATTGTACCGAGAAAAAAATCTCACGAAATCCTCATGAACCCTTGCCTCAGGAGCAGGTAGAGACAGTGATGGATAGAGGCATAACAGTCCTTCCCTCTGCCCCTTACTACGCCAAGCTCAACTACCCCACAAAACCACAGCTATAGACTACACAAGACCTCCCTGTGATCCCTGTGGTGGTGTTTATGACTGTAAGGAGACCCTCACCTCCCTTAATAGAGAAAGCCAGTGTGCTCTGGAAAGCCAGGAACAACATAAAACCTAAGCCAGAATCAAAGCTAAAATTTACAAATAGAACATTAAACGCACCGAGATTTCCTTTGATGAGACCCTGACCCTGTAATATGGAGTTGTCAACTGCCAGAAATGCTGGACTTGAGATTCTTGTTTCCCAATCCAATGAAGCAAACCAGGCTTTGGCACAGAGTCTGTGCGGTTGTACAGAGTAGATGTTTATTTAAATGGGTGACAGAGGTCAACTCCAGTAGATCAAATGCAAGGAGCACGTGTTTAAGTCGGGAATGGGACATATGCTGTACAACTTCTACTTTCAGTAAATTACAGTGTTTCACAGATGCACAAGCACAGGATAATTTACCCCCGTCATACTATGGATTAAGACACCACAGTGAAACAGTAGAAACTGCTCTCATCTTATGAAACATGACTAATTCATGGTCTTTGTGGTCAGAGTTTCTCTGCATCATCCTAGCAAGTTCAATGGTCTTTTGGCTAGAACAAAATATTCATATATATAATATAATGTTGAGGCGCTCATACATAGGAAGCCATAATCTAGGAGGGAGTGTGAGTGATATAACAGCAGGTCTGAAGAACATTCCAGGACAGACTTAGGGGGCCCACTCAGTGCTCCTTGGCTGTTGTCTAACAGACTAAAGCCACAGTGGTACCAATAAGCCTTGGTACCAGTCTCCTCCTCACATCCCTGCCAAGCCATGGCCATATGGGCCACAGTGGCCCTCCTTCCTGACCAAGGGAAGCCATGTCCTGAATCTCTCTGGTCTGGCATGAGCCCAGATGCCAAAGCACAGAGCTGGCATATGAGTATACAGTACCTGCAGGGTGAGGCAGATGGATGGTGGTAAGATGATGACAGGTAATGCTGGGACTGTGGCCATTATAGTCAGTGGTGCCCAGCCTGCCCACTGTTTAATGTCCTGGGGACATTTCAGCACTAAAGATTGGAAGGTAAGAGGCATTACACACAAAATGCCCTGTGTTCTTTTCAAAGAAACAGATTAATCTTACTGTTTTCATCCCAGAGCTTGATTCCCTGTTGAATCAAACATTCATTATTATAGTTGCAGGGGTGCTCTGGGACCACTTCTAAAAACAACACTAAAATGTATAGAGGTATGGGGTATGATTGTTAAGAGAGGATTTTGAGATTAGAAGTAGCAGATCTTGGAATTGGCCCACGTGCTGTTGCTTACATAACTGCTTTGAAAAGTCAAAACCTTCTTTCATCTTCGATCATGTGAAACTTTTGTAAGAACCCTTGACGTCAAGATAAGTTATCACCATGGTTGCTCCACATGTCTCTTTGTATTTTAGTGCTCAGCAAAATTAAAATAGAACAAAATCTGTTGTGTTACCAAGGGTTTTTTAAAAATCGGATCTGCCTTAATAGTCCAGAGGAATATTTCTTCTCAGTCTAACAATCTGTCCATTCGCTGCACTCTCAAAGGACTAACCACACTAAACAATGCAAAAGCAGCAGCTAAAAATTGGCATAATACAAAAATGCTTTATTCAGGCATGCCTAGGCCTCATTTGACACAGTGAGACTGAATTCTTCTCTAATCTGACAGTGAATCTGGAGAGACATCAGTAATCAGAGCATTTCCAGATCAAACAGAGCTGAATCCAAGCAAAGTTGCTGAGGTAAACAGACCACACAATAACACAGACAGAGTTGAGCTCTTAATCACATAATATTGGATTAGCTACAATGTATTCTCTTACAACCTCTATTTTGTTATTTATAATAATTTTTCTTCTTTCTATGTTCCTCACAATCTCTCTCTCTCTCTCTCTCTCTCTCTCTCACACACACACACACACACACACAAACCAACACACAAACATAATACGGGGGTGGGGTTACCTGGGAGGGTGGTCCTGGGGTTTCTGGTGAGGACAGACTGGCCTGGCTATTCACACTCATCTCCAAGGTGTCCACCTTTTCATAGGTCCTTTTCTGCCTTCCTGGTATCTCCAAAGGGGTCAGCGCAGGATTTCCATGGTTACCTGCCCTACTTAGTGACCGGGGGGTGAGGTCCTCTCGTGATGCGCACCTGCCTGCAGACCCACTTCCCCCTGCTCCATACCACCTGAGTGAATCTGCAGGGGACCGTGTCCGGGGTACGACTACCCTCTCCCCCATCTCCGGGTCCAGTCCTGCTCTCACCTCCCTCATGGTGTTTGAACGACTCACCACCTCCCTCATCTCAGCCATCAGCCTCTCGTTGAGTGCGCACAGCTCCCCACTGCTGCCTACCGAACCTGGCCTGCCTCCTGCAGCGCCACCGGCTCCCACCCTCCTCCTGCTCTTTCTTCTCAGACTTGGTGAGGGGCCGGTGGAGTAACCAGAGTCTTGATAGTTTGCTGCGGCCTGGGGGGTTGACGAGGGGAAGTCCTGCGAGGCCTGGCTGCTCTGCCTGCTGTGTCGTGCCTCCATGGCACGCTGGACGGTAGCCTCAAGGACCCGCCAGCTTTGCTTCTTGTCCAGTGTACTTGGGCCAGGGGTCCCTGACTCTCTGTCCTTCAAGTGGCCCCGAGCTTGGGGCAAAGAATGAGCGTGGGGCTGCGGATGTGGCTGAGGCTGGATCAAGACAGGATCCTGCCTGGAAGTAGGTGAAGGGGTACGTGTGGGTACAGGAGAACAAGATAGGAGCCCCTGTTTGGGGTCCACGTTGACCATGTGCTTGATGCACTCCAGACCAGCTGGGCTGTAGTCAGACGCAGAGGGATTCCTCCTGTGTCTGGACCCTGATTGAGATGAACCAGGGTGCTGGAGGTGTCTTGGCTTTTGGAGGCTATGGGTAGGTGTCAGGCGAGACAGAGGTTGTCCGTTGTACAGGTGCGTCCCCTCTACCTCCATGTCTATTGGGGGTTCATCATATATGGGACAGTCTGAAACTGGCTCGTCATAGATCGGGGCAGTACAACCATACTGTGGAGAAATGGGGCGTGGTGTGCTGGTCTGTGACCTGTGAAGAAGAGGACTGGGATGGCTACTGTCTGTCGTCACCAAACAGAAACTGCCATTGCTGGCTTTTCTAAGGTGATGGGCCTGACGTGTGTCAGCTGCCATTTTGCCAGAGGGTGCAGTTTTATATCCTGGGGTAGAGCTTAAGTGTCCTCCTTGGGGCTTGTTGCTAGAGGGGTGCAGGGTGAAGGAATTGGATTTGCTTTGCTGCTGCTGCAAGGCCGGGCTGGGCTGGTTACGGCTCATGCTGTTCACCTTCACCAACATGGCTGCCTTAGAACCGGGTGCAGGCTGCCATCGCTGAGAAGTATCCCTGGCAGAGAGAAAACATAAGCAGAATGAGATTTAACATCAAAGCACCAAAGGAAATATAGGGTCTAAATAAACACCCAAAGATTAATAGACAGTGCTATCAATGCACTATCATCACATACTATCATACATACGCATGAAGACATTCATTATATTTCAAATAGAAAAAATCCAAAGCTAAAAGGGTTGAAAAACATCAACAATCCACAAATTTTTCTCCAAACATTTTGCTGACCTCTAAATACTTTATTTTTCAGTCTGGCATTCAAAATAGCCTTGTCAAACCCAGAAGACAATAATTTCAGTGTGTGTTTTGCCTAAAAATATTGAGCAACTGAATACAACATATCTAACTGAAATTCCTCCACGGTTTCTCATTACATGTCGGACTCAGGTCGGGAGAATATTCATAGTTATTTTTATTTCTAAGTGGCTAATGTTAGTTTCATCTACATATGACTATCACATGGCATAAGAGTCTGCTATTTGAATCAATGAACAAGCATTAGGATTGCAACCCAGCAGGCCACATGAAAAGAGGTTGATCTGAGTGAAGTCAGGATTGCAGTAGTTCACAGCTGAGAAGATCCTTACTTGGGTCCAAAGGTTAATTCTTCTCCTTTTGGTTGGGCGGCTGGGCTAACTTCAAACCCAATGGCCCACTGCTAATCCCAGCAACGTAAAACAATCTGCCATCAATCTGGTCACGCTACTCTGGTCTGCTGCCTTCCACTCTGCTGTCGCCTCATAATCTGCCCCAACATCCAGGACTTTTCATTCCTCAACTGATCAAAAACTTGCCCTCTTAAACCAACGAGTGTCTAAAGCGGACATTATTACACATACACACATGGACACAGTTGGCGACCAGCCTGAGTAGGACACATGTGACGCAGTACAGAACATACAGGCTCAACAGACTTGCTTGCTTAATACAAGGTCAAACAGGTAAAAGAGTTACAAGTAAGCAAAGGAGACTTACCTTTCCTCCAACCTCTACTTAACATTCAGTAGGGTAATTAATTAGATCAAAGCTGATCACCTTCTGTCCTCGTAAATCCAAACAAACAGATCAGTGTAGAGCCAGAGCAAGTGTTCAAAGACTTCCTTTATCCAAGAGCACTCAGTTGAGAGTTGGGCTGTAATGGCAGTAAGAGGACGCAGAGGGAGGAGAGAAAGAGGTGGAGTGACCCCCCTCTCCTTCCCACATCGCTCTGGAACAATGCTGAAACAATTCCCTTGAGGTCCTCAAACCAACGGCAAACTTCCTCTAGGCCTCCTAGCTACAGCTCGCCATTCTCTCTCTCTCTCTCTCTCTCAGAACCCTGTGCCACACCCCCCCCCCTTTACAGAGTGAGTCACACCACCTCAGCAGTTTGAATGTAAACAGGCCCTCATCTTCAAACGGTCTCACTGATTCACCATCAAGGCAGGGCCTATAAACAGCTGGGTCTCGGCCACCTGGCACTGCCCCAGAACAGCCTACCAATACCACTGTTGTTGGGAGTGCTCCCAAGCCCTCACCTCACTGATACCAATCAAGAAGGTTTACTGGCCAAATAACACATAACACACACAGACACACAGACAGCCACGTGTGAAAACAAGAAGCTCTGACGGATGGGATTCACCCAGAACCAGCGCTGTTAAGTTTAGTTGTTACAAAGGAGTGTGAGTGTGTATAGTTACACGGGGCAAGGAGGGGGGTTGATAGGTGACAGCTGTAAACATGAGAAGCCGCTGTTTGTGCTCTTTGAAACCGTGTATGTTTTCTCACTCTTTTCCTGTCAAGCGGGAGGAGGTGATACAAATGCTACAAAATCATTCCCACCTCAGCACCTGACCACTTAGCACTAGTTTGCTACAGCACGAACAGCTCACATGTTAAATCAAGGCTCTTCTTGACAACTGGCACACAGTGGACCTCACACATATAACCACAATAATCAAATTCCCCTTCCATTAACCACAAACAAATTCAGCACACATTAAAAGATCTCTGGGGGTTCATGTGTTAGCTGGCCAACGTACTTTATGAGGACTGACCCTGAGATAGTAGTGACCACTACTTCCTGTCTGTGGAGGTTCTCTGGAGGTTTGGAAAGAGGGCTTCCCCACATGTAACACAAACAGGAAATGCCAAATCTAATGTTCACACAAAGATCAGGGTAGAAGTATGGACTAAATCTTAATAGTAGGGAGTTTACACAAATCTTTACAGAATGTTTCACTTCAGACACGAGATTTTCTGTTATCCTGGACTCAGTAAGCAAGCCTGTATAAGTTTCATAGTTAAACCCAAAAAACAAAACATTGTTTGCTTAAATATGTCAGCGTCTATATTTTTTGCTCCCGTCTCTAGAAATACTAAATAATATCTCATAAGTATTTCAGTGGCACCATTAAATAGCCTATTCTTGTGGGACTAAAAGCGAACATATTCATACGCTTGAAAAAGGCATCCAGCTCTCCTGTTGGGAGAGAGGGATTTTGTTAGGCGTCACTTCTCCTGCCTGTCTACCATTGTCCCATCAGGCTCAGCAAAGGTCCAGAATGTTCACTCTCTCTAGCACTGGCACAATACAGTTTGCCGATCATCATGATCGCATGGGGGCCAGTAGCCAACTCCAACAGTAAAGGCTTTATATTGTCTTCAATATCTATCCAAAGCCTGTAATCCAATTAAACAGCTAGAACAACACTCGCATATCGGGAAACCCAAGGTCAAACAAATAAAGTATGATGATTACAAATCCCAAACCAAAATAGAGACAAAGAGTGTACGATGGTGAGAAAATAAAAACAGGCCTAGAGTGGGGAGGCACTTGGTGATGGTGGTGCATGAGGGGTGAAGGACAACAAAACGAGAGAGACAAGAAAGGAGGGTGTGGGCATGTGTAAATGAGAAGGGGAGGGGATTAGTCGTGGGAGAGTGCAGCAAAGGAATGAGCGGGAAGGCCGGCATTCCTCAGGGCTCATTCAGGGGCCTCTGTGACAGTGTGGGGAGCCTCACACAATACATGGCTGTGCCATCGCCACGGAGACGCCTCCCTCAACGACAGCATGGAGTACGGGGGGGGGCAAAACCCGAAAGAGCCATCTTCAACCTCTAGAGTCAGTCAGGCTCTTGCATAACACTGAGCAGGCCTGGACTTTATTCTAGTCATAATGAAAGTTGTTTAGAAAGGGTGTGTTGCCTGCTAGTAGCCTGCCTGTCAGGTGTTTGTTGCATGTTAGCTTCAGGTGGGGATTATGCACAGCAATTTATCATGAAGAGACACGATAATTATCAATGGGAGTGTTAAACTTTTTACTAAAGCTCTTTCTGTTTGAAAAAAGAATTTCCATTTCAACTATTTCTCAAGCACACATGATCAGACACAGAGTGCATGTGCACAGACCTGTGCTACGCCCACACATACACTTACAAATCCCTTCATTCAGAGCCTGGAGTTAGCATGTGAAACTTAGGAAGACAGAAATGTACAATAAAATGAAGTTAGAGGCCCTTTCGAAACCTGCTGGGTAATCTGATTGGCCTCTGGGGTAGCAAATCAACTTAACGGTCAGAAAATTTCAATTAGTCTCAGGATCTCTGGTGTCTCACACGTACAAACTCAGTCCCAGATACCTTTGTCACACTTCTGAATATCGCTGTGGTCAGGTCGTCTCAATAACCAGCTAAATATACTATGGGGACTGTGCTGTCAGCAGATGTTCTGTCTCTTCTTTCTTTCCTTCCTGGAATAACTGTTGTTGGAAAAGCCATCAGCTGAGTCACTTCAGGGATATGGATTTGGAAGTTCTTAAATATACCCCCTGGGAATAGTGGGGTCTGAAAAACAGGAGTTATTATTAACATTGGCTGGACAGGAAGAGGAAATGAGGTCACACAGGCCAAACTTCTGCTACACAAACACCTCAGAGCACAAACCAATGAGAACACTGCGCAGAGGAAGGAAACTGCAAAGACAAAGAGGATTCGCTGAGGACTATGTTGTATCCTCTTTGTCAATGGTCAAGGCTGATTTTTCCTCTCCCTTTTGAACAATCAGTCAAAAAAAATCAAACAGAGGGGAAAAAAAACATTTTCAGCTTGAAACAAAACTGGTAGCCCCCTTGTTCCTGTCACACACCTTCAGAGAGCCAGCTGTCGTGCAACAGCTGAAGTGACGCATCTCCCTCCTTTGAGCCAAGATGTCTACCAGTTGTACATATCTGTAGCTCCCTCAGCCCAGCCCTATGAGGAGTGCTGGGCCAGAGGACTGCCACTAGGATCACTGAAGAAACAGGATGAGGCCAAACCCAACTGGATTCCAGAGAGACCCGCCTCTGGAATTTGAAAGTATATCTGCAACCCTTTTCGTGATGGCAGATGTCATTATTGCACTGCTTCCACACCACTAAATTTCCATTTTAAATTGGAGTTTTGAAACTAAATCTCTGTCCAGACCAGTGTTTTAGTTTTGTTTCAGAAACACTCTGTCAATACTAGTGTTTAAGACAAAAAAAGAAAGAAAAAAAAAGAAAAAGGGCTTCAATCTCGTGTCCCATGAAATTTCATTCTCCTGATCATATGAAGAAAAAAAGTGTTCATTTTTTTGAAGCTTAAAAATAGGGCTGGGCAACATGGCCTAAAAATAAAATCCCCAGTTTTTTCATAACATGTTCAATTTACGATTTTAATACATTTTTTGTACACTACAAATAACAAAAGGTGTTATTTCAAATATGTTGTTTTCATTTCAAACAAACATGAATTTCCCCACTGGGAATAAAGTGCAAACCTAGCTTTAACCAAACTAAACCTTTTTTAAAATAACGGTTTGATCAAAGATGAATCCTCCAATCTGGGATTAATAAAGTGCCAGCCCAACTTTCACCAAACTTTACTTTAAAAAAAAAAGGCACCAGAGCTGAGAGAGAGCCATAGGCTACTGTATTTACCCTAGTTAAAGGGATTTTCATTTTTTAACATTTTCCAAACAAATTACTTCAAATTTTGATTTAAAATTGTTTTTTTGCCCAGGCCTTCTTAAAAAACTAAGGCATGCTGATTTAAATAATTTTTAATAATACTTGTTGAAAAAGCAATGAACAATAGTCTAACCTACTTACAAACAATATAAACAATCCATCAGTAGGCATTAGACTCACTTGTATGCAGAATAATTTTCATTTTTAAACTTTAAGTTGAAGGTGCCAATGCACATTCACCTTGTAACCTTCTCCTCCTCAAGGTGATTTTGCTTCCCTGTTTTGGTTTGGTGCTGTGGAGAGAAGCCTCTGCTGGCACACTGGAGAAGGGGATCATACCAACTACCTTGGCAAGTTTTGCCCACTGAGGATAACTTTTGCTGAAATCCCTGATGAGGACTTCACAGACTATTGAGAAATTCAAGCCTCAATAACATGCATTTTTGTGGCATCGACTGCAGGGGCACGACCAGTAGAGTGAGCACTGGCAAGGACTTCATGGTACAATACACATCACGATACATGGGTCAGAATACGATATATCACGCTACATTGCGATACAGTGCATATTGTGATATTCCACACAGTTCACTGAAAATGTAAAAGCAGAGCTGAAATACAAGTTACTGTGAACGATCTGGGTAGTCTTAATACATTGGTTTATAATTCAGTGGACAAACTGTGTCCGAACAATTTCATTCAAAATTTCCTTTCCGATTTATTTCAGTATCGGGAAATTACCAAACACTGGGCACACTGAAACAGAGGAGGTTCTAGCTCACATCCCATTTAAAAAAATTACCATTCATGTGCACTGCATGCAGATGCCAGTGTGAAGAGGATGCAGGGGGTTGGTTGTTTGGTTTCAGAGAACAGCAATGCCAAAAAGTAGACCAGCAATTTATTTGCTTGGATCAACAACAAGGTGTAAATGTTAGCATAAGCACCTTTATTGCGCCTCATCGTTGTAGAAGATGAAAAGGTGGAATCGGAGGTCTGCAAGGCCTGATTTAATATATCCATGTTGGTAATGACAAACGCTGGTAGTCAAGTGTCAGGTACATACAGATTGCTTTCTTTTGGAAAAGGCTCATGTGAAATGGTTGCAACAAGTCAAAGAAGCACACATCATGACCGTTTCCAACATATCCATTGTAGCTCCTGTAAGTACCTGTTTTTTGCCAGTCCACAAAGAAACTCCAGAGTTTTTAGTCTACAAGACGGTCAGCAGTGTAACCAAAGGTCTTAATTTTTGGGGTATTGAAATGTGGAGGAGTGTGGGTGTGTGGATACCAGGTGTAAACGTGGAAAAAGTTATGCATTTTGAAACAAAATGCAGTGGTGTGGGTGTTGCCTGAAACTGGAACCTCTTCACACACACATCTCACATTTTCTTAAATGTCAAAGATATCAGGAAGAGCATAAAGGGGGAAAAAAACAACAACAATATGGTAGGAAAAAATAATGTTTCATTTGAGATGAATGCGAGTGTAAACCCTGCAAGTTAGCTGAGGCCATCACAGCCACACGCCTGAGGCCAGTTCACATGTGGTGCCATTGGTTATCCATGAAAGCACTAGAGATATTCCACCACAGAAATCAACTGTGTAAGCAGTGTTTCAATGATATCTAAAATAAAGCAAATGAGGTTTTGGATACACTGCGCCAGTAAGACACATAAAACTAGCTATGTAATCAAGTTTTTGAGAAGCCATAAACTCGTCATTTCTGAGAAAGACAGACTGAAATGTGGTACGAATGGATATACGGCGCAGCGATAAAAATGAAATAAGGATATTGTCACTGCTAACCAGACCAAAGCACTTCTGCACATAACAACAGAAAAGAGAAAAGCTACTTTATTATTATAGGCAGACTTAAAACGGCATAGCTGAGAAATGAGCTTACCGCACCAGGAGTGTAGAGATAAAAACAAGACTTACCAGTGTGTGTAAAAATGCTGTGGCTACATCCTCAAGAGTGCCGGAAGATGAAAAGCATGAGTGTATTGAGCTCTTGCAGTCAATATGCAGACAATGTGAGACTCATTAAAAATTTAAAACCTTTATCTAACCCATAAGACGCCCCCTCGTTTCCTTCATAAACTCACTGGTGATTTCTCTGACATGAGTCACAGCCAGACAGTCACATGCATCTGAGGGGAAACCTGTTTTGCTTTGGCTTTTTTAATACTTTTGCTTTCATGTACACTTTTTTTTTTTTTTTTAAAGAACGCTTCAGAAACTTTCCCCAGAATCCCTCACAATAGAAACTGGAACAGAAAATAAACTGTTTCGAGTTCAGTTTTTTTTTTTTTTAAGTTTCAGGTAGTTTCCCTAAAATAAATCAAAATAAAACTATGCAAGTCTATGCTGATTCAACTTTTTAAGCACATACAATTAACAGTGAAACAACCTTGATAGCTAGAGTCAAATTTTCTTAGGCATTACTATACCCAACTCTGTGGAGGCAGAATATTTTAAAGGAATCCAAAGCCAGTGAAGAATTACAAAAGACAAGTTGTCAGTGTGACCGCCTGAGAGTGAATGATGGTGCACCACTATATCATTACAGGGCTAAATGAAAGGGCAAGTACAAGCCTTTTGGTGTTTGTCTCCATCCAGTATACCGAGACTTCCTGCTTAGAGAAAGCTCTCAAATGACTTGGGGGCAACTGCGTTTAAGTGTGAGCCTTTGTTCCTTTTAGTGGGCCATTATACACCCCAGGCAAGCCTGTAAGACAAAGAGTGTTGTGACCCTGATGTGAACCACCTTGGGTCACTTCTTGGTCGTCTCACACCATGCTGTCATGTGTCCTCAGCAGACTTTTAACTTCCACTCAACCTCAGCAGGTTTTCTGAAACTTAAAAGCTCAGTGGAAAGGAGCCCACACACAATGAAGACGGATCAAAAACTATCTATGGCCAAATCTCATACAGATGTCATGTGGCTGATGACAACAACTCACAGACACACTAGTGTACTGAAAGGTGGGTGAAATTCAATACACATGTTACAGGCTTGTTGATGTGTAACAACTTTAGGTCCTACATCATGGAAAGGGATCAGTTTGTTTAAGTTGCCTGTGCCCATAACCACATGTGACTGACATGTTTACCTCTGGAGAACACGGTACTTCCCTGATGAGCTTCACAGGCTCAAAGTACGCAAGAAATTCCCAGGAAATGTGATAAGACTTGGCCAATGAGTAGCAGATTTGGCACTGAAGTCGACACATCCTAAGTGTGCTCATGTGCCCACACTTCTCATAAGCATGAACAAATACAAAGATATGAGCTTTACAAAGAGACAGAGAGAGATATTGAAAGGAGGAGGTAACAATCAACAATTGCTTAGAATAAAACGCACACGGTGTGTGTTGTGTGGAAACTTTGGAAACTCTTGTATCTGTTAGGAACAGATCTATTAATAGGTGTTAACAAAGGAAACTGCCGTTGGAAGAACTGAGATTGTCCCATCTCCGCAAAGAACAACATTCTTTTTCAAAGGTCATAAGTCAATAACATTTTATCTTGGTGGAAATTTCAGAGCAAAAAAGAAAAGGAAGTAAAAAGAACATGTGATGACATGTCTAAAATAGCTGAGAGGATCAAAACAAATGTTGAACCTCAGACAATAAAATACACGATTACACTCTGAAACTAAAATAGTTATGACTGGAAGTAGCACGATGAAAAAAAAGGGAAGAGCTCACATGAAAACCCCTATCACTCTGGGTGGGACAAACAGTTAGCTAACCTCAAACCACTACAACCATTCTAACTCTCCATTTTAACTTTCTCCCTCGCTCTTGCCCATTGATCCTTGTCATTATCAATAAGGTGGGCCACTAACTGAAGACAAGCATGTCTCCAGGTTTGTTTTCATCCATTTTGAGCTGTCACATTCCACCCTCTCTGTGCATTTTGTGGTGGTTTCTAATTACCTGCTAAGAGATGGAGGCGGTTGAGCATGCAAAGGGCCATATGGCTAAGTAGGGTATCAAGCCTCTGAAGGCTAAAACTCCTCAGCCTTCCACTGAGGAACACAGCTGGCCATTGTTTTAAGAAGAGACAGAAAAGGTTCTGGGAAAGGTTGATTCACTGGGGCAAAGTGGGATCCTGTGGGGACTTTAGACACTCCCCATACACACAAGAGTCAGTGCAACAAGGCCTCCAGTAGTGTCTTTCAACAGCCAAGACTGACCAATTAGTTCCTCCTCCACCTGAACGTACTCCCAAAGGATCAGAAAGGGTCAGAGGAGAGACCTCCTATTGGTCCAAGGTAATGTACAAGAGGAGTCAGGCGAAACCTGAGAGCCAGAGTCGCCATGGCAGAGCCTCTGAAAACCAGCAGGGTCCGCCTTGTTTATCAGCAGCTGGAATGTAGTGGTTCTGCTTGTTATTAACCACAGACAACAACTCGCTCACATGCCTCTCATGCATGCACATTTAAGCTTCCACCCATTAGAAGCGTTAGTGTTTGATGGCCTGGGGCCTAGATTTGTTTTAGGAAAATGAAATGAGCATTGGAGCAGAGGGGAGCAGGGTGGCGCGGTGGTGGTGAGCACACAGATGGACACCAAGATGGCCTCAGTGGCCCTGTGCCAGAGGAAACAGAAGTGGCATCTGTGGAATCTGACTTGGAGTGAAGTTACGGTGGTTTGGATGAGGTCTCAATGCTAAGCACATGATGGGGTCTCTGAATGACTTACTGTTAGGGGCTGTTCTGCACCAGTAACCCTAGAGTGAGGTGGGGGGGGGCATGCTGCGCATGCTGTGTAACTCATCGTTCTCGCCATTTGGTAGCGATTTGCTGAAATGGTTGAGCATGGGTCACAGGCAATAGTATGGAAACATGGGCCATATGGAATGTTCAGATAGGTAAGAATGAAAATAAAAAAGCAGGGTGTGTTTGGTCTGAGTGGTCAAGGTCAAAATAAGCCTGTGAGTTTTCAAAGCAGACGCATTTGAAAGTCATTACAACTCATGGTGCCACATGCTGTGATGACTATCACATCTCCCCACTTTTCTCCTGGTAATATGATCCCCTAATGATTAAGCACAAATCCCTTCCCAGACTTACTGTAGGGGCTACTGAAGATTTTGTCAGACTTACCTCTGTGGGTCTTTGCTGCCATCTGTGCTGTGTTCACTGCTGCTTCCATCTCCCTGCAATCTGCTCTCCACTGCCGGGTCCAGTTCCGGGTTGGCAGGCTCTTCATTGGTCTCCGGAGCTCTGGGGACAGGGCTGTCACTGTCCTGATCAGGCAGAGAGGTGCAGAGCCCCTGGCTCCCGACGCTGCTGAGGCTCCCTGTGGTCCCGTGGTGGTGCCTGTCCACGCCCCCTCCAGGCTGCTTGGCCTCACTGCATCGCTTCATGGCCTGGAGTTGGGAGAGGGGCACTATATCAGCTCCCTGGGGTCGATGCCAGACTGTGCGGCGCCCGGTAGAGTTGTAGTAGTAGAAGCGTCCACTCTGGTGGTCAAACAGCTCCCACCATTGGTTGCCGTCTGCCTGGCGAACAGGAACGCCTGTAGGGGGATCCCAGCCGCACTCACCAGTGGTTAAGTTCACATACATGTGCTCACGGGAGCGTGGCTCCAGAATCTCCACCCAGTCAGAGCTGAATGAGAAGACAGGAGACAAAAAGTATATTGTTATTTACAGCTGAAAACGTCAACAGATTATTTAGCAATGGGATACGATGACGCACTAGAGGCCACAGTCACGCCTGAGTACTAATCAACTCGACAAGCAGTAAACAACTCACACTGTTTGACAGACTGAGAGCTCAAAAATGCCCACTTGCCCAGATGGAAAGAGTGTCAATGTTTGTGTCCCCTACATGTATCCATCTGTGTGTGTGTGAGTGTGTGTGTCCTAGCAATGATGTCATCTCTTTGGTAGGCAATGAAGCAGCAGGAGAGATGGCATGGATGTGTGTTTCCTGAATAAAGACAGGTGGACACACTCAGTGAGACACCAAGCATGGAGTCAGCAGGGCCCAAAGAGGACCATACGCTCTGAGTGCTACTAATGCAAAAACCACCGAGCTCGACTACAATCACAGAGTGGCAACAGCCAACTCAGCACAATACACACAGACAAAAAAAGAGAGAGTGGAGAGGGGAGGTGCAAAACAGACAGAGACAGACACAGAAACACAACCCAGTTTGCAGGAAAGTACACATACAAAGGGCACAGATAAGAGCGCCAACTAATTACACAACAATCAGACCATGAAGTGAATTTCAAAGAAATTATAGGACACTCAGACGGAATGATATCAACAAGTGTTATGGGTATGTGCTGTAGCTTTCCACAGAAAATCAGGGTCAACAAATATGACAAATAAGTGAGGACTGTAGTTTGCTGGTGCTGTATATTCAGGTCATGGTCTCCGTTAGCAGACTCCATTATGTCTCCTTTGATCTAGTTCCTTAACTGTGCCAGCAAATCCATGTGGGAACAGACACACTGCAAACAACCAAAAAGAGTCCTTTCACAAATCTCAGACACAGTAGATAATCTAGATCAGAGCCAGAGGAAGGACTCACAACACTCCTTTCTATTCTCTTGTCATGACCACTTGAGGACCCTGGCATGGCTAGGTCATTTGTCTTCTTCAGTGTCCCACCAATGCCCAGTATCTTTGAACAGTAAGTGCCAGCGAGGAGGAATTAGTGTCACAACAATTTGCCATAGGGTTGGATTGCTTCCCAGCTTTCACAGGACAGAAAAGCTTTCCTCTTCCCTGTCACGACTGTTAGTGGAAGGAGACTGCTGTCCCAGCTACCTGCAATCATCAAAAGTGGCACCAAGCTTAACATGGATAAGGGTGCCTCCAATGTCCACAAATACCCACAATCATTGCTCATGTGTCTGCCAAGTGCCAAATCAACCCTGAATGCACCCCCTGGATTTTCTGAGTGCGGTGCCAGTCATATTTTCCGGGGTTACAATGTCACCATGTCGACTACAAGTCGCAGGGAACAACAGCTGTTCTCCCTTTTTAACTGCACCCATTACAGCAGCTTTTACATACCTGTTCATCAGGAGTAAAATATCAATTTAAATCTTTTTTATGTGCCATCACCACTAGCCCTCAGCTCTCCATAAGTCAACTTAACAACCAGTTAACAGAGGAAGCACACAACAAGGGCAGAGCTCCAGACTGTGACCAAAATAAGAGTGTGCAGGTTAAAATTTACATGGTCACATAGGTGCGATAGGGTGGCGTGACATGTTAAAATTTTCCAACCGGCCACTGTCAACCCATCAACCAGCGACTGCCAATATATTGGTACTCACAGCTGTTCATACAGTGAGGTTTTTCTCACACCAGACAAGTGCTTCATGCCCACACTTCTCAGCATTAGGTTGATTGGTGTCTGAAAAATACTGACACGAAATGCTGCGTTTAACAATTTTCTCAAAGCTTTTGGATTTGCATATAATAATTTGCGTGCAGCATCACATATAAGTATTTTTCTCAGCTCTTAAGCGCAGGTGGCTGAACTGCACTGCTAATCATCTTGCACACAGAGCCCCGCTCCACAGGCAGTCTGCCGCCATTTCTTTGCGCTGGTCAGTTCTACTCCTACTCGACTCCTTTCTAATCACAGTTAGAAAACCTGAGACTGTCTTTTCCCTTTTTTGAATGTCAAAAATAGACAAAATACCAGCTCCAGCAAACTAACCCAAGACAGGTTGAGCCCATGGTCAGTAGTTGATATATTGTTCCAATCGCCCAACCCTAATGTGCGAGACAGAACGTTGTGCAAATCTGAAGAGTCCCTGCGGTCCTGGATGCAGTAGTTCCAGACCCACTGTGGTAGGGAATAGATGCCTTTGTGTGATGTCTGTCTGTTCATAGAACATAAAAGTGAAAAGTGTATAAAAACATTTAAATGGAAAGCAGCGGGGAGTTTAGAATGGGGGTATCGGCTGATGGCCTGTATAGATCCAGCGCGATGGTACTGTTGCCCTGCTTATCGCTGCTTGTAAACATACATATACGTCTGTCGTATTTTGTACTACAATATCTGATGAATTTGTGGATTTGTCTTGTATGCGTATTTGATTTCTGACTGTTTTGTCCCCTATTTTAAATAAGGTATAAAAACATATGTATAAATGCATACATTGCATGTCCATGTCTAAAACAGATTAAATTAGTTAGTTGGAATTTACAGTGAATTTATAGCAGGTTTAATCAATACATGCACATGTTATCATTTTGAGACTAATCAAAGATTGATCATAATAAAAATTACTATTTTGGTAGAAAATGTCTTATGTCATGAGAGAACACCAGTTAGTTGCTTCAAAGTATTAATGGTAAATAATAATGATAAACATCATGGAGTTTTATATGATGTAATCTGTGATCATGTTCTACTAATAAACACTAAAAACAATACAACTTATATTTGGTTTGCTGGCTAAATTGCTGTTATGGATTAGCCAGACTGCTACAGCAGATAGGCAACAAAAGCCATGTACGTTAAGGCTAGCTTGAATTTTGGCTTCGGGTTCATCAACATGATACATGAAAGTACTTCAGTCATTTCAACAAGAGAAACTTATTTCTTTATTTGTGACGCTACATTGTGCTGCATTGTCAGTATTATTGTCAAAACGCAGGGTTTGTGTTGCAGGACTTGGATTCAGTACAGCATAGTAGAGTTAACAGATGTCACAATGAGGCAATGAGAATATGACTTTCAGACTGATTAGATCTGCAACACTTAATCTGTGAGCGGTCGAGCACATAATGAGGCATTCAAAGCAGAGGCCAAACAGTCAATACTACCCCACACATACCAAAGCATTCATCCTTTTACTGCGCCCAGCCTCAAAAAGAGGCCTTCCCACACTGAGAAACTGATCTCTCCATGCTGCATTCCTTGTTATTCAGCCTTGTGTTTGTCATCACTCCCTGTAAAGGCAGCGCTTGTATCTGAATCAAAATAAACCAATCCCCTTTGAACATGCAGTAAAAGAAAGCTTGCACATTTCGAGATCCAAAAATTCCACAGCGGTGATTGCACCAAGAAACCAGTGCTGAATTTAACATGCCAGACCGTCTCCTGAACACCCCAACAGGAAACCAGGGTTTGAGGGTCAACTGTGGAGGCCATGGCTGACGGGTTAAGCAGCACGGGGTGTAGTGGTTGCATAAGAACTCTTCCCTCTGGATAAATAAACGACTGTTAAGCTGAGAGTGAACCTGCTGGGATCTGTTGACACAACCAGATAAGCAGGAAGACACACCGGTGTTCAGGTTCTAAACTTCCAGGAATATCACTTTTGGGAGTATTCAAACAACATGAGAGATGTCTAAAACACAGGTTTGTCTAAGACCAAGGAATTTATCTTTTGCAGGACTTACCTGGACTGAGGTCAAAATACTTTGATTTCTCCACAATAAAAATTTTAATTGATTTATTTCCATCATATCGTTATATCTTTCATTTTCAATTTTACATTACACTGATTCATTTGCTTTGCTAAGAAATAAAACAACAAAAATTTAAGAGAGCATCAGTGCAGTTGCTCCAAATTCCTGGTGAAAAGTTACTAGCTTAAATTCCATGTAAATGAACTTCAGCCCACTCTGCTTCTCATGTCAGACTCCTTGACATGAGAAGCAGACATAAAAGCAGGACTCCAAACAACCGAAGCAGTCGGCCTCATGCTGCCAATGTTCATAAATGGTTTGGAATGCAGTCTGCACCAGCTCAGCGAACTTTAACTCCAACAGAAATGTTTTATATTGAACTAAAATTAACTTAGTACACACACACACACACACACACACACACACACACATACACACAGTCCTGTGACTGAAGGCCACAGCACCTGATCCACCTCTGGGGAATCTCAATCTAATTGAAGTAGACTTGTGTGCCAGAGATCTGCATTGCAGGTCTGAATGGCCCTACACCAGCACTTCACAGCCACCAGTAAACATGCGAACACAAAGAGTTAAGGAACGGTTTTATCAGATTCAACCAGGAATGTGTTCACAAATAGAACCTTTTAGTTGACACAAGACTCTTTTAAATAGATGCTGCATTTTTGTGGATAGAAATAATTTTACCAACAGCATCCTTCACTGAGAATTTGCTTTAACTTACACTTTTTAAATTGAACTCTTAATAACTCTTTAACTCTTAGTCACCTGGTGACCGTAGACAATTCTCAGTTAAAAAAACAAAACACTTCCACATATGGAAACTGAAGGCTCAAATCTAATGTCCCTTTTAATCTTAAGAGGACTTAAAACACTCAGCAGTGTTAGTTTCATGACAAAATATTTTTGTCACGCTTTTCGTCATTGACCTTTTTTTAACTGACGAAAACAAGATGATAGCTTAAGAAAAAAACAGAAGATGCCAAAAAATAAAAGAAAATGTGTTGACACTTTTCATCAACAAATAAAAAAGGGACAAGATCTAAGCAAAACAATTTTTATAACGTGGTAAGTGGGATGAGTTGGGAAGTCATCCAATCAGGACAACTGTCCTTGTGTGGCAGGGTTAAGGTGCAGCCAGCAACAAGACATAATGCATTCTCCACACGTCCGTAAAGTCAACGAAATGTACGTGCATGGAAGAAAGAGGAGAGCTGATGTGTGGAAACACTTCACATTTACTGTAAATGAGTATAATGGCCAAAAACACCACTAATTTGAACATTTGCAGGCGTGTCATGCTGAAATATAAGCACACCTGAGCTAACTTTATTTTTAAGAGCTAATCCACTGTCGATGTTTTTGTTACGCTAACTGTTAACTAAAAGAAACCACCGCTGTCACTGATTAGAAGTGAAAGATCCAGAGTCGCTAATTTGAGATGGAAAATTAAAGATTGACTGAAACGCTAAATTTAATAAGTTTTATTTAAATTTAAACTAATGTAATCAAAAGAACAGTGCATGTTCGAGGGAGTAACGTTACGTAAGATGGGAGAAGGAACAGAAATGTAACATTAGGTAGAGGCAACTTTGTCGTGCCTTGAAGGGAAGTCGACTCGCGAGTACGGTGGTCAAATGAACTCAAAATGGCACACATGATCTTTGTCTTTCTTTTGGGTCAAAGAGAAGTTCAGCAGCCCGTGGCTGTTCAGCAGTGACGGAAAATAAAGCTTGTCAGAATTTTAAAAAAATCTCTGCAAACAGATGCTGCCACTGAGACCAGAGACGTGCACACATGCACACCTTCTTAACCACCTTGTTGTTTCTCCCAGTCCCAGCATGCCAGAGGTCTCCTTCTGAAGAAGAAATACTTCATCCATCATCCACATTTACAGTCAGTTCCAAAAATAACTAGGACTGAGACCGGTTTCCCAGAGTGAGAGGAACAACAGAATATAGCTCATGGAATCTGCCCCATTGTTCGAAGCCAACGCCAAATTGTAAATGGCGCTTTCCCAGCAGCGGTAAACACAGAGTACTGGACAATACATTCACTCGAAATAGGGCAACAAGCAGCTTTGTGTCATTGTCAGGCTTTGCATTTGAAACACACTCAAACACCAATGTGGCTGTTGATTTCATCCCAAAGATAAACAACACACAGAGGAAAAAAAGATTGTTTTCTCTGCGTAGAATGCAAGTTTGACCAAACTATGGCAGCATGGTTTCATCAGATAATCTGCTACGGGTTGAAAGGCAGCGTTATGCTTCAGTGCCATTGTGGCATTTCTGATGGACGGATAGGTCGCTTTCAGACACTTAGCCAAATGAGGGTATTATCGCATTCACTTGTCCATAAACATAAAGTGAGATAATAGACAAATCCGGCGAGACAGCTAAGCTCTCATTTAGCAGTTAGGACTCTTGTAAGGTAACCTTTAACCTTTTCTAACAACAGACTATTCTGAGCTGCTGCTTGGGACTGTCCCTTGTGGAACATTGCAGGCTGAGTTCTCACACAGGGCCTGCCATTCATTCAAACCTTAGCACTGTTCATCAGGCACAGCAACAAGTGCCAATGTACACCCTGGCTGGTTTATATTTACAGATCTGCTATTACTCATTCAGAGACATAAAAGGTTCCTTATCCTGCAGGCCAATTCACTGCTCAGAGAAGAAGGAACTTTAACTCACCTTGCCTCACAGGTACAAAACTTTTAAAATCTATCAACACTGAGAAACCACGGGTAATTTGCTCTCACCGAGCAAGCCAGGGCCTGCACCTCAATATAATACAAGGAGTGATCCTCCAAAAGCTGACTTCTGTTTGATTATGTATAAACCATGCACAAAGTCTATTCAGCATGGCTGCTAGGCAACCTGCTTATCTAAATATTGTAAAACAAGAGCAGGGACAAGGACTGGCTACTGAGTGCTTGGCAGCAGTTCCAGAAGCTGTGAAGCCTGGCATGTTGAGCGCTGCGGCCACAGTCCTGTTTACTGGAGTGAAGAGGGCGGCAGCTCCAACATGAGGAAGTCCATCGGCAGCAGCGCAAGACATGACTGCACTGAAACAAGTAGAGAGGCTATTTAAAAATATAACATTTGGCTTTCCTTACTTTCCACTCCACTTCTTCTTAAACACTGGTCGAGATACTTGGTTGCTGGTAATATTTAAAATAATCTGTTAAGAGAGTTGTATAGGAGAACTGCATCAACTATCTTATGGACGACATGCGTGTCCCAAAAAAGAAAATCCAAAGAAGATGGCATGAAATGATAGGCCAGCTTTGGCTGCTGTGTTTTTCTACTCAGTGTTTCCACGGCCAGAAATGTTTGTTGATAGTAAGAGAGAGACAAGAATATGCCTCAAAAAAGGTGAACCTTCCTTATTAAAAAGCACAAATATATAGTTTTAGTCATTTTTGGCAAAATGTTTACATCACAAATAGACGCAAGAAATCTGTTTTCAACTCAAGACATTTCTTCTTCTATCATCATAAAACAGTTTTCACATTGTTATCGTCTTGTGGAAAAATGTTGCCGAAAACGACATAGAAAATAATGAGTCGACGAAATCGACACTGACACAATTCAGGCTCTGGGGAGGTTTGTGTCCTGAAAGTCTTCGCTGTTTGTGTTGCAAACAGAGCTGGAACAAGGTCTATGTGGGTTGTCTCTGTGCAGGATATGCGAGTCGGCTGCTCCGCTCCGCCCATGTGTCCAGAACAATCAGAGGGCGAGGGGAGAGTGCACATGTTTGGGATGACAGAAAAAAAGCCCCGCACCTGTCACACACACACACACACACACACATTCTTCGGCCCTTTTGTTTTACGCCTCCCGTTCCTGCCGTGTCACCAGGGTTAGAGGTTGGTAAAACTAAGGGCACAATTGGTCCCTGTGAGAGTGAGTGAGTATGTGTGTCTCTCTTCCATGTAATTTAACAACAAACAAACCAGCATAAAAGAATGCTGAGTCTGTCGCAGGGTAATGGACTTCTGAGAAGGAACCTGGCATTCGTCCCCACAGAAACCCTCATAAACTTAATGCTTGCAGTTAGGAAGCTGTATATTTGTCTTATTCTCTAAATTTAACAGTGATTTGGTTTGTTAACCAGGCCTACAGGCCCACACACTGCTCGACTACTTTTATCTTTGGCTTCTTGTTATAATTTCTGCGGGTTTATTTGATTAACTCTACGCTAATAGCTCATACTCTGAGAAAGGTTTTTTTTCTGCAGATTACTGTCTCGTCTTATGTCTGCCTTTGAGATTTCTAATGATGAAAAAAGTATGAGATGAGACTTTCAGGTTTGGCCTCAGTAACACAATTTGAGCAGTTTTCTTCACGAACAACTGAGCTTTTGAACAGCTGTGGTTAAATGAAGTAAATACGTTTAAAAACAGTGAGCTCCAGTTGTCCTATGGTCTGTAAAATGGGCCTTTTTGAAAACACTGACTGACATATGACAGCTAATTGTTTACTGCAATTAGGGCCCGACCTATGTATCGGTTGGCCAATACTGTCAGCCAAAATTGGGCCGTCGGTATCGGCATTTGGTCAATCAATGTGCGCCGATATTAAACTGTTTTTAAGGCTCGAGAAAAGACTTGGACTAGTGATTTTAAAAAATTGTAATTACACAGTTTGCGGCTTGTCATTTAATAACTAATAAGTGAAGTGTTTACTCTTCAGTGCACTGATGTTTGGAATAAAGTTCGTTAAATGTAAGATATCCCGCCTCCATTACATATCCTTGTCACAAGTACTTAATAACCACATTCAGCGGATATATGTACAATATCAACCAATATATATTCGATATACGAATTTTCTTACTCCCAATTATTGCTACCGGCATGGGCCCCAAAAATCCCACATTGGTCAGGCCCTAACTGCAATAACTGAAAAACTTTGCTGTAATTCAGCAGAGGTTAACCAGATCTCCCTACTACCTTTTGGGTGAACTTTCTTATGCCGTTCACACAAGAGTGTTGTCAGATACTAAGTATTAAATAAGTGGTTTTCACTTAATAATTGTGACAGTGACACCAAAATGAGGTTCAGACGATGTGCAGTTTGCCCTTTCACACAGAGATGTCCACAAAACTTGTGACTGGCAGGGCATTTGTTGAAAAGGCTGTAGTCATCTGACCAAATGTCTCAGCCCAGGAATAACTAGTGCCCTTTTTTGCAGAGTAAATTTTGTTTTTAAATAAATTTGAGAGTCCTCAGACAAAATAAACACAGTGGTTTGTCAATGGTAACACTAATATTGTGTAATTGGATATGCTGAAACAAAATAAGGTACCACAGAATGTGTTAGAGCTGAAAGAAAGGAGCATTTCTTTTTCATTTCTATATTTCAAAGTGAAGATAAACAGCACTGAACCACAAGAACAGGGATATGGCCACAAACAGATTTATACTTTTTCTTGCTACTCCTCCCCCCCTTCCTTCTTCTTCCCACCCCTCTGCAGCAGTTGTCAGTGTCCATTCCTCACTCGTCGTGTGCTGACATTGGCAAACAAGTTGGGGGTCGTCTTTCAAGGCGAGACACGTCAGGCATGATAGAGGCGGCCTTATGTGAGCTGATCCAGACACCAGGGCAGCAGGTTGCCAAGGAGGGGAAGAGAGGTAAAGCACTTTAAGACCAAACAGCCGGGCATCCACATGCCTGGCAGAGAGAGCACGGCTCAGATAGGAGGATGAGCAGAGGGGGGAGACTAGGGAGCTCACTCTATCACCTGACTCACCTCCAAAACGCCTGCATGGATGAGACACTCACAAGCCGTTTATACTGGGTGTGACAGTTTTGTTATGACAGTAGTGATCTGAATAAACACTGAGGACGTTTCACTGCCTCATGATGTGCAGGATTTTAAAGTGAAGCGTTGCATCCCTGATACACTGGAGTTTGTGTTCTGCTGCAGTAGTAAGGGTGAAGAAATTTCACAAGTACACTTTCAGACTTTTAGAGCAAACCTTTCTGCTCATTTCCATGAAATCAAACAAAAATTGTAATGTAAGAACCTTACATTACAAAAGCAAAAGTCATCGTCACTCAGTGAAAATGAGAATACTTTCAATGAACTCTTATCTTGGCTACCATTGCCAGAGAACCGCGTGATTGGCCGCTCTGAGTCATTAGTGTGACTGCACATGCCTAAAACTGCAAGAACCAGGTGGTCTGGTTTGGTCTGTGTGCTACATGCGAGGCTCAAATGAATGTTTGCCTTTGTTGGACATGGGCTCTATTTTTAACCATGATGTGGTCAAAAAATGCAAAGTGGACTCTGATTTTCGAGGCTCTCTGGACAATGCCGTTCTGTACTCTGTGTACAGCACAACAAAGGACAACATAAACATAATGATCTGACTGAGATGTCAAAAAATGTTCCTTAATTGCTGCAGTCACCAGCAGTTTCTTATTTAACATAAGTCTGGGGGCTCCCTCAGTATAGAAATAATGGTTACCTAGCTGACAAGAATGGCCTGTGATGACTCACGTTCATATGCATTACAAAGCCCGTGAAATGCACCCTATTCTGAAGCCTGTGATGGTACAGAACAATGCAGACTATTGTCAGACCAGCAGGCAAACTTCATTCAATGAGAACTCGCTGTGTTGCCTCCACACAAGGGGGGCCCAGCCAATCAGAGCCGCAGTAAGGGAGGAGCATGGGACATGTATACGGGTCTGGGTTGACCTCTTTCAACAGCTGCCCTAATCCAGAACTAGAGACAGTTTCCCCTCTCCACTGGCACTGGATTAGACTGGATCTCACAAGGTTGTTCAGCCACCTTCAGCAAGGCCGTCTTTCCCATGCTGCTTTCCAACTAGCGATTTTACATGGCCTGAGAGACTTAATTCCCCGTAACTGCCAAAATGTTTACCCCCACTGCATCAAACCGATTCTTCATGAGATGTGAGATAATAGCTCCTACCTCGCCACCGGTTCCAGCTGAACATTCTTGTGTTGGCAGTCTTGAATGTTACTTCAGATATCCTCGCTGCAAATCGCCTACAAGCTAGCTAGCAGAGAACAGTGCTGTGTGATGTCTGAAAAGAGAGCATTGTCTTGTCCCAACATCCTCTCTCTCCCGAGAATGCTACAGCTTTAAGCAGAAATGCTGAGAACTTCCGGCCTCCCTGCTCGCTAAACAGTCACCGTCTGTCTGAGACACTTCTCTGCCACAGGTTCAATAAATTGCCTTTTATAGGGGTAAGCCTGACCAAGCAGAAGCCCCAGTCCTTCCTAAAATCCACCCCTTTCTCTAGTTTAGGAGCACATGGGGGTTTCTTAGGTCAGATAAGACTCTGGACGAGAGTGAACATGTGCAGGAGAGGCTGAGGAGAGGATCAGGGTGTTTACCACATACAGGACGGCCTTTACATCCAGTGCACCAGCTGTCGGAGCCTATACAATGGGGTCACATGTCTAAACAAGAGAAATGTATTAACTTATTAGGATGTAATTGTGCTTAAGGACCCCACACATGCATTGCCCAAAACGTTATCCTATCCGATCATTTAGGGGTCATACTTGTTGGAAATGAAGACATGTTCTGCAGTGTTTGAAAAAGACTGACGCAGTCAATCTCCGCCATCCGCACGCTGCCAAAATAACATTTTCTGTTAGCTTCTGAACTGCCTGCCTTCCACCAGGAGCAGTTTGTAACTTCATTTTGAGCTCGACCTCACCATCCCCCCGAATCCTCCCCTGCTGACATGACAAACGAGGCCAGAGTCTAATCCCAGGGCAGAGTTACGGGGTGAGTGGGGGGTCAGTGGCTGGCCCAGAAGCCACACAGGAAAGCAACGTCCGGATTGTCCTCTAGAGGAAGTGAAGGTGCAGACGGCAGCCACACCAGGCTTAGAAGTGCAGAGCAGTCTGGCGAAGATGTTAACACGGGGTCTGCACGGGCCCGAGGGGAGGAGTGGAGAGGATTATGATTTAAGAGGCCCTCACTGGGGATCGGCAGTGCAGGGACAGATTAATATTTCCTAATAACAACAGACTTTTAGGTTATGACAGAGGGAGACAACTGTGACTCTGCATTTCACTCGTGAAAGCTCATCTTTTCTAGGCAGACCTTCAGCACACTTCCCCCCCGTCTGTTTCAGTGTCACGTTTGTGTGTATGAATGTGTTCTATGTGCTTTTTTTGCTTTTATGTAGCACTCACAGAATTCAAAGTTATGCGCTTTGACAGCCCACTACAATTATAGAGACATATTACATTTTTTTAAGCACACAGCTCATTCATCTTGACAGCTTATCTAAACGTGTGATCATCCAACAACTTATTATCCCCTGTAATGCTGATGATCAGCACTCTTATAGCATCAGGTTCAATCTACTGTGGGCAAGGAAGCTATTAAAGTCTTTAATGCCTCCAGAAGGAATGTTTGAAAAGTCAGCTGCCGTACAGGTACAGATGAATATGTTTGGGCAAATCACCTTAACCTCATTACATTGTCATTGTGGTGTGCCACAGAGAATCAGTGTCGGATGAAAAGTGTTTCTGGGGGCGTTAAAAGCACTGATCCGCAGGGATGTGACCAAGATTACAGTACAAAAAGCAGGAAAGGAGGAGATGAAAGCTGGAAAATGTGAATGAAGCTTTACATCAGAGAAAGTATCGTCCGAATAGAAAAAGATCATCCAATTTCATGAAATTATTTGCGCGTAAAAGCTCGTAAAAAGCCGTTGACGCCTGAGCGAAAGATTCAAAATCACTTCCTCTCAGCAGGCAAACAACTGTCCAACTGTGTGCAGGATGAACATCTAGCCTTGTCCTAGTCAAAAGTCCCAATTTTGATTAATCTTGTTAGGGAAATGCATGGTTTTATTTCATTACGTCCGTTTCATATAGAGTGCTTGCAGGGCAAACAGTAAGACAACATCCTATTGTCATTTCTTCTCTACAAACAGACAAGCCCGAATGAACAGAGAGGACATTTTAGCAGGGAGCAACACTAAATGAACCATTGTCTTGTCTCACTGTGCTGCTCTCTCCGTCTGTGATGTAGGGCTGGACAGATAGAGAAGTTAACACGTCTGCAGAAACCAACACCACACACCCATCAGGAGAGCACCAGTTGGTGAGACTGCAGCACCCAGGAAGTCAGTTTGGTGTGGCATGCCAAACCAACAGCTTCAGGCTACATAAAAGACATCTGATTGGGCGACTGGTTTTCAAACAGTGACCATGGCATTAAACAGGCAGGACACACTTAAGAAGAGGATTATATAAACATTAAGATATTAATTATATTCATAACTTAAGTGAAGCCATTAAAAAGACAAAAAGACATGACTTCACATAGTCACAACACTACAGTGCATGTAAGTAATGCCAAACTTTTCGAAAGGAAGCAAAGTAGCTTATCCCACACATCTCTAAAGCTTTAAATAAGACTGAGGACTAGAGCAAACCATCTGTCTCATCAAACAGATGAAAGCTAAACAAAGTTTTAATGCACATCTGCAGTCAAAGCGACTGCTGGGGAGAGGGGGAAAAAAATCAACATGTGGAGATCAAACCAGTAGCTGAAGCTCAGAGACCCAGTTACCTTCCACCAGTAAAAATGGGGACAACAAATGGAGCCGTGACACATTCGCCTTCCGTGTGGTTATTTGTCACTTAACCACAGCAAAGACTGGAGTTGGTTCAACTTTTAACAACCCACCCTTGAATGAAGTACGTAGGAAAATACAGTCCGAATCTCATCTTTACTTTCGACTTGATTTCTTCACAATAACGAATTATCTCAAATTTATACAACCTGTCACAAACTTAAGTAGACATTTAAGCTTTAAACCGTCCATATCATTGTAAAAGTACTTAAACTATCTGACTATCCACTGAGTAGCGTGGTCTCGTTCAGTCTGCTGGCTGCAGCAGAAAGCTGTTGGCGGCGGCGGCGGCGGCGGCGGGCTGATAGCGTGAGGGAACTAATCTTTAGCCTCTAAACTTTCTCCAGTTAAAGTTCGTATCACTTTTTAAATTAAATCAAGACTCACTCACCTTGTCCCGGCCATTTTCTTCACATTGTAAACAAGGCGTAAACACAATGAGAACGATGTTGGAGCGCTGGTATCGAGATGAAGGTTAATTTTCGCAGCTTACGGAGCGCTCCGCGGAGTGAACACGGGACCGTCCTCCCGTGGTGAATCCGATATGGAGTCTCCGCCTCTGCACGTGAGTCATAGGTTGGGATAGGGGTCACCCAGTCTGCACCCCCACCCTTCCCCCCTCTCCACCACACCCCCTCCCTCTGTCCCCTCGACTGGCTGAGTGGAAAGAGCAGAAACCAGACCAGAAGAAAAACATTTGGTAGCTCACTTGGCTTCAAAACAAGAGTAATATAAGTGGCCGAACTACAATGGCCACAACTTCCACGTCACGTTTCGTACGGGCACCAACTTTTTGTCAACGTGTCTTGTTGGAGCAAGATAAATCATTTCTGTGCTGCTAAATTAGCCATTCTTTCTGTGAATTAAAATAGCATGGACAGACTTTTTTTTCTCTCTATTGTTTAAAGGGTTAAAAATGGCAAAAGTCCTGTTGGAGCTGAAAACTAGGCTACGTTTCACAACAATTAGTTTTTAAAAACATATGTATATTTATTAAATGTGCAGTTCAAATTAATAGTGTAGCAAACTTGGATTTTAGCGGTTAGCTAAAACCACATCATAGAATTAGCCGAACACTGTGGTTGCTAGGCGACACACCGGAACCGGTATTTTGACAACTGGATGCACAGCCTATTTGAACAGGCATAAATTAGTGATTTGATACGGCAAGAGGCTTATTTTACAACGTGTCTTCATTCGTCTCAACCAATCAAAGAGCTGGGGGCCATAAGTTTCTCTTAATATGATCACTACGGACTACATTTCCGCTGTTGTACTGTAGTGATCTTTATGCGAGAGCCATGACAGCCTGCCGCGTGTTTTCCGTGTGGGCCATTAGCTGTAATATACACGGTGTGGGCGAGCAAACAGAGACACCTGCTGGACAGGAACTCAAACAGCCATGCGACTTCAAAATAAAAGTCGGGTCGTGTTTATGGTCAAACAACACTTTATTCACAATCACTATCAGCACTCAGGTCTATGGGAATACTCACTAAAAAAAAAAAAAAAAAAAGTCAAAGAAGCTAACAAAGGCAGCGAACTTAAATTCACATCAATAAGCGTACACTGTTGTGCTGTTCCTCTGGCACAGAGTAAACTATATCTAATGTACATGGAGCATCTGTTCACAGTGAACCCTTTTTAAGTGCTTTTCCGATGTAAATAAGGAGAGGACATACACTCAAATCGCGGGCAAGGAAATTTCTGTAGCTACACTTCTCTCTATAAGTTCATCTGTCAACTTATATCATACAATGAGGTCTGCCTCTTCAGTATTATAAAAAATATTGTAAACATTTATATTAATTGCACAACATACATTCAAATACATACTGGACTGTACTGCAAGATTTTACGTCTGTATTGTTATCCTGTAGCACCATGTATAGCAAGCTTAAACTATTTGGATAATTTTACAGTGTGGCTCTGACAATACAAAGGAGGAAAATGGCATTCACTAATGATGCATTCTGCCAGTGGTCAAATGTTCTGGAGGTTTGGATTGTATCATTGTGAGACAGTGGTTAGTGTAGGCCTGTTCACGGTGTGGCTTACACTGGAAGGGGTTAGATCGAGGCAGGCAATGTCTAGTCACCTCACATCTCACAGCTTTGAGGAAGATGATGCTTCTTGTAGGACATTCATCAGCATTACAAAAGATAATGGCGAAGAGTTGGGTTTTTTTTTTCTGTTGGTCGTTTACAAGTCCCATACCACTTCCATGTGCAGTCACGTTGGTGCAGTGAAGAAAACATGTTCTGTTATCTAATCAGCATGTGCCACAGACATCATGAGGCTATGTCATCATTGTGTAGCAGCAGAGGTGACATGTAACTTCCCACCAGTCCTGTATGACATGATAGAAAGCTGATTGAAACTGATATATATTATGTACAAGCTGTACTGGTAGACTGAATGGCTTGTGGACACCAGACAGTCCCACCTGATTCACAGCATCCTGTTCATGTAAATGGTCTGGGCAAATGGGGGTAACAGGAGATGTAAATTAGAATGAAATGAGTGCGAAGGTAGAACTGACAGTTGGAGAGTCTTTAAGCTTCCTCTCAGTCTCAGCATCTCCTCTGCCTGGGTGAGAGGTATGAAGCAGCTCTCTTAAGAATTACAACCAAGATTAAAGTAGTACAGGTTATGGTCCATCGAAGAGTGGTCAAGGTCCTTGGGTTTGCCTGCACTCCCCCTTCTCCTTCCTTCGCTGGAGGACACCAGTGTGGTGGGTTGTGGGATGCAGGTGGTTAGCCAACCCAACCTTCCCAAATCTGCCCTCTGTGCATGGGAAACAAACACAGTGAGTTAAATTTGCCATTTGAGGCATTCACTGGAAACCATGGCTCCAGTTGTGGTCTGTTCCTACCAACACTGCGAGGAAAAGAAAGAAATGACAAGAACAGGACTAAGAACATAACACAATGAGACAATGTTACACCTGCATCGCTTTACTGAATTTGACTTGAGTGAATGAAAAATAAGATGGTGGAGCTTAGCGATGCAGGTAAATGAGAGTTACTGTGAGTATAGGAGTGCAGAATTACAGCAAGTAGGAGAGAGGAAGGCATGCTGCTGGGTCATCTGACCATGCTGAAAAAAAATCTGGATTGGGCATAGGAGTAGACTTGGCTGACTACAAAGGAACAGATGGGTTATGACAAACTCACAGCGACTTGGAGGAAGGCTTCTTCACTTTTGGCCTCTTTCGACGATGAACTGGCCTGAAGCATGCACAGCACGTATACACGCGCAGGGCAAATGCACGTGCATGGAGACAAACATACAGGTATATACACGCAAAACACATACACGCACACATACAGGTACACACACATACATGGCATGCGCACACACACACACGCACACACACATACACCCCCACACGCACAGCAGAAACAAGCAATTAGGCTTCATTACAAAAAGGGAACAGCAGAAGCTGAAAAGCAGGCTTGTATTTTATCCCTCTTTGGCTTCTGAGTCTGCATACTAACAAGGCTTTGATCACAGCAGTAAGAAATCATGACAGTTTGAAGAGGTTCAACTTCAGCGTGACTGTATTTTATTTTCTTCACTCTCCAGATGACGTGCAATGAGAGGAAACAGCCAAAGACCCACTAGAGAGGCTGTAACCACTCAAGAGTTCAGACTGTAACATGAATTCCATCTGCAGTGTTTGTAAATGTAATCAGCTGTTCTGTAACAGGAAAAAGAAAATACCTGTATTCACTGAAGTAGTTTCGCTCTTTTCCTCCTGAAAGGAAGTGGAGGTAACATCAGTCTCAGTCTGAAATCACCGGAGACATTATAATCAATCATGTTTGCCTCAGAGGCTTTGTACTCACCCTTCT
Source organism: Naso thynnoides (assembly GCA_029783665.1). Classification (NCBI taxonomy): domain Eukaryota; kingdom Metazoa; phylum Chordata; class Actinopteri; order Acanthuriformes; family Acanthuridae; genus Naso; species Naso thynnoides. The sequence continues at coordinate 26,594,806 of JAQLOL010000012.1, read as the reverse complement.
CAGGGTTGCACTGCTTATGTCCCTTGCAGCCCCGTAACTCCATGAGCTGCTGATGCATTGAATTCAGGGCATTGCGGTCGAGGGTGCTCACAGCATTTATCAGCTACAGGAATAACAAGGACAAAATATCAGCAAGAGCTTTGGAAACTACGGAAAATTCCTGGAAAACACTGGACAATCTGTAACCCCTCAGCTCACAGGAATGTATCATGATTCATGTCATGGGATCATTTTTAGAGTAACTATTGGGACGTTGAAGTATTTATGTGTCTGCCATACAGGACAGTGTGTTCCTGCAAATGAAATACCTGATATGGGTCAGTGTTGAGGTCAAAATACTCCAGGAAACCAGTAGCAAATTCACAAAACAGGAAGTTGTGTGTGTCATTGATGGTCCTTAGGCACCAATAGGTGTTGTTGTTGGCACTGGTGCATGCACAGAATGGACCCACTGAGGGAGGGAGGGTACGGGGGTGGGTGAGGAAGTGAAGGGATAGAATGGAAAACAATGGATATTTTAACAGTGTTTCACAATTTTGTTTTGACCATACCTGCTTTGTAAATATTTAACAGTTCCCACAGCAAATGTCTTATATTCTCTTTATACACCCATAAGTTATTTCCTCACTTGTCCAGAAGGGGGCAGTCTGCCAGTGATGGTTATCATGTGTGAAGCAGGTGAGGCCAGGCATGCTGCAAGTGTCGTTGTTTTGGAGCCTCTTGAGGAATTTACGGAGTTTCTTTCTGCGTTTCTGCTCCTTCTGCAGCCACTGAGTCTTCTGCTTTGGTGGCACTCTGATGACGATGAAAGACATTCAGTTCAGTGAGACCGCGAGAGGAAATAAATCATTTATTCATTGTTAAAATATGTCAGATTTTACCTCAGTGAGTGCATGCGCCCTGCATTGAGCCTGAAAGCCTCTTTATTCTTAAGGAGGTAACTGTGAAGGAAAGAGACAGCTGTCACATATGTAGATAAAATATTATGCATGTGTGTGATTCTGGTACATTCTCACCTTGGGGTGTCACAGTGACATTCCTCCGGCCGCACTTTTTTCAGGTGGCCTTTAACCTCCCGGAGGTTCTTGATTTTGGTCTGCAAGGTTTCAATCTAAACACAGTTGGATCCAACACACACCCACACAAAGCTCATTATACACAGCAAGTGCCAACTACACAATGAACTGGGTTTTATGGACAAGATTTAACAAGGGAGAGAAAGCAGCATTACCTCATGCTCAATGTGCAGTTTGTGGTCTTTCCATGCTTGAAGAGACTTATAGAGGCCTCCATCACATTTTACTGTGTCATTCATGAGAATAGAGCACCTGCAGGATACAAAAGCATAATGGCACCAATAAAGGCAGGTCTAAGTGATTTCCGAACATTTTATTTCTCTCTTTTATCACCTAAAATATAACACATTATTGTAGACAGGTGTACACAGCCGCACCTGTAGGTGACTTTGAGAGCAGCCGGTGGTGTGAGTTTATTGCTGGTGGTGGGCTTGGCTGTGACTCCCATGCCACTGAACTCTTCAGTGTCATCATCGTTGCTCACTCCTCTCCTCCTGTCTCTGGCCCAGCTGCTATTCCTGGAGTGCAGTGGCCGGTAGCCCTCCTCTAGGTCTACGGCAAACAGGTCTCCGTCCAGCTCAAATGATACAGAGCGGGCCCAGCGCTTCCTGGAGACTGTCTTGCTGGATTTTATTTCTGAATAAGATGAGACAGAGGAACCTGAATATGATGAAAAAGAGGGATGTGTTTTTGATACCATGTTAACATGATTGATATGAATCAACATTTCATGCAATTGCTGTCATATTACATGACTAATTTAGTTCTTCTGTATTTGTTTCTTTCGAAGCCCTTTGATTTAAAGGCTCATTTGTTGACTCTAGTCTACCACTTGATGGCAGCACAGACACATACTCCTCTCCTCATCAATACTTAAAAAGCAGGTTATTTTAGCTTCAGGTTGATGGCCCTGTTTGGCAAGACTTTTTAGGCTATGACAAGGACATTCAAAGTAATACACAAGTGTCTGTCTGAATGAAATCACATCTATTAATAACTACCTGAACAGTGTTACACGTGAGTGACAAAAGGAACTTACTCTTCTTAGTGAGCAGCCTCTTCCTCTTCAGAACAGATGTTTTGAAGCTTGCAGCGCCGCAGTTACAGCTGTCGAAGTTGGATGAAGGAGCAACCAGAGAGGCACCGCGGGCCATCAGAGCCTGCATACGTGGGGCATAGAGACTAGCCATGCCCTTACACTTATACAGCCTCAGCTTGCCAGTCGGGTCCTCAATACACTGCCACTTCTGAAACAAGGCAGAGGGAAATGTCATCAGCTTAAGTCTTCAGGCTTGTGTTATAGCATAATATAATTTTTATAATTTTTTTTGCATAAACCCCCCTTGATTTAAAATGTTTTTTATTATGTTATGCTAAAATTATTCTGATATTATGTGAGTCCTTGGATTCAGATTTTTTAATAAACTGGACATCTCGTACAAATAAAAGTGTGCACACACATCATTCTTCATTTTGAAAGATTAAAAAAGAGATTCTGATATATGTTATAAAACCCTGAGAATTTAATGACTTTATATTGTATTGAGTTAACTGTACCATCAACCTTATCACCCTGCACTAGCCACACTCCATCCTAAAACTTTAATAACTTCTTAGGTCAGGTACCTGTCCTGGCTGCTGGCAGGGGGTCTGGTACTCTGCTTTCTGGCAGAGGTCCTTCACCCGCTGGTATTTTGGCAGGAAGTTTTCCTCCTGAGCCATTTCCTTCCCATCGGCTCTCTTGTGCGGAGGCTTCCTAAAAGAACAGGAAAACACATGCAGTTTACTCCAACCAACCAAAGTCAGGCAGTCTGATTTTACCAGACGTCAACGCCTAGACTGAGAAAATGTCCATACCCTCTCTCCACCAGGAAAGAGTCTCTCCATGTTTTCCCCTTCCTGTTCAACTGGAACCTGGAAAAAGATTAAAAAGATGTTTAAATTTTGTATTGTAGGTTTTATTATGTCCAAGAAGTGTGGGATCAAAAGATATATTTATTTAACCATTAAACAGGAGCCATCCTCGCAGATGAAAATCTGTCTGACTGACTCTGGCAGAGATGTTAATGGATGACGTAGTTTATTAAAGTTTTATTCACATTACATTAAGACATTTTAGGTGACTTCCTTTCTCATTATCTGACTGGTGTTACCCTGGAAGTAAGTGACAAAATGAAACGCACCGTTTCCTTGAATATAACTACAGATTTCTCTGAGTCTAAACATTTTTTGAATCATTTTGTGATAATCTAAGCAACAACTCAACAAAATTTATGAGTAGAAGTTTATTTTTATAGCACCTTTCACAGACAGTAGCTTCAAAGTGCTTCACATTCACAGAAATAAAAACAAGTAAAGTCAAAGAAAGAACAGACAGAGATACAAGATAAAAGAGAAGACATAATATCACATGCTATCAAAATGCCTGCCTGAACTAAATGGGCTTTCAGTTTTTTTTTTAAAAGAGTCTACAGTGTCCAATGACCTCAGGCTTCTTGGGAGACTGTTCCAGAGCTTAGGGGCGACTGACTGGGAAGCATAATCTCCTTGAGTCTTGAAACGCGTCCAAGGTAAACTTAGAAGACTCTGAGTGAGGACCTAAGAGCTTGACTCGTGGTATAGGGGTGCAAAGATCCATAATGTACTGTGATGGTGGTTGTCAATCCATCTCTAATGCCGAAAGGGGAGCCACCTGCGCGATACTAGCCACCCAGGTCTTCGTAGAGGTAGCTGTGATGTCATTGTGCGCTGCTGTTGGAAAGGAGTTGAGATCAGGACCTGTAGGGGCAGCAGGAGCATCAGCAGGGTGAACCAGAGCGTCGTCCGACAGGATTCCATAGTAGTTGGAGAGACTCAGATGGAGTGGCGAGGCGGCTCTGTCTATTACAGCTGCGGACTCACACCTCGGCCCAGACTGTTGGCTTGGGGTCGAACAGAAGGAAAGCCATGGATAGGTGGAGGCATTCCAGTGAACAGTGTCTTGCATGGTCCACTAAATTCAGCAATCTGTTAGGAATGCCTAGAAATGAAATCCATGAAGCTGGAGAGCAGAGAGTCTTTCTTCTGCAGTTCATTGGAGAGTTGCTGAGTATTCTCCTCAGGGTTAGTGACATTTTTATTTGCTTCCTGAAGCAGAGCACTGTCCTCTCAGGACATGGTTGACATGCTTGTAAAATCCAAGAGCAAATGACCGAAAATACTCAGTAAAAGTGACACTGGATAGCATAGAGCCATTTTAAAAACAAACCTGGTTAAGCTAGCGGCAGTCGACAGGATGAAGTCAGGTCTTGTAGTTAAAAAATCCAGGCATCCGGCGATTAAAGCCTTAAACCAGGTAAAACGTGTGCATAAGACGACAGGGTGTAAAAAAAAGTATGACGTAAAATTCGGCTTAAAACTGGCTGAAAATGTCAATTTATGACCCAACTTCTGTCAAACGGTGACCACGCTGACGCATGCGCATGAACTGAGCATTAGGAAGGGAATCTTACCACTGAGATAGTGTTTTAAACATTTAAACAAGGAATATTATTATTACAATGTTACATATTGCCTTTAAAGTGTCAGTTAATTGACAAGAGACATGAGAGAAAAAAAAACACTGATGTGTGTGTTCACCTATTGACTGGCCTGTCAGTGTCCAGCAGCTTGAGGATAGACTTGCCATCCATTTCTGCAGGGATATCAACACCGGCCATGTCCAGCAGAGTCGGTGCCAAGTCGATGTTTAACACTATATGAGGATTACTGCAAGGAAGCAAGAATGAGGAGATATCTTTGAATGAAATTTAATAATAATAATATTGGAAAACAGCCTCTAAATGGTGTATGGAATAAATAACAGAAAAAAAAACCCAGTCTGTGTCACTCACATGGCACCTTGCTCCACATTAGGCCCTCTGACATAGAAGGGAACACGGATATCAAACTCATATGGCATTGATTTGCCTTTGACCAGACCAAACTGGCCAATATGGTAGCCATGGTCTGAGGTGTAAATGAGGTAGGTGTTGTCCAGTTCCCCTGTCTCCAACAACATGTTGTAAACCTAACAGAAGGATATAATTTCATTTTATTAAACACTCACACATTGTAAAAAGTTGTTCCTCATGTTTGATAGCTCAAGTCTCCTGTGTCAGTTTCAAAGAAAAGGACAATTTACCAAGTGTGTCAGTGAATACATTATACGGTCCCATTTTACAGCACAGATCTCTCAGGGGTCCAGAAAGCCTGATGAAATGTGTGTGTGTGTGTGTGTGTGTGTGTGCGCCTGTGTTTAAGTTTCTCTGTTTAAGCATATGTCTATTGGCCTGCATGTCCACCAACCTTCTCCATACTGTCATCCACTGACAGCAGGGTCTGCATCCGCCTGCGCTGCAGCATGTTGGTGAACTGCATGTGGACGGGCTTCATAGGTCCTGTGTAGCGTAGGATCCAGTGTTTGTCTGGGTTAGGGGCGTAGTTGTAGCTGGGGGTTCTGACAGCAGCAGAGGACAGAAAAACATCAAACTAAACCACAAAAACCTCTATGTGGTTTACCTAACATTTCGTTTTTGTTGCTTCTTTCACATTGCAAAAGGAGAACAACTACGTATGGGACTCATTCCATTACATGACACAGTTCTACAATATACATTTGCATTCAGTTGTTTATTCCATCTGTATACATGTGATTTTCATACTCTAGCTGTCAAGGAGATAATAGAAAATGTATCAATGTGTGTGGGGCCACATTTTGCATTCACAGCAATACTCTTGTCTGCTGATACTTTCTCCTATCCTTTCCTCTCCAAAGTAGCCAGAAAACTGTTTATGCAATGCTTAACTAGAGGTTACATAAACCTTATAAAATGCAAAGCACTGCAATCGATTGGCCTGAAAACAGTGAGCACAGTTTGATCAATAATTAACTCTGAGCCATATGGAACTTTAATTATTTGAGAATAAACATTGCTAAATAGCTAATGAGATCCTAGAAGAAAGTATATTTAAGGTTAAAAGTGGATCGATTTGACTTTCAAGAAATGCTAATGTCTCACAGCCTGGTCCTCAGTGACAACCCTGAAGATGTGTGTGAAGATGTGTCTGCAGGCACCAAGGGAAGAACATTTATCACCAGAGGAATGCAGGACTTTTACTGCCTCTCTTTCTTCATGTGGTTTATAAAGGCGGAGGGAGACGGAGTGAGAAAAATAGCCAGAGAAGCACTTTCGGAAAACATCACCCGAGGGGGAGCAAATTTATGGAGAAAGAGCAATTAAAAGTTTGTACAAAGACACTGGGGCCGGATTTTAAGAATATTCTGTGTATTAAGCCTGCGTGGCACAGGTTAATGATGCTGGAGGGATTAGATGAAGCAGAAGGAGGGTGTGAGGAGCTTGGAGGGAGGGGGCAGAAACTCAAGTCTCATTACTGGCCTTGGATCTGTCTCTGGAGACCAATAGCAGGTCTGCCATTAGCTGCCTGCACTAGACAGCCAGTCAGAAGCATGGAAGGTCAAGAAGACAAAGGCTGAAATGCTGCGTGCGAGAATGTGTGTATGCGTGTATGTGGCAAAATCATTACATTAGACATACATCATTCATGACTCTCTTTGATCACGGCTGACAAAATGGTACAAATTAGCGGGGCTCATTATGGTGGTAACACTAATGTGAACAACACATGAGCCAAATAAACTGGAGCGAAACACTAGCTGTGTGTGGAGAGGGCTCAGCTGCCAAGAGCATACTGCAGGCAGAGGAAGAAAAGATCGAGCTGAGATTATGGAATTTGTGTCATTCTGGGTCAAATGAAAGAGCATCAATGTGTGGATGACTCACAAGCAAGCAAAGAGCTGTGAATGTGAAAATTTACTCCTCTGCTTGTCTGCTGTGTCCTACATATACCAAGGCAGTATATATCAAGTTGGCAAAGCCAGTCCAGTTCAAACCAAGCGCCATCGCAGAATATCTGCATTTGAAAGTTATTTCATTGACTTACATGTGCTGTGATGCGTTGGGGAAGGCAGAGCTGTACTGTGGGGCGGAGTCCTCTGGTCCGTGCGGAGCGACGTGGCTCAGGACCATCATGACAGGACGGTGAGGGTACACCTTCTTAGACATACGGAAGTAGGTGATGCTGTCATTGGTAATGATGTCTGTCAGGTAGTCCTATAGAGCGAGCACACATTGTCCATCAGGCACTCAGTAAGTGACAGGATGAGCAGATGTCACATCCATCAGTACTGTGCTGAGCCAGTACCAATTACTTACCTGGTGTGAGTCAGAGAAGATTCCAAAACGCTACTATCTAAATCTACCCTATTTATATACTGACCAAGACCAAAGAAGATCATTATTTCTGTGTATCAGCTTGTTCACACCAAAGAAAATGTTTAAAATTGCAACACATGACCATTCAAGTTACGACAGTCATGTCGAATCTCACCCCATTCTTGCTGGTCAGTGACTGACTCTTTTGAGGATGTTCCTTTCACACCCAATCATAATACAATCACCTGTTACAGATAAACCTGTTTACCTGACGAGTGTCCGAACAGGTGTTCATGAGCATTTCACAACTTTTACAGTGTTAAGTTGCTGCTGTCACAGCTTGTTTTGAAACATGTTACTGGCATCAAATTCAGAATAAGTAAATATTTACAAAAAATCAATAAAGTTGATTAGGTGAAACATTGAATATTAATTATCTTTGAACTGTTTTTCGTTAAGTCATGTCCAAAAGGATTAGCAAATTATCGCATTTTGTTTTTAACAGTGTCTCAATCTTTTGAGGATTTTTGGAAATGATTTTTTTTAATGGAGCAAAGAGGTTATTTACAAAGTTTTAAGTCTAAAAATTATATAGCTGATGCATTTCAAGCCATTTTTGGGCAAATACATCTCAAAGTAAATTTAAAAATACCTTGTTTGAGTTTTGCTTTTAGTCTATGAAGGTAAGCGTGATATCTCTTAGTCGGAGTGTATAAATACCTTTGGATAGTCACTGCTGTGTTTCTCTCGTGCTCCATTCCTGCAGAGGGTGTAGTTGTAGAAGCGGGAGTTCTTCACCAGTGCTACCCACTCCCTCCAGCCAGGGGGCACATAGGAGCCATTATACTCATTCAAATACTTTCCAAAGAAGGCTGAGTGGAGAACAGGCAAGCAGTATGTCAATGCTGTCCTTGGGCTCAATGCATTTTTGAAAATACCTGTTTTAATCTGCTCTGACATTCATGGATCGACCTGTGGGGTTTACCTGTCCTGTAGCCAGAGTTGTTGAGATGTACGGCGAAGGTGTGTGGCTCGTGGTGAGCCTGCCATGACGGGGAGGAGCAGTTCTCGTTGTTGGTGTATGTGTGGTGGTTGTGCACATACTTCCCTGTCAGGATGGAGGAACGGGAGGGGCAGCACATGGGCGTGGTGGAGAAAGCGTTGGTGAAATGTGTGCCGCCTTTCTCCATGATGTGCCGAGTTTTGTTCATGGCCTGCATTGAGCCTGGGAGAAAATGGTGCATAAGAGAAGGAGGGGGAGGTTGTATGAAGGAATAAGAGGGTGAAAGGAGATTCAAAGACGAAGGATTGAAATGAAAGGGACGCAGGGGGACATACAACAGATGGAGACGAACAAAAATAATGAGAGATTGGGGAAAATGGAGAGGGTAAAGAGTGAAAAATATAAATGTAGGGCATGAGAGGAAAAGAAAAAAAACATTATGTTCGTGGTAAGAATAAAAAGGAAGGTAAAGTAAATGAAGGGACAAATCTTTTTGGTAAAGTGTAACCCATTTGGATTTCTGTGTACTAAAAGCTTTTCAGACTGATGGTGATTGTTTGGGAAAACAGATGCTTGACCATAAATTCCTGCTTTTCAATGGCAGTCTTCTCACTAGCGATCACAGGAGGACAAAGGATGTCACCGAGGCCATTATGCAGCCACTCCAGTCCAATACGCTGCTAAAGGACTTAAGCGGGAAGGGAGATGGCCAGGCTTTGGCACCCAGACAATGGAAGCCATAGGCCGCCCTCATTTCATGCCAGCAATGAAGGAGTTGGCAAGGGGAGCACATGACTTTGAGTGGGCCAGTTGTTATGGTGCCAAGAGGCAGCATTAGCCTGACTTTCCCTTGCTGATGCTGTTGGATACACATGGAGAGAATACCCACACCCATGGGACTTGGACACAAAGCAAACAGAAAGAGACAGATGCACAAACACACAGTAAACACGCACACACACTAATTAGGAAAATGTCTTACCCAGTTCTATGTCCTGATCATCAGTGAGTATGAGGATGATGTTGGGTCGGACGTTGCGGACATGGCGGTCCCTCTGCAGGCGAGACTTGTGGCGATATCCAGACAGGTAACCAGAGCCCTGGGTCACCGGGAGGATTCCCACCAGGACAACAAGGAGAAGAGGGAGAGGGGCGTAGAGCCCCCGCCCTGCCATCACGCACTCTGAAGTCACCTCCTCAGTCCCACGTCTCACATGCAGAAGTCTGCTGCCCCTCAGTCAACCTGAGAGACAGAACACCAGAGACAGACAGATAAGAATTAAACACACACACATGCACACACAAAACCCAGTGAAAAAATAGCAGATGCAAGCCTTGCAGTGCCATTACAGGGTGCTCTTCCGTACAAATGCACCCGTTTGGGCTTAGCTCAGCTTGTTAATCAATCATTAATGATGCATTAGAGTGGTGTCATTGGCTGGGTGTAATGATCTCTGATGATGAGCACATGGCTGCCAGGCTGGGGCTAATGGGCCTGGGCCCAGGGCCAGCTCTGGACTCACCTCCCCATGAGAGGGTTAGGGGGAATATGAGGGATGTTGGGAGGTGGGGTGGGCAGAGGTGAGGAGAGAGACAGAAGAAGAGGGGATGAGAGGAGGACAATGAGGACAGAGGTCAATGAGCTGAAATGTGATGTGAGAGCAAGACTGAAGTTCTAAAGTTTAGCAACACTTCAAATAAAACCAAGTTAGCACACAGTGTGGAACAGAACAATACAAAAGTACCTTAAAGCAGGAAATATTAATGTGAAAAAAATCAGAAAATTAGAAACAAACTGCCCCTAGAATTGCAGAAAACTGCAAATCCTGTTTAACATAACAGCGTCAAATAACAAATCTTTTTCCAAATTAATCTCCACAGGCAGTTTACCAAAATTACACTGGAGTCCCGTTCGTTCTCTAATTACTCTTCCTCATTAACAGTGTTGTCACCTCTGAGTTTACCATGGCAGCTGTAGGTTATACTCCCTTGCAGGCGGTGGCACCTGATTATCTGGACTACAATTACTATGAAAACTCGCAAGCAAAGCAATAAGAATAAAACCATTGTTACTTAGACATCTGCTGTTCTAAGCAGATGAAGCAAGAGCCTTTTCTTAAAATATGTTTTATTGAGAGTGTTATTTTTGAAACAAAGACGATTAAATATAAGATACAATTTTTCTTTCAATAAATTAAATTTTATACAAAAGTAGGCTTGAAAAATAAAATTAATTTATTCCACATTTCTTATATTGAGCAATTAATTGTATCATTCAAAGAATATCAGAGGGCTAAAGAGAAGAGCTGGACCTCTGTACCAATTTTATCATGATACATCATCAGAGCAGCAACACACAGCAGTGTGTTTGCTCTGTAATCATAAACACAGTTTACAAGCTACAGCACAAGTGTGCCCACTGAGATGCTTAACTGTCTCAGTACGGTCGGGGTTTGTGTCTGTGCATGTGTTTGTGAGTCCACAAGGAGCCTGTGGCCAGAGCAATCCTTGTTTGAAGATGAAGACAATAACAAAGACGACCTCTCTCCACTGGGAGTATGAGTCTTCCTTAACAACAAGCTGACTGGAATACAATTTGACGTGGGGATACACAGATACACACATGCAACCGTGCCTGGAAGCACACGTACACAGCTGACACACTTTCAAAGAAAGGATGAAGCCCTCAAAAGCAAATATGTAAAATGTATTAAACATTTAAGGGAAGGGATGATTATAGAGCGGAATCTTTAACTCTATGCAAAGTCACAGCAGATCAGCAGATGAATTAAGTGTAAGCTGAATGTAGGAGAGGTCCTCTATGTAACACTAGGCTCCCTGTTCCTCTCTGCTCTATGCTGTTGTTAAGACTGGGCTCATTAAGGTCCTCCCAGACACTAACATGCCCACCATCACACATGCACACACCTACACGCATGAATATGCACCACACACACACACACACACACACACACACACACAAAGTAAATCTGTACAACAGCAGCTGTGTTTGCTCTGGTTTCCTGCTCCCAGGGCATGTGGTTCTTCCCCTGAGGAACACATGAGCTCTGACCCAGGGCGCTGTGCTGTTTGAAATTGTCCTTGCTCCTTTCTTGAGCTCTCTCCCACATCACCCTTTCATTTCTGGCAAGGGATAAAAAAACAAGGCAGCAGCAATGAGGAAATCCATAAGAAAAAAACGTAAAGACTGGTAAAAGAAAGACAGACATTTTACCAGCATTGAATACAGTGTCACCAATACTCAAAAAGACATTAATATTGAGTAAAGAATATATTCTGTGTGTTAAAATAAGGGATGTTTTAATGTTTTCAAATTTTATAAGTATCTTATGTGACTAGTGTCTTGTCTTAAAAAATATATTGACATTAGTGTTGATATCTACTTAGTATCATGTAACTGTATAATGTGTGTGGAACATTCTTGTCTGAACGAGGGAAGCAGCATGGCATTTTTTACAGTGTTGTGAGGCAGAAGACATAAGCAAAGAATACTACAACCCTCAAAAAGTTCTGTGTGGAGCTACTTCAAAAAACTGGATGGCAATATGATGCAGTGCAAACTCTGCCAGATGAAGCTAGCATTTCACATATTAGCAACAACTTCGCACAATCATTTGAGAGTGAAGCACGCAGAAGGAGGAGGGGCAGCTGATCAACACCAGACAAAGTTTGATGATAGACGTGCAAAACAAACTCATCTCATCACAGAGATGATTACTGAAACAAGCTTTATTTTCCCATCTAGAAAACTTATCACTGCAAAACTGAAGAAAGCAGAGGATGATAATACATACGAGTTGCATGCTCGGTTGAAAAACAATCTCTGACCACGGATTCACAGACAGCACTTTCTACTGAATCACACATAACGGTAACCTGTCATCACACACACGACTGGAAACGCAGAGTGCCTTTCTGCAAATCAAAGCCATGCAGCGTACCACTAAAAAACCTGGCAAATGTGCTTTTCACCACTCTCACTCTCTATGCGTATAAGCACATGTGCGCTTTGGTGCATGTGTGTGTGCAGGGCCAATTTTTAAAATAATGGTCGTATAGTTTCCAGTGACTATCGACTAGTATTTTGTCTTGCAGTGCTCATCCCTAGTTCAAACAAATTTGTTCTTAAAAGCCACTTAAACGATTTTTCACAAAGATTCCTCCAACATTCACCAATATTTTCTTAACTGGGATTTGTTCTTAGGTAAGAACAAAAATAGCAAATACATGCTTACGTGCATTTGAGTGCTGACATGGTTGTGCAAAATAAGTGGTTATTTCATTTTTTTTTTTTTTACAGTTGTGTAACATCATAGGATTACAATTACTTTTGTTATTTTACAAAGCATTGTGGTCTTTTGAAATAAATGAACACTATACACTACCACTTCAATTCATCTAAATTATGCAAACTAAAGCATACAATCTTCTCTCTGTGTCTGCACACGACCCTTCACTTTCATGCCCTTTTATGTGGGCATTTACCTATGCTAATTAGGAACAACTGGC